>JAJPUD010004076.1:20101-147208 GCA_023553655.1 Myrmecobius fasciatus
GTGGCAATTGCATTGTCTTGATTCTGTCATTCACTTCTTTGGGGAGGCATACAAGCTTGTTGATTAGATTAGATTTGGTTGTGAAATCTACACCATCTTCACCGTATTCTTCATCACTGCATCTATTTCAAAAGACTTTGATAAGCTGGTCTTCATTTTCCAGTCTTGTTTCACTCAGGGTTGCCATTTGTATGTGATACCTTCTTATTCTCTTGCAGCAAGAGCTGTTTGTCTTTGAGTATGTTGGATAAGATCGTAAGTTTAGAGCTAAATGGGACTTCAGAATTCCATTAAAATCTCCAGTCTTGATTCTAAATACGTTAAACTAGGCCTTCTTGTTTCTTTAAAGAAAAACTGTCCCAGTCTAGAGGACCGCTAGGTAGTATAGTGGATAGAGTGTTGAGCCTGGAATCAGGAAGACCTGAGTTTAATCTTGGCCTCAAACACTTATTAGATGTGTCAGTGCCCTGGGCAAGTGTGACCACTTAACCCCGTTTGCCTCAGTTTCCTCATTTGTAAAATGAGCCTGAGAATGAAGTGGCAAATCACTCAAGTCTCTTTGCTGAGAAAACCCCAAAATTGGTCACAAAGACAGAATTGAAAAATGTCTAAACAACTGTCATCTGACTCCAGCCATCCCTCCAAACTTCTCTCTCACTTGTCTATATAGGCTCTCCTCTTCTCTTGCCACATTGTCCAGTGACTATTACATGTACATTCCTAGCTCCATGCCTTTCCTTATAAAGCCTCTCAGCATTTAGATTACTTTCCCCACCATCTGTCTTCTTTTAACTGAAAATCTATTTATTCTTCAGAGAAAAGTAAATTGATAACTTTCCTTTATAGTAACCATTTTCTAATCATCCCAGTCAGAAGTGATCTGTACCAGCTGAAATAGTGAACTGGAATGTCATAAAGGAGATCAGCTACTCCACTTAGATTTCAGCAAAGATCTAAAAAAGGCACCAGATTGAATATCAAGAAATCCAAAAAGAAACATTGACCAGCCTCTATATCTGCCCAGGATCCCCCCCACACACACACACACACAAGTTTATGAGCTGTTGGAGAAAGATTCTGCCAAGAAAATCAAATAAAGATCAACTAAATAAAAAGGCCTGAAACCTTTCATTGCTCCAGGAGTTCCTGAAACCTACTATATTTTGTCTGGATGTACTCTATGGGTATTAGACATGACCTGGGATGCTTGGAATGAGGAGGGAAAGGATTCAATATTAAGCTTATTTAGCATTCTGTACTTAAATGTGTAAAATATAGGAACCTTAGAAATTGGAGGAGAAAACCAAATAGGATCTGATCATTCCGTGCAAAAGTATAGAGATTTAACTCTAGCACATAATCCCAAGAGAGGCTTTTAAAAAGAGAAAAGAAAACACAACACAATGCAAAAATACTGTCTTTTAATAGACGCCCAAATGATAAATCCAGAAAAGCATAACTATAACAACTAAAAGCAGAATCTCAGAGGGGAAAATATGGTTTCATACTACAAGAACTTCAAAAGTCACTGGAAGAATTAAAACAAGATTAAAAATGAAGTAAGAGTTCTAGGTGAAAAAAGAATAGACATATAAATAACTTAGAACAGATAGTCAAAATCTTACCCAAGTAGCACATTTCCTTTAAGAGAAAAGAACAAAAAGCAGAATTTAATAAGTGAAGATGACAAAAAATACTGTTATCATTGTTCCTCCTTCATTTTTTTTTCTTTTCTTTTTGTGAAGCAATTGGGGTTAAGTGACTTGTCCAGGATCACATAGGAAGTGTTATGTATCTGAGTCTGGATTTGAACTCAGGTCTTCCTGAGTTCAGGACCAGTGCTCTATCCACTGTGTCTTCTAACTGCCCCCCCCCCCCCGCTTCATTTTTAAAGAAGATCAATGACATTACAATGCTGAGGTAAAATAATAAAAGATAGGTTATTTCTTGATTTGTGCATGAATTGGGTTTAATCATCAACTTTATTATCTTCCAGAGTCAGTGTCCAGTAGCAGAACAAAAGTCAGGATTATTGATAATGACCCAAAATGCAGTGGATGGTCATCTTGATGTCTACACTGTCTGACCAAGCAGCACGTGTTTTAGCAACTTTCATGCTCATTGAAACAAATTGTTCTCAGCTATCATTCCATTGAGGGAAGTCTTGAGGTGAACAATAAATATTAGAAAAAAAAAAGATTAAGGGAAAAAATAAAAGAAAATATAATTTGCCATCAAAACAACATCAAAAATGATATAAGGAAAGTTTAAGAATCATTAGTCTTTATAGAACTTAAGAAAAAATATAGCTTTCTGGTGAATGGGAATAGAAAAGGAAAGAGCGAGAGAAAAGGAGAGAGGAAGAGAGAGAAGAGAAATTGCTTCTTAGCTGTTCATGGCAATTTTGCAAAAGTTGATAATGTGCTAAGGCATTAGAACCCTCATAAACAAATGCAGAAAAGTAGAAATGTTAAACATTGTTTGCTGATTACAACACAGTAAACAGTTTAATCAGTAAAGATTATTTGATTTTTTTTTAGTTCTGAACTTAACAAGTAGCAAATAAAACAGGACTTTTCCATATATGTAATAAGACTTTGAAAAGGATTGAATATAAAACTTTTCATCTCTCTTACCAATGTAGTTTGTTTTTCTTTTTAAATATTTATTATTTAAACATGTAACTTTCTTTTATTTGAAGCTTTTTATTTTCAAAACATATGCATAGATTTCAACATTCACCCTTGCAAAACCCTGTTACAATATTTTTTCCTTCCTTCCCTCAGACCCTTTCCCTAGACAGCAAAGAATCCAATATATGTTAAACGTGCAATTCTTCTATACATATTTCCACAATTATCATGCTGTGCAAGAAAAATCAAATGAAAAAGGAAAAAAAATGAGAAAGATGACAAAATGCAAGAAAATAACAAAAAGAGAGAAAATGCTATGTTATGATCCACACTCAGTTCCCACAGTCCTCTCTTTGGGTGCATATGGCTCTTTCCATCACAAGACTATTGGAAATGGCTTGAAAATTACCTCATTGTTGAAAAGAGCCATGTCCATCAGAATTGATTATTGTATAATCTTGTTGCTGTGTACTCTGTTCTCCTGCTTCTATTCACTTCATTTAACATCAGTTCAAGTAAGTCTCTCCAGGCCTTTATGAAATTATCCTGCTGATCATTTCTTATAGAACAATAATATTCCATAACATTCATATATCATTCTCCAACTGATGGGCATCCAATCAGTAGTTCCTTGTCACTATAAAAAGGACTACTACAAACATTTTCGCACATGGGTATCCTTTTTTTCCTCTTTTATGATCTCTTTGGGATACATACAGACCCAGTAGAGACACTGCTGTATCAAAAGGTATGCCCGGTTTTATAGCCCTTTGGGCATAGTTCCAAATTGCTTTCCAAAATGGTTGGATCTGTTCATAGTTACCCCAACAATGTGTTAGTGTCCCAGTTTTCCCACATCCCCTCCAACATTTATCATTATATTTTCCTATCATCTTAGCCACTCTGAGAGGTGTGTAATAGTATCTTAGAGTTGTCTTAATTTGCATTTCTCTGATCATTAGTGATTTAGTTTTTTTTTCATATGACTAGAAATGGTTTTAATTTCTTCATCTGAAAATTGTCGAACATGTAACTTTCAAAACTGCTCCATTTGTTTTTCTTTCTAATCTCTTCTTTTCTCATATTAAAAATATGTAAGACAAAAATATTTATTAAGCTCATACTGTATTATGATAATTACTGAGGAAACAAACACAAGCAAAAGGCAGTTCTTGCCTTTAGGAAGCTTACATTTTAACTGGGGAAGACTACACACGAAGTAGGGCTGAAGAGAGGTTTGGAAGAAAGGTACCTGCATGGTGGAACTGTTTTAGAGTCCAGAAAGAAAAATCAGAACAAGGTAAGGAATGAAGGTTTACTGGCCTGAGCCTTTCTCCCAGATGGAAGGCCCAAGAGGAGGAATTCACCAATTTAAAGATGGGGCTGACTTGGCAGAGGCTTTCCCAGGGTAAGAAAGCCACAGTGATGAAATAGATATTCCAAGGGGCTGGAAGCTCCAAGTGCTAAGGGAAGTTCCAGAATGAGATGACAACTGATGCATGCTGTTGAAGTTCATTAAATAAGAACAAGAATCAAGAGGAGAATGAAAGTTGGGCAGTCTGGGCCTCTTCCCCAAATAAAGGGAAAGGTGGGGAGCAGCATAGTGAGGGAAGATATTCCAGGGTGAGGAGTCCCCAATTACTAGGGAAAGTTCCAAGTAAAATGGCAGGTGAGGCAAAATGGCAGTTTCTGGAAAAAAAACAGAACAAGAAAGGGTATGCTTGATGGTTTTTCTCTCCTCTTTCTCCTCTTCCATCCTCCTGCTTTCCCCTTTGGGAAAAAAAAAAGAAAAAAACAAAGCTTGTACAACAAAATGTGTAGTCAATAAGAACAATTTCCTACATTGTCCATTTATGAAAATATATCATATTCTGTATGTTGGGACTATCATCTTTTTCACTTGGTGGGTAGTATGATTCATCATCAGTCTTTTGGAACCATTGCATTGATCAAAGTTCTTGTCTTTGAAATTCTTATTCTCCACAGTGATTTAGTCATTTTATAAATTTTCTCCCAGTTCTGCTTACTTCACTATGTGTGCCTTAGTTCATAAAAGTCTCCTCGGGATTCTTTGGAAATATCTTTTTGTCATTTATAGTACATTTATATTTGTCATTTATATTTATATATCATAATTTGTTTAGCCTTTCCATAGTTGATGGATACCCTATTAGTCTTCATTTATCTGCTGCTCTAAGTATTTTGGGGGCATCCAGGATATAATTCTAAGCCTAGAGTCTGGAAAACTCATCTTGAGTTCAAATCCTCCCCTAGACTCTTACTAGCTGTGTGACCCTGGGTAAATCACTTAACCCTATTGGCCTTAGTTTTCTCATCTCTAAAATGACCTGGAAAAGGAAATGATAAATCACTCTAGTATTTTTGCCAAGAAAATTCCAAATGTATCAAACAACAACAATATCTTTGGGATGTGAATCCAAGATTCATTACTGGGTCAGAGTATTTATATAGTTTAGTAACTTTTTTAACATGGCTCCAGATTCCTTCTAGACAGCTAGTTTTCTCAATATATCTGAATTAAAGACATCTGAAGAAAGTATTTAAATTTTAACAGAGATGAAATAATTAAATCTTAATAAAAAAACAAATCATAGAAACAATAAATATTCAAAAAAGTTACACTAAAGATTCTCATCAACAAAAGAGAAATAAATTGCTGCTCCTACAATTAAAAACTAAAAAAGCAATAAGTCAAAAACAGCAATCTTGAAAATAAGGCAGATAAAAATGAAAACAAAAAACTCATTTAGTTGATAAAAACCAGTAAAGCAGATCAGCCATTAGCTAATATGATTTGAAAAAAGGAAAATCAAATTATCATACTCAAAGATTTAAAAAAGGAGAATTAACAGAGGAAGAAAAAAATTTTTAAAAGCAATTTAAGTAACCCTGTCTCAAAAAAAAAAAAAAAAAAAGAAACAATTCCCTGAGAGAATGGGGGCAGGGGAGTTGGGAAGGACCAAGATTGGATAGATAAAAAATAGAATTCTGTCAGATTACAAAGAATAATTGATTCCATTATTATATACTTTTTTTTTCAAAAATAGGAAAAAGAAGCAATTTGAAAAATCTTCTTAAACACTAGAAACCATAAGAATAAAACTTTGCTTTCTATGGTAAATAGTGTCTAACATCAAGAGCATTTATTATCTGTAATAAAGAAATACTGTAGTCCTTTCAAATATTATTGTACTAAAGTACCAATGACCATTGCCCACCTCTGTTTTATATATTTCTCAAAATGCTAAAATAGCAACAGGAAGAAATATAAATTGAGAGAACAAGTTAGGTAAAGAAGAAAATAGTCTCATCATTTTAATAGTTTGAAACCATAGTGATTTAAAGTATTTGAAACAATTTATGATTTAATTAAGGTAGTGGGGTTTTTTTCCAATCTGTATATTGCCAAACAATAACAAAAACTAAAAAGTGATTAAAAAGAAATCCCATTTGGAAAAATTACAGAATGTATAAAGTATTTGTAAGTCTACTTATGAAGACACCCAGAAGAGTCGTGTAAATACTACTACAAATTACTTTTTACAGAAAATTAAGCCAAACAAATATTTGGAATTATTAATTTTTCATAGTTGGGCTGTACCTATAATTAACAGAGCTGCCAAATCAGTATTTCTAAAACTCCAGTCACTCCTTGGCTCAAAGAAAACAAACTTCTCTGTTTAGCTTTTAAAGCTTTTCAGTTTGGCTTCAACGTAGTTTTGTTTTGTTTTTCATAAACTGCATTCCAGCCACAGCCACAGTATTAATACATTGTGTATTAATAACACATAGTGTTATTAATACACAATGTTCTATATTCATTCTCCATAACTTTTTACAGGCAGTTCCCCATTTAAGAAGCAGCTGGTTGCATAGAGTGGTGGGTCTGTAGTAAGGAATACTTGAGTTCAAATCCAACCTCAGAAAAGTAATAGCTGTGTAACCTTGGGCTAGTCATTTAACTTCTGTTTGCCTCAGTTTTTTCAACTGTAAAATGGGAATGGTAAAACAGGAATGATAACTTCTATCTTATAGGTCATTGTTATGAGGGTCAAACAAGATAACAGTTGTAAAAGGTACCTAACACAATGTCTGCTGCATGGTGGTTGCAGTACAAATGCTGGTTATTCCTCAACTACTTTCCTACTTTTATATCTGTAAAACACCCTCTCCTCATTTACACATTCTACATTGTTCCCTACATTATAGAATCCCTAACTTATGGAAAACTCAGTTCAAGTATTACTTCCTACACAAACTTATTCTGATCTGCCACATACTAGTGCCCTTCTCCTGAGACTTACAAAAAAATGACAAATTACAAAAAATATTTAGATAAGTATCTTAAACCTACACCTAAGGTTAAGTTCCTTTGAAATCCAATCCTTTAACTCAGAAAGAGTTCAGTATTGAACTTATTGATTTAATGATTTCTAGGAATGAGCTACTTAAAAACATTTGAAATTTAAGTGCATTTTACTCACTCAGACAAGTGTCAGTGTTTATTATCATTAAGTACATGGTACAGTGCTAAGTCATGGATGTACTGTTTAGACAAGGATTACTTAACTTTAAACATAAAATAAGCATGTGTTCATTTTAAAATTTTCATTCTAATTGTTCTTCAGAGAATGATAAAAGAAAAATATAATTATAATTATTTCTACCAATTTCAGATGTGGATTTCTAAGTCTTGAATAACATTAGAAGCTTCCCTTTGAGAAACTTAGATTGAAGATTATCTTTAATCTCTTTCTATTATTATACTTCTACTTCAAAATAAGAAGTATTTTCAACTCCAATTTTTTTGGCATAGCATTATACAATTTTATACAAATCAACTGCAGACAATTCTTGCTTTATCTGCCAGAGGAGCAGTAGTGCAAGCAAGACCCCAGGCACTGAAGGGAGGCCATGTGGAGCCTCATGAGGGGAAGAGAGGTTTGCAGAATTGGTCCACTTAACTTTAAACTAAAACTGGTTATATTGTTGAAATGTAATGAATTTGCAGAGTCGTCAGCTTCACTCTCTCTTCCAAGGTCATTGAAATCCAGTAGCAAGATAAAAGTCAAGGTTGCTGAAGACTTAGTCACCTTTATTCTACGACTTCTTGCTACCCTCTCCCATATTTTGATCACTATTTATTAAATCCAGCTTTTCCAGTCTAATAGGATCATAGATTTAGAGCTAGAAGCTCTCAAAGTTATCTAATCCAATCCCCCTTATTTTATATATTAGAAAACTAAAACCCAGAGAAGTTAAGGGATTTGCCTCTGTTTCTATAGATTGTAAATAACAGAGCTGGAATTAAAATTCAAATTTTAGAATTTGAATGTTAAAAAGGCTTTTTGGTGGCCATCTAGTCCAATCCATACCTGAATAGTCCCCACCATAACATTCTTAAAAAGTAGTCATCCAGCCTCTGCTGAAAGACTTACAAAGAGAGAATCTCAGCAGTTCCTTAGATAACCCCTTTCACTCTAACAATAGTAATTAGATGTTAGGAAGTTTGTTTCTGATTTGGGGTTGGTTTTGTTTTTTGTTACGAATAACCAGGAGTATCAAATTCTATAGAAATCAAAGAAGAGAGAGACTGAGAAAAAGAGTCAGTAATGGATCTTTGTGAGAGAGGTTTTATTAGTTGTAGAATGGAAACTAGCTTGTAAGATAGGAATAAGTAAGAAAAGATAAAGGCAAATGAATATAGAAATCTGTGGGTCAGCTATCAATTGCCATTTATTAAGTTCCTTTATTGTAACAAGTACTCTGTTACATGCTTTGATTAGGAAGACAAAAAAGAAACATTTCCTTAATCAAAGAACATATGTTTTATTAGGAGAGAGAACATTTGCATAGAAATACATATAAACAAATACACTAAATAGAAGATAATTAGAGGAGGGAGGACTAAAAGGTAGGAGAATTTAGAAAGGTCTCATATAAAAGATGATGCTTCAGCTGATCTTTGATACCAGGAGAAAAGGATGCATTTCCTGGTATAAGAGGTAGTCTGTTCAAAGATCTAAAAATAGGAAGTAAGAATATTGTGTGTGAGGAACACTGAGGACAGTCTGAACTATAGAGATGATGAAAGGGAATAATGTAGAAAATCTGCAAAGCTATATTGGATTGGAGCCAGGTTATAAAAGGCTTTGATGGTTATAATTTTTAATTTTTTTAATAAGACATGGAAAGTCAGAAAAGATATAGCTTTTATGGAAAAGAGGAGTTCTGTTTTGGATACGAAATAAGGAAAGATGTGGAAGAGTATCAGGTTGCTGAAAGACTTGTGTCTGTATCTGTGTATGTATTTAAGATGGCAAAAAGTAACATTCCTGCTAAACTTTTAAAGCCTTCTATATTCTAATTTTCATCTACTTATCTAACTTTTCTGCTCCTTAAAAATACTTATTATTAGATTCAAATAAATAATCTCTTCAGTGTTGCAGTACCAGTACCATAATTATTCTTTCCTCCACCTTTTCCCCAAACTATAATTCTTTCTACCCTTTCCCAGTCTTCAGACCCATATATTATTTGTCATTTTTACTAAATTAGTCTCATCACTACAACATGTAAGTATCTTTAAATACTGTCTTTAAGTTCTTAAGTTCATAGCACCTAAGATAGTGCTTAGCTATATAGCAAGTACTTGACAAATACTTATTTAGATAAGGAAAAGCAAGTTTCTCTTGACTACCAAAAAGTTTTCCTTTTTCCTCTGTATTCTTAAGGAATACAGAGTAGTTTGAGCAGATAAGAGCCAAAAGCAAAATTACAAAATAATATTTACTTAATGTATTTTGGTAATCTTAAAAGACTTTAAAGATCTCCATAGTTCAGTGGGAAAAGTACTGAATTTGGAACTTGACACCTGAGTTTGAGATCCCAGGTCTATTACTCACTACTTACTCATGTTACACTTATACCCTTTATATCTCTGGAGTTCAAACTCATCATGTCAAAACAGAACTCAGTATCTTTCCTCCAACAACCACACTTCCCACACTAAACTTCTCTGTTTCTGATAAGGGCACTGCCATCTTCCAGATTTATATAACCTTTATGAGGCAGTTAGGTGGAACACTGGGTCTGTAATCAGGAAAACCTGAGTTCAAATCCAGCTTTAGATATTTAACCAGCTGTATGACTCTGGGCAAGTTCCTTGAACCTCTGCCTCAGTTTCCTCAACTGTAGAATAGGGATAATATAGCAGCTACCTCCCAGGATTTTTGTAAGGATCAAATAGGATATTTGTCAAGGACTTACCAAAGTACCTGGCTCTTAGTAGGCACTCCTCGAATGTTTGTTTCCTTCCTTCCTTCCACACCATGTGATCAGTTAGTTGCTGGCTTTTGCTTCTTATACCTCCCACAACATCTCTGACATCTATTCATTCCTTTCCCATATCCATCATCTAAGTTCCGGCCCTCACACATCTCCACTGAACCATTGCAGTGGCCTCCTTATTGGTCTTCCTGCCTCAGGTCTCCTCATTGCTCCATCTTCCACTCAGCTTCCAAAGTGATTTTCCTTAAGTTTAGTTGTACCACTCCTCCTATTAAATACATTCCACTAGCTTCTTATTTAGAATAAAATATAAACCTTATTTGGCATTCAAAGCCGTTTTACAAATTGGCCCTAACTTATCCTTCCAGCTTCATTGTATGCTAATACCCTTCATGTAGTCTAGGGTATAGACCAACTGACTCCTTTTCTGATCCTCAGTTTCTTTCCTGTCATGTGCCTAGCACTGTTGTCTACCATGCTTGGGCTAGACTAGATAGAATCTTTCACCTCCTTTAAGACCCATTTCAGGCACCACATTCTAATACAAATCTTTCCTGATTTCCTACCCCACTCAAATGCTAGTTCATTCCATGCCTTGTACATAAATGTTTTGTGTTTATTTTGTTTTATTCTATTTATCCTTATATATTATATGTGTCATTTGAATGAATATAAGCTTGAGAGCAGGAACTGTTTCCATGCCCGTGTGTATGTGGGTGTGGGCGTGTGGTTGTATCCGTAGTGCCTAGCACAGTGCCTGGCACATAACAGGTGCTTAATAAATATTTGTTGAGTAATATATCTGTAAAATGAAAGGGCTAGATCAGATGCCTTCTGATGTCGCTTCTAAAAATCTCTGATCCTGAAGTCTGCATGACTAATGTGGGCTCACTTCCATTTTGTCAAGAAATAGAGCTTCTTAGAAAAAATGACTAAATTAGCAATTACATTTTGTTACCACTTTATAGTCTGTTCATTTAATATACTGTTATATTTTAAATTGGTCTTCCAGAACTGGAAGTGTTCTCTAAACTTTATTTTACACATTGCAGGTCAACAGACGAATTCACATTCAGGTCAAATTATTTTAATGTGAATTTCAAGGTACTGTCCAGAAAGTTGCACTGAAATTTTGTGTCAACTATTGCTTGAAGTAGGTAAGCCATCAGCTAGAACTTGGACATCTTTCAGTTGTACAGAAATTTGTATTTATTGTCAATTGAATTTGAAACATGGTATTATTATATTTTCAAGTTGATCATGTAAAATAGTTATACTATTATATTTGATTTTTCTAGCTGTTGAAGCTTGTGATTTAAGAGAGTAAAGAATAGATTAACCAAACAAGGGACAGATGATTGACTTATCCCAAAAAAACTGGCAGTCGACTATTTCTAGTGAGATGAATGAAATTCGGAGTTGTCATATGACCAGAAAGGATTATTTCTTGAAGCTCTTTTTTGTATATGGACCTCCTTATCTAGGTTTTGGTGTGCTTAAAGGGTACTAATTATTAGTTGCATAGTATCTTTGGAATGATATTCTTTAGAAGGATATCTGAGTTCTTTAGTGATCTAATAGCCTTAGATTAGGACATTTGCAGGAAAGGATATATTTAATAAAACTTTAGGGGAAATGGAACTTCCTTTTTCATAGCTTGAAAAAGTTATACAGCATAAAGTCAACCAAGAATAATATAAATGTTTAAAGTTTACATCCTCCATGTCTGAATAATTTATTGTTTACTCTAAAATATTTGGAGACAATTGCAGTCTTATGTGTCCCATTTGCGGAAAACTTTTGTTACCTTTCTGGAAAATTATTGTGGATTTGAAGATCCAGTTGAATATCATAAATGCTAAAATGCTTATGTTGTAAAAAAAAATTAGTTGTATATGCAATTTTCTGAGAGAATTAGAATGTACATGTTTGTAGATCATCACAACTATTTATGTACATGTGTTGCAATTAAAGATATTTTCTTTGCAACAACTCTGTGTAATAGATAATATAAGTAATATTCTCTTCCATTTTGCAGATGAAAAACTGAGGCTAAGTGAATTGCTCATGGTTGCAGGAAATGTGTGTGGTAGGATTTGAGAAATTCCAGTTCTAACATTCTTATTTGCTTCTCTGTGAAGAAAAACATTCAGATTTAAATAGGCTTCAGCATATTACAAGCAATGATTTGCACCCAAAAAAAAGTAATAAAAAGTATTATCCAGAAAATATATGATCAGAAATTCAAATGGGCTAATAATGAATTGAGAACAACAGATAATAGATGATAGATAACTTGAATGTTGAAGATTTCTATGGAATAATAAAATAACCAAAAAAAAGTCATCTCCACTATTTGGGATAAATCCTCTATAACGAATTTTAATTAATCAAAAACACTTCTAAAATATTTGTGAACCTAATAAATTTTTGCTGTTCATTTGGATATTAGATGTCTAGTAATTAAGTTTGCCTAAACAGCTTTTTTTTAATAATGGTTGCACTCAAAAGAAATTTTTACAGTATTAATATGATCATATTTTCCCCCTCTATACTCCTAGGCTATCTATGCATCCAGTCCTCTCCTCAAGCATTTAATAACAGTAAACTTATTTAGTAGACTTAGCTATTAATACTCTTATTTATACATAGCACAATATAGTTTGTATTTATTTGAACTTGATAATATTACACATATATCTCACCCTAATTTTTTTTTTTTTTTTTTTTTGCTTTTTACTGAGGCAATTGGGGTTAAGTGATTTGTCCAGGGTCACACAGCTAGGAAGTGTCTGAGACCAGATTTGAACTCAGATGCTTCCTGACTTCAGGGCTGGTGCTCTAACCACTGCACCACCTAGCTGCCCCCCCACCCTAATTTTTTTTGTTCCAGGGTGTGAATAGCATATATTTTCTCACTCCAAATAGTTGTTTGATTTCAACTGAATTAAATCGTCTTTTCAGGTTTAATATTTATGGAATTTATTATTCTTTAATATAATTTCTTCCCTGTTAAGTTCAGTACAATTTGTGTCTTCACTATGTTTGGTAGGTAGAAAAATCTAGGTGTATTAAATAATCCAGCAATTGTATTTATATCTAATTTGATACACATGCATAAAGATGCTACATTTTTTATTTCTTGATTTCCAACATAATTTTAAAAAATTTTCTGCTTACTGACCATCATCTTCCTATATCTCTTAAAATTGTGTAATAGGGGCAGGAAATGCAAGGGGGAATTGGCCCCCCCCAAAAAAATCCTCCATTTTCTTCATAGGCTATGCCCCTGCTTATCTGCAACTAGTAAATTCTTTTTATTATAACATGGGGGGTGAAATGGTATAGAATGTGAAAATAAATAGTAAGCTTTATATGTGTTTCAGAGGTATTGAGAACTTATCTACTTTGTAAAATCTCTCATTTTTTGAATAGTTTTAAATCCTGCTGTCGCTAATTTTTCAGACATTGGCAACATCTAATAATGTATTATCAGAACTTTTAGGCATCATTTTGCTGAAATAGCTTTGTTGATTTTATGGTGAACCCAACAATATTATTTTCAGGATCTGATGAGCAAAACTATTGATTATTGATGTACATGAACAATTTTGTCCAGATTTCAAGATTCGATAAAATTTTTGTTAAATTGAAATAATAATAATAATGCAAAGCAATCTTATCAATTTGACAAAAATATTTTAGGCTATTGAGAATGATTAAATTAATAGCTTTTTCATTATAGAGATTATTTGATGGTGTTCAGGAATTTTAAGTACAGAGAAATTTTTTAATAAGAGCTTGCTCATCATAGTTTAGTGGGAAAAAAAACAGTAGACAAGGAACCAAGGGATGCTTGATTTTAATTTCAGCTTTATTATATCCAGTTCTGAGATGTAATCAGCATATTGGATAACTGGAGAGCATTTAGGAGAATACTAAGGATGGTAAAGGTTCTGTAAATCATATAAAAATAGTTGTGGGAACTGAGGATATTAATAATAGCTTGTATTTGCATAATTCTTTATGGTTTATAAAACTTTTTGCATATATTCTTATATTCTGTCTTCTACTCAAACCTGTGTGACTGGAAAGCCCCAATATGCCTTTCTAGCTTAATTATACATTATTCCTCTTTCGCTGCTCTATGATCCAGCTGGACTGAATTTCTTGATCTTCTCACTGTTTGTCATCCACATCTGAAATGAATTCTTTCCCCCATGATTGCCTTTTTTAATGTTCCTTGTTTTATTGAAACATCAGGTTAAGCAGCACTTGACTTTTGGAAAGACCTTTTCTGAGCGTGCCCTTCTCCCCTTCAGTTAATAGGATTCTTCCCTTATTTATTTTGTATTATAATCATGTCTTGCTCTTAATAAACTATAAACTCCTTGAGAACAAGAACTGTTTCATTTTTTTTCATTTGTATCCCCAACTTCTGTTATAGAACTGGCACATGGTAGGGACATAAGTGCTTTTAAATTGATTATCCCCATTTTACAGATGAGAAAACTGAGTCTTAGGGAAATTAAGTGATGTGCCCAATATCACATAGCTAATTAGAACTGGGATTTGAACATAGGTCTTATAATACCAAATCTAGTCTCTTTTACACTATAGTTCAATTGCTTCTATGATTTCACAAAAAGACCAAAACATGAGAGAGCCCTAACAAGTATTTGTTACAGACCTGCTGGGGATGAGTAATTGAATTAAACCTAGAGAGGTCAGATGAGCAAAGTGATTATATAGTTAGGAGACTAATTAGACTTATTAAACATAATTTCTGAATATAGAATAACTGCCAATGGGTAAAAGTTATAAAGAGACATATTTTAGTTCACTACAAAAATGAACTTACAAAGTTAGAATTGTTAGAAACAGTTATGAGAAGGAATTGTCGAATAATATCTTCCAAACTAAGGAGGTCTCCTTCACTGAATATATTCAAACAGGGATTGGGTTATTTGTTTATTAGTCACATTTCACAGAAGTTTCCAACAGTAGGAGGATGATTAGAATAGATTACCTATAACATTCAGTATATTCATTTTGAGATTGACCATGTTTCTGGAAACTAGAAAAGTATTTTTATTACTAAATTTAAAATTTGTCTTACAATAAAATCATACTTGAATAAGGTCAGTTGGCCCCTGTATTGATTCCATGGATCTTAGTGTACCCACATTACAAGGAATGTCTAAATTAGCATGCTGTTGTCGTATAAATGCAATGAATCATGCTACTGTTGAGATCCAGAAAATGTCATTCTGTCAGTGTTTGCTATTCAAACAATGTCTTTACAAATCTGCACTCCTTCAGTTTGCAATTTTTGAAGATCTGTTTTTCTTTCTTTTTTTTTCTATGACAAAAAAAGAAATATATTGTTTGGAGGAGCCATTCTGTACATTTATATACAGACTTTGAATAATTTGCTCTCATGTTCACTACTTAAAATCTTTTTCGGAGGGAGAAACAAATAATTAAGAAGATGATGATTTGTCCGTTTATATGTGAGGCTCATTTATAATATTAACCTCAGTGATAGTATGCCAAATATATAGGGTCATTTGGAGAAAGAGAAAGAGAAAAGGATGTAGATTTATAGAAAGAGTGTAGAAAGGAGGCAGAAATTTATTTGCATGCAGCCAGTTGCCAGTATGTGGTTGTTGTTTTGGCTGACTTTCAAAAAATAGAAGAAAAACAGTTACAGTGTTAATTGTAGTTGGGTCTTAAAGTGAAAATGTTTTTGACAGTTGGAAGAATTTAAAGAGGAAAGGAGATCGGTTTAGTGTCAGCTGTGATTAGATAATCAAAGCTTTAAAATCTCATCTGTTGCTAACATAACCTAGCATTGAATAATATGGAGGTAACTCCATATACAGAAAGGGCATATCCTAATCAGTATAGCTAAAGCCCGAATGAGCTTGCAGGTTTTTTGAGAGCACGTTTGCACTGAGAGATTTTTTTGGCAGCCCTACAGGATGAGGCTCATGCTGTACAAAGCCGACATATTGAAGCTGAGAGCCCAGGCGAACATAGATGCAGACGTAGAGGCAGCTCTGCACACAATGTAGCGTCTCCTAGGATGGTTGGGCGACACCTTTCTTCAGGTATTTCATTACCCATCAGCCTCTATTAGAGCAGGAAAATGTAACACAGCAAAGAATTAGTAAATAGCATGTGCTTCTGTTAAATCAATTTATTACATAACATTTTAGGAGCTGCAGTAGCATGGCATCCTAAGCTGTTGGCTGCGATTCAGATTTGATAAAATGGCGTCTTAGCAAAAAGAGCTGCTTGCTTAAAGATATGCTACACTGAGCACAAAAATGAAAATATTAGCTACTGCTATTTTGTCCATGGCTTATTATTAGTGTTTGTGAACGTCTTCCTTAATAATGTAACAAGCTCTATCCCCTTATGCCCTCCGCCAGTTTTATTTTGAGTGCTTTTAAAAACTCTTAACCTAGAAAACAAGCTCATATTAATACATTTTCAAAGAAAACCCAGGATTATGGGTTTATTCTTTTGGATACATTGATATATTTTTTTCCATTAAATACCTAGTTGTGAATTTCATAATTACTTGCATTTAAACCACTTGACAATTTAAACATTTGTGTAGTCTGTGTGCCAATGATGGAATTTTGAATGCAAAATACTTTGTGTGTTTTTACAGCCACTAATTATGGTGAGCTAGCATGTTTAATTCTTTTTAAAGTGAAACCAGTTCTAATATTCATAGTGTCCCTCCATATAAATATCATTTAAATCATAGGATCATCATGTGATATTTTAAAACATTATGAAGCATGTTCTAGCTGAAGCATTTGAATTGTATCTCCTGTGTAGGCTACAGTGTTTTGTTTTTTCAAAAACAATGGGTGAAGAGATTTTTTAAAAAATTAAGTAATTGTCTCTTTTGGTACCAGCTAAACATTCAACATACTTATTGTCCTATTCAGAGGAAATCTTGCTGAATATAAATTAAACCTGTATAGTTAAAATTTTGTTTACTATATCTGTTAGTACTCTATTAAACATTTTTAATTAGAAAAAAATAATATATTAACATTATATAAACAAAAATTACAAGTTTAGTCAAAATTCAAATTAAAATCACTTTAAAATTATTTATTTTTGTATTATTTCATTTTAGGGCAAATCATTGAATAGAAGAAGAAAAAAATATAACATTTCCTTTCTTTTTTTAAAAACAATAATTTAGAAGTAAATTTGAATCTTTAGGAGAGAAAGGATCTTGTAGATATGAAAACCATTAGGTAATCTCTTTAGTAAAATACATCTTGTTTATGTAAATATTCATGTTCTAAAGTAACTGTGAATTTGCATAATACTATGTAGATAGCCCTGACTTCTTAAATCTTGAATTTGGTATGTACTTTGCTAATACAAATGTATCATTTTAATGATCTTTAAAATCAGCATCATTTTATAAATCTTTTTATTTTCTTATTCCTTTAGTTTTTTATTTTTTCCACTCAATCTGTAAATCAGTGGTAAAGGGAATTTGACTCCTGAAAATATGGTGGTAATTTTTAAAAATATTGGAACTTCAGTTTATTTCAAATTATGGAAATATTTCATAGTTGATTAGGATAACAATATGATACTGAGTACCAACTGGTTTCACTAGAAAAATATAATAAAAAGTGCTATAGTGGTGCTTGGCTGTTGAGTTCATATTTTGAATATACATATTTATCATGCTAATTTTGCTTTCTGTTTTTAAGTATGTTGAGAGCTTTTCTTATATTAGGTCCATTTTCTCCTTCTAACTACTCTAATTTGCCTCTATATAGAGTATTTTATGCACAATTTTATCTTTCAAGACCTTAGGAGAAAAAGGAGGTTACGTTTGGGGGGGGGTAGGAAAAGAAGGAAGGAGAGAACCTCAGATGACTGAAGGAAGCACTATTGTTATGAGGGAACAGACTTTGGAATTGGGAGACTGAATAAACAAGGGAAAGAGATTTTCAATAAGAAAGAGAAAGGTTTTCACATTTCGTGAAGAGAAAAAAATTGCTTGAATAAAAAAAATCATTTTTTAAATGTTTACTTTGTGGCAAGTGCACAGAGTGCTGGAGATATGAATACATAATCAAAAACTGCTCCTGCCAACAAGGAGATTATGTTCTGGTCAGAGGAGAAAGAAAATGTATTGGGGATAATAGTTCCAGAGAGAGATGTTTTAGTTTGGAAAGTTACTAGGATAGTAAGTAGAATCGTAGAGGAGTAGATTGATACACTCTCCAGAACAGTGACAAGAGTTGATCATCAAGTTCCTAAAATTGGAAAGAGAATCACCATGGGGATTGGTAAGGAGAAATAAGGGAATTTCACTAAAATATTGCTCCAACCTAAATATAATAGCTGACTAGGGGCAGCTATATGATGAAGTGGATAGATCACCAGCCCTGAAGTCAGGAGGAAGGATGACCTGAGTTCAGATCTAGTCTCAGACACTTAATACTTCCTAGCTATATGACCCGGAGCAAACCACTTAACTCCAATTGCCTCAGAAAAAAAAATTATATATAGAAAATACATGATTGAGGGAAGGAAAAGTATTCCAGCCATGAAATGGTTGTCATTCAAAAGCCTTATTTAAAATTATAGAAGTAAAACAGATTGTCAAGGGAAAAAAGTATCAAGTACAGAACCTTGAAAGATCTTGAGAGGTCTGGAGGGGAAACAATAAAAGGCCTTATATGGTAAGCAGCGTGCTAAACACTTCACAAATTCAACATTTGATTTTTACAATAACCCCATTTTACTATAACAATAATTGTAATAATTGCTAACATTTATATGGCACTTTCTATGTCAAGCACTGTGCTAAGTGCTTTACAATTATCTCATTTGATCCTTAAAACAACAGTGGAAATTAAGTACTTTTATTATCCCCTTTTTGCATTTGAGAAAACTGAGGCAGATGGCAGGTAAATGACTTACCCAAGATCAAACAGCTAATAAGTGTTTAAGGTTATGATTGAACTTGGGTCTTCCTGATTGAAGGCTCATTGTACCATCTAGCTGCCTCTAAGAGTAGAAAGGCAATTAAAAAAAGATTGTAAAAGTTCAATTAGAGAGGAAAGCCATAAGAATACTGTATCTCCAATGTCAAGAAAGGGGAACAATACATAGAAGGGAATTGGGAGAGGAGTAGAGCAACAGATTCAAAAGGTATAGAAAGAACCAGGAGAATTAGGACTAAAAAAGGTCCTTTGGATTTGGTGATTTAGGTCATTGGTTTTTAATTGAATGATGGAAAAAAGAAATCAGATCTTAAGGTGATTAAGGAGAAAGTAAATAATGAAGAAAAGAAGTTATCTTCTTTATATGTAAGTATGCCTGGGTTTTTGGGTTTTTTTTTAGAATTTTCATAGACGGTATTAAGAATCACAGTTTCTAGCAGGTTCTTTGTCCCATGACCCTAGCTAGTCAACAATACTAAATTTCCTACACAGGAAAAAAGGTAGGGTGAAGTGAAGGGACCATTAATCAAAGAGAGGATTTCAGACATTCTTGATGAAAATACTAAGACTCGGTAGAAATTTTAAAATACAAACATGTATGTTGGTAGAATTTTGAATTGGTCTGGTGATTCTGGAAAGCAATTTGGAGTTTTGCTTATGTGTAAATCTTTTAATCCATAAAGCTCAATATTAGGCTTGTAACAAAAGAGATCAAAGAAATAAAGAAAAAACCCTATATACAAAAACTATTCATAGCAATTCCTTTTGTAGAATGAGAAATGAGGGAAATGCCTATCACTAGAGGAATGACTAAACAAATTATGGTATATGAATGTAATACAATATTAGTAAGCTGTAAGAAATTAAGAAAGTGAGAGGTTCAAAGTAACAGGCATATTGTATTGTGTTTCAAAATAAAATAGAACCAGGAGAGAAATTTATACGATAACTACAGCGTTGTAAACAATAATTTTGAAAATTGTAAGAACATGGGATCAGTACAGTAACGTTTCAGATGCCACAAGATTGGTAGACATGGTGATCATGAGATATAGCATATTTTCATATGTGGCCAATATATGAATTTGTTTTACTTGACCATTCTTATTTGTTACAAGGAAAAATTTTGGTGCTTTTTTAAAATGGGGGCAAGAAAGGGGGTGGCGACTATGTTAATAAAGAATGGGAAAAAGGTCATTGAATCTTTTTTTTTTTTTTTTTTTTTTTTTAGCAATAGAGGAAACCACAGACAAGCAGTTCAGCTTTAAGTAACATGTTAAAGCTGTTAACACCTTTTTAAAGGATCTCATTCTAACAATCCACATAAAAGAAGCCAAATGAATATTCTTTATTCATTTGGCTTCTGGTAATACTCATTGGCCACAAATCCTGGAATACCTCAATATCCAAAGGTCAATTTTCAGGTTATCAAAAGGACAGTGTAGAGATACATGGTGGTCATCAATCAACTACAACATATCTATTATAGGTTTGATAAAGTCAGATAATCTGAACAAAGAAGGATACTGAATAATTAGGGAAAGTTTGCAATGTTGTTGCTCTAAAAAGGCAACTGATGACTTTCTTATTCTACAAAGTCTTTGAGATTATTCCACACATGTTTCATATTTCAAGTAACAAATTGTAAATATGAAGTAGTGTCATCTGTTTTAAAGTAGCCATAAATGGAAAAGTTTGGCTAGTTATTTTTTTAAATGCACTGATAACAGGTAATTAGTTTGTGTGCTTCCATTGAGCTCTGGGTAATTTTGAGACCCAGAAAAACATCCTAGTGGCAGAATATCCTGTGAAAAATTGATGGAACAATATGCATAAGAATCATTTGGGTGTAAAGGAGTGTCATGGCATAGAGGATAAGGTACTGAAATTAAAATAAGGAAGACCTGTCTTTAAATTATACCTCATTCATTTACTAGCTATGTGATCTCTATGCAAGTTACTTCAACTCTTTCTGCTTTGGTTTTTTCATCTGTAAAATGAGAGGGTAGTACTAAATTACTTTTTCTTGCTCTAAATTGATTGCCATATTGATAAATTTTCATCTGTTCTACTGGAAAAGAATATCCCTATTCAGAATCTCATCACTTAAGAAGAGAAGGTAAGAGAGGATTGAAGTAAGATTTCATCAAGGTGAAATACCACACACACCCCTTTTTTAAGTATTCATAAGAACCAAATATATTCATCAACAAATTAGAAGGAGCTAGTAGAATGAGTAAGATTAAATGTACATAAGAAGTACAAGTAATTGCAGCAAATTCCTAGAAAAGGGGAGCTTAGATTTTGAGCATTAATTGAAGAATTCAGTTAAAAATGCTCTAACTTCCTAGTTCTTTTATCTACTTAATTCCTATAACTTACTTTTCCATTTTACCATTGTAACACATGAAGATATTTATCTCATATTCTTAATCTTTCCATCACCCTCAGTTGTTATATTCCTACACTCACAAACTCCAAAATTCTTTTAGCTGATCCTATTTTTTTTATCATTTCATCTTTTTTCCTCTGCCTTATGATTCTCTAATCCTCTTTTTTGGCCTTCCTATGATTCCCCATCCTCCTCTCCACAATTCTTTCCCAAACCATTACCCTGCACTTATACTCCTTCTATCTTGACCTCTTGGTGAATCAATTCTAATATTTCCCCTGCTCACAAATTTCTTGTTCTTTTCTCATATCACACTTGGATTAACTCCCACATTTCCATCTTTCACTACTACTCATGTGCTGCTTTAAAGGAGCTAGGGGAAATAATAAAACCTTGCTGATTGGATCTACTACAAATTTATGTTACATAATTTCATTTGGACCCTCCCTGCGCAGGGCAATCTTTTTTGTACTCCCCTAATCAATTTCCCTCTCCCACTCACCACAGAAACTCTTAAATTTTTTTAGTTTTTTTCAGGCCTTTTATGACACCCCCAACCTCTCAGCTGAGGATCTCAACTCATACTTCACCAAAATAATTGAAGCTGTTTGTTATGAGTTCCCTCTTCTGCCCTTGTCATCACACATTTCTCAGATATCTATCTGCTCTTCTTGTTTTGTGAAGGATGATCCTTCTCCTTGCCTAGGCAAACCCTTCTATATGCACATTTGATTACATCCCATTCCATCTTGTCCAGCTGATTTCCCCAACTATCATTCCTACTCTTTCATCTTCAGTCTTTCTTTATTTAAGTGATTTTCTCTGCTGCCCACAACTCATTCATTTCTTCCTCACTCTTACGGGGGAAAAAAGAGTTCTTATTTTATTTTTTCATCCCTGCAGGGATAGCTGCTCATTCTCAGATAAACTTCTTGAGAAAAGTATACTTACTGCCTTCATTTCCTCTCCTAACTCTCTTCCAAACCTTTAGCCATCTTATTAATGATTTCATTCAGTTGAAAAGTTTCCAGTTATCGTAATTGCTAAAATATCTAATAGTCTTTCTTTACTCTTCATTCTTCATGACCTCACTGAAGCTTTTAATATTGTCAATCACCCTCTTCTGGATATCTTCTCCTTTCTAGGTTTTTGTGGCATTTCTTTGTCTTGATTCTCATAACATCATTTTCTTCCATTTCTCCTAGTTCGCCTGTCTGACTCTCCCCTGCTTAGTCTCCTTTGTTGAATCTTCATCTGTGTTATGCTCAGATGTCAGTCCTTGAAGGCACTGTCTTGGACCTCCTTTTTTCCTTCTGTATTTTATAATTTGATGATATCATCAGTCCCCTTGCATTTAGTTATTACCTCCATACAAGTTATTCCCAGATTGTTATTTTTAGGGTTTTTTTCCTCTCTCCTGATTCTCACATCACATCACCAGTTGCCTTTTGGACATCTCAAACTAGGTAGGTATCTCTAACAAAAAAAAAAATTTCATTATCTTTCCCAAAAGTTTCGCTTTTCCAAACTTCCCTGTTATTATGGAGGGTAAAACAATCCTCCCAGTCCCTCATTGCCTTTCTTGACTTATCCTTTTCACTCATTCCACATTTCAAATCTCTTGCAAAATCCTGTTATTTCTATCTTTACAGTATCTTTTGTAAAAAAAAAATCCCTGTTTGTCCATTCACACAGTTACACTCTAGTTCAGACCCTCATCTCCCTTTACATATATGATTGCAGTGGCCTTCTAGGTCTCCCTCCCTCAAGTATCTTTCCACTCCAAACTGTTCTTTACTCAGCTGCCAAAGTGTCTATACCAAAGTGCAGTTGTAATCGTGTTACTCCCTTTCTCAGTTAACTTTAGTGGCTCCATATAACCTCTAGAATACAATATAAATATAAATTTATAATCTGTGTCCTTCCTAATAACTTTTTGCATTCCTTGAACACAACTTATTATTTCCCTACTTCATGACTTTTCACTACCCGTTCCCCCTGGCTGGATTGCATGAATTTGTGGTTAGCAGAGAAAGAGTCATTAGATGAAGAAAGATTAAAGATTAGAGAAAGTAGGGAATGTGATTGGGGAAATCTGCTAGACAACATGAAATGGAATGTGATCAGTTCATGTAGAAGGGCTTGCTTTAGCATGGAGAAGGGTCATCTTTTAATGAAGTAAAAGATTTAGTGAGAGAAGACATCTGAGTAATATATGATGAAAAGGAGGACAGATGAAGGAATTCGTGACTAGTAGCTTTCTCACCTCCTAACTTAACAACACCTATCCCAAATCCTCCTTTCTATAGCAGTCATTTTTAATTACCCTCTGACACCTCCTACACTGTGTATATCTTAATGTACAATTGTTTTTGTGAGTTTTCTCCTTCATTATATGGTTAGCTTCTTGAGGGCAGGGTTGATGTTTTTGCATTTCTTTTTATCTCCAGTATGCAGCATAGTACCTGTCATTTAATAAACATTTAATAAATGCGTTTGCTTCAGTTTTTTCAGTGAAATAATAGGACTTGGAAATAAGGCAAAGAGATAAGAAAGGTTTGGGATAGATCCAGAATGAAACTATAATGTTCATATATTAATATGACTTATTCTCTCAAATTTTATTATATCAACTATAATTTCCATTTCTTTCTTCCTGCCACAACAATAATTAGCCTATAGGATAAATGAGAGCCTGCAGTTGTCACATATTAAGATGTTTTATTACATTGTCTTCCACACATCTGCATCCTTTTAATCTCATTTCTCCCTTCTGCCTGGCTCCATTTCCATGTGTTTAATGCCTGCTATTGACATAACATTATTATTCAGCCTTACTAGGCCCTCAAATCCAAAAGTTTTTAAGCCTTTCATTTTACTTCCTTACTTACTTCTGCCTCTCAGCATGGACTCTTTGGGAGAACCCTGGGCATGAGATGGAAATATATTGCACTAAAAAGTACTATAAGACATAATTTCTCTTCTGTATAATACCAGTGCTATTACACAGGTTGACCTATTTGTTCTGGCAATTTCATGATACCCTAATAAGATAATAAACTGAGGTTTATAAAGTTGAGGGAGTAAGAAGATGACGGAAGTGATATTTATAACTCATGTAGTGCATGAGTGTACACAGCCCATGAGAGTATCATAACCCATAAGTAAGATTCTTTATTGCAGAGGGGAAAATAGCAATAGTATTGTAACAATAGTGATAAATATAGTTATACAATAGGATATTTACTTTGCAGGTTGAATTTAAAATATTAGGGTGCATTTTGCTTATTAAAAATGAAATCTAAATGAAAGTTGCTAAAATTCCAATTGGAATTTGCAGTTTTCTAATAAAGAAAATAAATAACCTTATACATGCTAGATAATGTTTTATGTTAAGAGCCTTATTATGTAGTTGTAAGAATCATAGATCAAGAGCTGTGAGAGACCTCTCATAGATCATCTTAATTCATACCTCTCCTTTTACAAATGAGTGATTTTGAGGCCAGGGATGTTGAGTGCAAAGTCACACAGCTACCAAGCATTCATGTTAGTTTATGGGGCTTTATATTAAATATAAAATTTTAAGTTCCATTGAGAGACTTTTTTGGGGGATAATTTTCATAAGTCATTAGATAGAAAGCTAGCCTCAGAGTCAGGAAAACCTGGGTTTATTTCCTGCCTTTGATGCACATTGGTTATATAATCTTAGCTAGTCATTTAATCTTTTTGTGCTCCAGGCATTTTCAAGAAAAATGCAGATTGAAAATTTCTTCACCAGGGAACTTCTTATAGCTCTATCCCTATAAGCCATGAGTACATCTTTCTTTGACTATACCTATTTTGTAGATAAGCTAGTACTTTTTGATTTTAGATATAAGCTGGTCTTCTTTTCTCTTGTGCAGAAAATATCAGAATAACAAATTACATAGATATTGTGTGGTCCCAAACAATGGTCCATAAAAAAATGGATAGGTCAGACAGATGAACTGAACCACATCTGAATTTGAGCTTTATTGTTGTAAGATGTTAACCTTTTATGTTCTATCTTATAATATGTAGTTATGATTTGCAAATTTTTTCTGATACCCATAATTTGCTACCTATTTTCAGAAAAATGTAGTTCTTGTTCCTATGGAAAAAGACATCAGTGGCAGGATCAACACAAAGATAATTTTGTTTGGTTATTCAATTGCATTTTAACTATACATATTTTAAATGTCAAGTAAAGTTGATGTGGCAAGACTAAAAAATCTTAGAGACAAGATAAGTTAAAGCATAAGGGGGGAAAAGAGAAAAATAAATAAATGTATATATATATATGTATATATAATATTTTATATATAGTGGTTTCAGAAGTTGGTTATACTTTGAGAGTTTAGAAACCAGGTTGTCTTGCCTATTTGAACTCATTGCTTGACATATCCACCTTGGACTAACTGTTGATCACCTTTAATCAGGCAAAGAAACAGAAAACAAAAAATTTCCTTTCTGCAGTGAAGAAAGGCCATTTTCCCCCAACCCATCACAGGAAGTCTCTTTATTAGACTCATTCTGTTTTTAAGGTCAGTTGAGTGGGCCAATATTCCTAGCTGATTGGCCAGTTCTATCTTACCTATTGTGCTTTGACTGGGCCTTTATGCTTTCCATTTGTCACAGACTGAGACTATTTGAGTTTGCTTCATCATTCTACAATGACAAGTCCTTCAGTAATTAAGCACATTTTCCTAAAATGGCTAGGATAATTCAGTACACACTCCATGAGGAGCAGTCCCCATTATAAAAGGAAAATTAATTAGGTAATAAGCATGTCTGGTTGTCAGAAGTAGAGAGAGATGCCCAGAAGGCAATCAGAAATGCTATACAGATCTGGAGATAAAGGCAATAGATACAAAGTTGTGTTATAATAGCCAATATTTACCAAAGGAGTGAGTAGATAGGAAATTCTCACATTAAAGGAGTAGGTAAATGAAAAACAATATTCTTAATCATACCATTTTCTTTCATAAGCAACCATAGATTATTGATAAAGTGATAAAAGCAACCAAAGATTATTGATAATGTAAAAAGAAGATTTAGATTTTTCACATCTTTGCTACTGAGGTAAAAGATATTTAAAAGAACAATAAGAAAGATAGAGAATTAAGAGAAAACAATGTCGCCAAAATCTAGGGAAGAACAACTGTAAAAAGAAAGAATCAGCAATATTGAATGCTACAAAAAAGTTGAGAGATGCTTAAATTATGCAGATCTACCAGTTGGAAATGTCAGGAATTCTGCCTAAATTGTGCTGAGCCCCAGTGCCATCCTCTTGTTCCCTGTCCATCAATTGTGTGTTAGAGGCTGAAAACAAAGCTTCTAAAAAGCTAGCTGAGAAATAGAATAGTGTGGTATAAAATACTCAACTTAAAATTTAGAAGCTTTGCATTTGAAATCTGTATTAGGTAAATACTAGTTGTATCATCCTGAACATGTAAAACACTTTGAAAACCTTAACACAATATATTAAGTTGAGCTGGAAGTTATCCTCTGTCCCATACTTTACAGTAGATGTTAGACTTACCTCAGATTTTATTTAGAAGAAATGTATAATTATTCTTTTCTTTTAACATCCATGTATGAAAAGAATGATTTTTCCTTACAAGTATTGCTTAAGAGAGAAAAGTGCTGAAAATCAAGTGGTTGCCCACCAATTGTTAAATGGCTGATAAATTGGTGTATGAATATAATGGAATATTATTGTGCAGTATGAAATTATGAATGAGGAATTCAGAGAAACATTTGTATGAATTAATGCAGAATGAAGCAAGTAGATACAGAAGACCAGTATGCATAATGACTATAATAATATGAGGGGTAAAGGGAGGTACCAAAAGGAAGACAAACTCTTAAGTAATTATATTATATAATAATATTTCTCTAGAATCTAGATTCCATGGAATAAATAACAAAACATACCTTTCTTTTAAGTAGGAGCTAGAAAAGCAGAATATTGCATATATTCTTAGATATTATCACTATATTGATTGTTTTCACAACTGTTTTTCTTTGTTACAATTTAAAATTTATTAATTTGGAATTTTATTTTTATATGTGGTATAAAATGCTACTTCAAATCTATTTTCCCAGAACTGTTTTCCTGTTCCTCAACAGTTCTTATTCAAGTTAGTGTTCTTAGGTTTACAAAATGTTAAATATTTCTTATCTAGTCTCTACCAACCAACATTTCATTTTTTTAATCCAGTATCAGATATTTAGGATAATTACTGATATGTTTGAGATTGGATAATAACCTCTTTTTGATTCATTTTTCCTACTTTTTTCATTTTTTCATTACTTTCCTTAGTATTTTTGTTTTAGAATAGCCTTCCTGTCTGAAATTGAAGAAGACCTGGGTTCAAATATGACCTAGACACTTGCTAAGTATGAGACCCCAGACAAGTTAGTTAACTTCAACCTCAATTTCCTCAGGTATAAAATGGGAATCATGGGGGGCAACTAGGTGGCGCAGTGGATAGAGCACCAGCCCTGAAGTCAGGAGGACCTGAGCTCAAAACTGATCTCAGACACTTAACATTCCCTAGCTGTGTGACCCTGGGCAAGTCACTTAACCCCAACTGCCTCAGCAAAAAATAAAATAAAATGGGAATCATATTAGTACCTACTTCCCAGCATTGTGAAAATCAAATGAGATATTTTCAAAGCTGTTTATCACAACATCTGGCACATAGTAGGTGCTTAATAAATTACTTATTTCCTTCTTTTATTCTCCTTCTCCAGCCTGCCCCACCCTACTCATCCTGTAATCTTCTGTAGTTAGAATTTCAGCTCCTTGAGAGCAAGAAAACACTCTCAAATTTCTTTTTATATCTCTAACATTTAGCATTGTGCTTCACATATAACATTTGTTTAAAATACTTTAACATTCTATATAATATGTCCCTACCAAAAACATGGAATATAGCTTTATTTTTATTAGATTTATTTATGCATCACAATCATTATACATTTTGATTCCTAGATCTTATGAGAGGAATTATTATACCCTCAAGGAAGTGGTTGATAGCAAGAAAAAACCCATGGACAAAAATATTCCTCTTAGCATTCACACAAGGAAGCTAGGTGAACAGCAGATAAAGAAAGTACTGGGCCTACAGTCAAGAAGACTCTTCTTTGTGAGTTCAAATATGGCTACATTAATGTAATGTAATTACAATGTTGTAATGTTGGGATTGCCAGGCCTTGGCACCCCGTGAGATATGAATGGTGAGAGATAGTGAGGAATTCAGGATGACTCCTAGATTATGAGCCTGAGGGACTAAGCGGATGGTGTTGCTCTCTCCAGTATAGTAGGTAGGTAAGAGAAGGGAAGAGCTCTGGGGAGAATAAGAGAGATAATGAGTTATATTTGGGACATTTTGAGTTTCATATATCTAGCAGAGATCTATTTTTAGGCTGTCTGAAAAACAATTAGAGATTCTAGATTAAAGGTTGGCAGAGAGGCTGGGGCAGGAAAGGTAAATTTGAGAATCATTAGCATAGAGATGAGAATTAATTCCATGTGAGTTGATGAAATCACTAAGTAAAGTAATATAGAGGGAGAGGAGGAGAAGGTTCAGGGCTTGATGCCTCTTAAATCCTGGTAACTAACTCTTCTGTTTTTATCTTTCCTAAAATGTGGTAACCTTAACTGAAAACACTACTTACAAATCTGAAAATAGTTGTTGCCTAACATGAAATCTGTAATTCCTTCATTCTGAATAGAATGCCTCACTGCATCTAGGTTTATATTAGTGGGCAAGAAAGATAGATAAGGACTAGATATGCTACCCACTCATAAAATTAGCCTCTCTTCTAACAAAAGTAATTAAGCAAAACTAATGATACATCTTTTACATAAAGTATGTGACATTTGCCATTGATACTATCTCCACTACTTAACAGCAGTTGGAAAGTATATTTCATAATAGGGAGATATATTTCATCAGCTTTTTGTAGAAATACTTTATTATTGATCATTATATTTAATCTGAGATTATTTACTTTTAGTATTTTAATTTGCATTATTAGATTTATCATGTACATTCATTCTCTATTTCTACTTTTTTCACTCTTCATTAAGTTGATGCAAGTCTTTCCATGTTTCTCTGAATTCCTCATATGCATCATTTCTTGGAATGCAATGATAATGCACTATAGGATGTACCTCTCTATTAAGTCAATAAATACTTGTCTCCAGCCTTCTCAGCAGATGATGACCCTCCACTCACCTCTTGTAAATCCACATCGTTACTACTTGTACACAAGAAGCTACTTTCCCTAGAAGTGATCCACCTTCTTTTTCCACAGGAAGTGCCTCTTATTTTACTTTTAGTTCTAAATATCCAATGATCCTTCTTTCATGCTGTTATGATTATCCATCCTTGCATCTCCTTTCACTAGGACTCCTTAAAGATGCCATATTTATTTGGGAAGATTTTTCTACTCTGTTATAATCTGTTCAGTTGCCTTTAACTGGATGTTAACACATTCTTGCCAGGCTGAACCACGAGCAGAAATTGGTTTACCTAATTAGGTGTACATGTTTTATAGTTCTAGTACTTCCCTGGTCCCTTAACTCACTGAGGAACTGTCAGCACAGTGTCAGAGCAGTATGTGGAAGAGATAATGTGATTGATTGGAGGTGAAATCTGAGTTCATTTTTTCATTCCTATGAGAATGTAGGGAAGCCAGTGAAGCATTAAATTTGAATTTACAAATGTTTTAGGCTAAAAGTTTTAAAACATCAAGATTTCCTCACATATTTCATTCTTTTTCTTTGAATTGTAGAAGTAGCTGAATAGAATAGTTCATTTTATGCAGTTAGATTTGTTTTGTTTTCAACAAAAGTGCCATTGATAAGTCTTGACTCTTATAAATGAACTGTTTTATACAAGTATGTTAAGATCTTCCTGATGATTTAAAAATCAAAATGAAGAGCATGTATTTGTTTTGGTTTGTTTTTTGAGTGGGACAAGTACAGGAGGTGGTATGTATGGACCTGTGATTTATTTAGTTTAGGAACTCAGAGTTTGTAGAATCTCCCACACACATGCAGAGTGCCAATTTAGAGGCTTAGAGTTGTCTGAGGCCCAGAGAAATTGTAACTTGCTCATGCATCACAGAGTTCATCTGTTTGGGGTTGGATTTGAACCCAGTTTTTTCTCATTCCAAGGTAGCCTTCTTGTCATATTGCCTTTCTCTCATGGTCATCAAATATTCAGGAATCTTTCGCAGTGTCTTTTCTCCCTTTAAATCTTAATAATCTCATCAGTTTATGTGGCTTCAGTTATCTCCTATGCAAATGACTTCTATATCTAGATACCCTGTCTAAGTATAACTCCTAAGCTCTTGTCTTCCATCACCACTGGCCCACATTGTACTTATCCACCTTAATGACCCATGCATGGCCTCTTCAAACTCAGCATATCTAAAATAAAACTCATCTTTTCCCCAAAACCTATGCTTCTTCTTAACTTCCTTAGTTTTGTCAAGGATACTACCATCCTTTCAATTATGACATACATAACCTTAAGATCATTCTCAACTCTATTCCTCCTCACACCCAAACAATTGCTAAGTCTTATTAATTCCAACTTCATGTCTCCAATTCATCTCTCTATACTCATACCACAACCAGGTACTTATCATCTCCAACCTAGCAGCTAAGCACTAGTTATACAAAGAAAGGCCCCCAAAAATAAGCAAAGAAAAATCTAGTCCCTATTCTTAAGGAGATCGTAGTCTAATGGAAGAGACAACATGCAAACAACTATGTATAAAAGATTTATATAGAATAAATTGGAGATAATCTTGGAAGGAAGGCAATAATTAAGGTGAACAAAGGAAGAGCTTCTTGTAGAAGATAGGATTATAGGGCTCCAGTCTCTCCCCCTCTCTTGTCCAGCTTCCATATAGCTACCAAGTGACAAAGTGAAAAAATGACCATGTTATTCTCCTGTTCAAAGTCTCCATGGCTCTCTGCTATCTATATTCGGTATTTAAAGCTCTTCATAATTAGCCTCAAACTGTCTTTCCAGACTTGTTTCATGTTATTACACACACACACACACACACACACACACACACACAATGTTCCAGCTAAACTGGCCTATTTTACTATTCTCCATACATGTCGTACTTTGTTTCCTATGTCTGAAATGATTTCTTTTTCTTTTTTGCTCTTGGAATAACTACTTCTTTCCAAGTGTCTCTTTATTTGAGAAAGCTTTCCTCATTTCCCCCTCTATTGTCAATGAATTCTCTCTTACACACACACACACACCTGAAATTACTTTGTTTACTGTTTGCTTTCTTTTACCCATACAATGTAAATGCCCTGAGGACAAGGGCTTTATATTCTTAGACCTAGCACACAGTAAGATATTAAATGGTTGTTGAACTGAATTAAATTCAACAAATGGACTTCAGAGCTGATATTATACTGGAGTATGATTGAAGCAATTTATCAAACTTGGAAATGTCAGCCTAGACACAAAATATGAGATTAGTACCTTAATTCTAAGAGAGTCAGTGTCTATCAGAATGTGTAAAACCAATGAATAGAGGTAGTAATCTCTGAACCTAGAATAGGTCAGGTTCTTTCGGTCCTCCCTCCCCCAGCCTTTTAGCATACTACCAGTCCAGGCCTCACAGGTGTTCTTAGGAAGTAAAATCCCAGTGGCAGTCTCCTGTAATGAAAGCAACCCTGAACTTGAAGTCAGAGATCTTCCTAGCCATGGGCACATTATTTCACTTATCTCTCCTCTCCCCCATCCCCCCCAATTTATGAATGAGGAAAAAGATAAAGTTTAAATTGCATTGCTCACAAAGTTGTACAAAAAAGCATTTTCCAACAAGATCATATAAACATAAGTATTATGAAAAAGAGTAGCAATAATAATATATCCTATCTCTGATAGAGACAGAAGTGCTAAGATTTTTTTCCTTTTGTAGTCATTTCCTTTTTCACTAAGCTTTTTTTCTTTGCTGGACTTTAGAACCCTGATTTTTCTAGATAGTTATAGTTGAAAGATGATTATAGCAATAACATGAATTGTTCCACAAAATTCTAGGATTAATCATTTGAGGTAGACTTTTTTTTCAGAATTTTATCAAAATACAAAACTGTTCCACATATCTTTGAGGTCAAGGATTTGTTGCATAGTTCTCCTGTTCCTATGCAAATCACCTGAGTAGACTTTCATGGAATAAAGATTATTTTTATAAATCCACCCCCAGAAGATTTATGCTTTAAGACTTTCAAGAAGCAGTTTGATGATATTCTAAGAACAGCTAAATCTGTTTACTACAGAAAATTGTAATGTTCTTGGAATTGTCATTCTGGGCCCTTTGTATAGTTGATGGACAAACTTAAGCAATGAAATGACTGCCTACCTGTGTGTCAGGTATCCCAAGTATTAATCATATCTACTCTTAGTTACTCTCAAAATAGATTGCCAAGTAACTTAAAATGTCCCAAATATTAAGTATCAGACTGGTAAATTCAATTTAATTAAAGTACATTTGAAGAATAGTCATCCCAGTAGGATCACCCTTTATTTGGTAGGCCATGATGCACTAATGGTGTCCAAGAGGACTTTCCAGTATCACATAACTAAATGTTGTAATAAAAAAAAAAAAAGAAAGAAAGGAATAGTCCCTCCCTTTAAAGAAATTATAGCATGCACATAGATATGTATCTACAATATATATACAGAGTAGATAAAAGATACCTTTTATTTAGTTTCTCTAGCAACTGGTAATGCTGAGAGGGAGAGGAAGAGATCAGGAAAGCCCTTCAGCAATTGGTGTTCAAGCTGAGTCTTGAAAAAACCTTATAAATAAAAAAACAGTGTTTAGTAGAAATTGTATAGCTCTTGTTAGGAAATAATGGGTCATTTTGATGATTAAGCTTGCTTGTTTTTATTTTTGTATCCTTAACACTTACCACAGTGCCTGGCACATAGTAAGTGCTTAATAAATCTTTTATCTTATGATAAAAACCACAGTGTTTAGAATATTTGTAAGCCAAGGAATCTTTATATCTTTCCTTGATGTAGCCCCCAGTGGAGCTGCACTTAAGAAATGACTTATTGGAGGTTAGAGAAGATTAATGTGTGTAGAATTACTCAGAATAAATCTGGGGATTTTAAAATGACCAAGCTTTTGATTAGCATGTGATGAATTCTTTAGAGTGATAAAATGTATTTGTATTTACATTATTGAAATATGTAATTATGTAAAATGTGATCATTGGTTCCAGATATATGGAAGGAAATATGCAGTTGGAATTAAAATAATGTGACTATTTCAGGGAGGGGATTCATTATTACTACTAATGAGATCTAGCTATATTGTCATACAAACTACACAATTGCTAATTAAGTAAGATAAAAGTATTAAAAACTTTGTTGAGTAAGTCTTGGCATGTATCTATATTAAAGATAACAATATCACTTGTATTTTTTTTTGAGAGAATGTCTTTCACTTGTAAAATTAAACCAAGTTAAAAATGAATCAAATTAGCACATGTACACATGATGATGAAGTATATTAAACAAACAGTATAAACCAAAAAACACAGAGGCTGGCTTGTAATTCTTTTGAATTTAAGGCAATAAATGGTTGTAGTTTTTAAAACAGTAGAAGGAGTTAATGTGCTTGGTCTGCTACATGAAAAAGATGAAACCAGAAGCATCAAATCCAATACTATGTTACATAGTTGATAAGTTTAAAAAAAAAAAAAAAAGCTTGTAGAGAGAAGGAAGAAAATCCAGAGGGGTAGAAATTCACTAGATTCAACACATTTACATTACAGCATAATAGAGACAGTGAGAGAAAAGACAGGGAAGGAGGAGCAGGGGTGTCTCAACTAGGTCTATAGACAGAACAGGGTCCACTCTTTGAAAGAAATACAATTTCCTGTTTTTAGCTGAAACACACAATCCCCATCTTTTGTTTGCTGTGATAACTCAAAGAAATTGCAAATTATTTTTAGGATAGTTTATAACTAAGTTATCAGTATAAACTTATCCAACATAATGGGAATTGAGAATACCATATGTGCAAACAAACCCAAGCTCTGTCCTGCTGCTTTTTATCTCTTCCATATATTCAGATAATGATGAAGAGCAGCATAACACTTGTATTTTTGAATGTAGTTCTTGAATAATACAGCAAATATTAAGTGCTTGATGTGTTCAAGAAGTAGCTGCTATTTCTTGAAATCAAATCTGGCATTAGACACTTAATAACCATGTTACACTAAGCAAGTCACCTAATTTCGGTTTGCCTCAGTTTCCTTAACTGTAAAATAAAGATAATAACAGCACTTACCCAACGGGTTGCTATGAGGATCAAATATTTGTAAAGCAGACAAAAAGCAGCTTCTGCCCTGGGGAATTTTTGGTGATTTAACCTGATTTTAATCTGAAAATTAAGAATTTAACTAGAAAAACCAAAGAACCTGTATACCCTGAGAAATATAATATAAAACAAGAAAAAAAAACTTTTGACCTGATGTGATTTCATTAGTTTAGGAAATTCCCTTAATTAGTGCAGATTTGGATTTGCTCTGCAGCATATAATCTTTCAGGGTTACCAAAAGCTCTGAGAGATTTACTGTGACTTGCATAGGATCATACTGCCATTATGTGTCATTGACAGGGCTTGAATTCAAGTCTTCCTAACTCAGAGGCCAGTCTTATATCAATATTGTTATGCAATACTGTATTGCAAGACAGAAACTTAAAATAGTCAGAATGCAGAAGTCAAGAAGATTGTAGCTTAAACTTTTTTTTTTCTTTAAGAGATTTATAGCACTGGTTTTCTTTTTTTTTTTAAGCTTTTTATTTGTATAACATATGTATGGGTAGTTCCCCAACATTGATCTTTACAAAGCTTTCCAATACAAATTTTACCCCCAGTCCCCTTCCCTCCCCTAGATGGCAGGAAGTCCATTACATGTTAATAATGTTGAAATGCTTGAGAAGTTATGCAAGAAAAATCCTATCTACAAGAAAAAAAAAAGAATCAGAGAAAGGCAACACAATGCAAGCAAATGTCAATCGAGATCATGAAAATGTTACATTCTGGTCCATATTTCATGTCCCTCTTTCTGGGTGTATGTGGTTTTCTTCAGTGAACAATTGGAACTGTTTTGAGACAATTCTTTGTTGCAGAGAGCCATGTCCATCAGAATTGATCATCATGTAATACTGTTGTTGCTGTGTATGATGATCTCCTGGTTCTGCTCGTTTCACTCAGCATCAGTTCATGCAAGTCCCTCCAGGCCTCTCTGAAATCGTCCTGCTGGTCGTTTCTTACAGAGCAATAATACTCCATAACATTGATATACCATAATTTATTCAGCCACTCTCCAATTAATGGGCATCCCTTCAGTTTCCAGTTTCTAGACACTACAAAAAGGGCTGCCACAAACATTCTTGCACATGTGGGGCCCTTTCCTTCCTTTTAGATCTCTTTGGGATATAGGCCCAGTAGAAACACTGCTGGGTCAAAGGGTATGCACAGTTTGACAACTTTTTCAGCATAGCTCCAAATTGCTCTCCAGAGTGGTTGGATCCATTCACAGTTCCACCAACAATGTATTAGTGTCCCAGCCCTCCCACATCCCCTCCAACATTCATCGTTATCTTTTCCTGTCATTTTGGCCAATCTGACAGGTGTGTAGTGATAACTCAGAGTTGTCTTAATTTGTATTTCTCTGATCAATAGTGATTTGGAGCAACTTTTCATATGACTAGAGATGGTTTTAATTTCATCATCTGAAAATTGTCTGTTCATATCCCTTGACCACTTATCTATTGAAGAGTGGCTTGAATTCTTATATATATGAGACAATTCTCTATATATTTTAGAAATGAGGCCTTTATCAGAACCATTAAATATAAAGATGATTTCCCAATTTGATGTTTCCCTCCTAATCTTGTCTGCATTTGTTTTGTTTGTACAGAAACTTTTTAACTTAATATAGTCAAAATTATCCATCTGGTGTTCAATTAGGAGTTCCAAGTCTTCTTTGGACATAAATTTGTTCCCTCTCCACAGGTCTGAGAGATAAACTATATTACTGTCCTCTAACTTGCTTACAAAGTCCCTCTTTATATCTAGATCATGAACCCATTTAGATCTTATCTTGGTATGTGGTGTTAGGTATGGGTCAAGCCCTAATTTCTTCCACACTAGTTTCCAGTTTTCCCAGCAGTTTTTGCCAAATAGAGAGTATTTATCCCAAAAGCTGTGGTCTTTGGGTTTATCGAACACTAGATTGTTAAGGTTAATGCCTAGGTTGTCCTGATAACCTATCCTGTGCCACTGATCGACTGCTCTATTTCTTAGCCAGTACCAAACGGTTTTGATGACTGCTGCTTTATAATATAGTTTTAGATCTGGTACAGCAAGGCCACCTTCATCTGCCTTTTTTTTCATTAATCCCCTTGAAATCCTTGACCTTTTGTTCTTCCAAATGAACTTTGCTACTATTTTTTCTAGATCTGTAAAATAATTTCTTGGGAGTCTCATTGGTACGGCACTCAATAAGTAGATTAGTTTGAGTAGTATTGTCGTTTTTATTATGTTCGCTCTCCCTACCCATGAGCACTTAATATTTTTCCAATTGATTAGGTCTCATTTTATTTGTGTAGAAAGTGTTTTGTAATTTAGTTCATATAGTTTCTGACTTTTCCTTGGCAGATAGATTCCCAAATATTTTATCCTATCATCTGCTATTTGGAATGGAATTTCTTTTTGTATCTCCTGCTGCTGAACTTTGTTGGTAATATATAAAAATGCTCATGATTTATGTGAATTAATTTTGAATCCTGCAACTTTGCTAAAGTTGTGAATTGTTTCTAGTAGTTTTTTAGTTGAGTCTCTAGGGTTCTCTAAGTATACCATCATGTCATCTGCAAAGAGTGATAATTTGGTTTCTTCATTACCTACTCTGATTCTTTTTATCTCTTTTTCTTCTCTTATTGCTAAAGCTAACATTTCTAATACAATATTAAATAGTAATGGTGACAGTGGGCAGCCTTGTTTCACTCCTGATCTTATTGGGAATGGTTTTAGTTTGTCTCCATTACATATGATGCTTGCTGATGGTTTTAAATAGATGCTACTGATCATTTTAAGGAAATATAGCACTGGTTTTCAACATGAGGGCCATAGATATAGAGGCTGTGGAATTATAAAGGATCTGTCATCAGACTCATTAAAAATAGTAAATTCACCCTCTATAGACTGAATAATACCTGTCACATTTTTAATAAATTCAACATAGTAACTATTGAATATGATAAAATACATATTCATTTGAAAGACTTAATAAATTCATGGTACACTAATCCAGGAGTCCAGAAAACTTAAATTCAAATGTGACCTCAGATACTCGCTAGCTATATAATCCTGGGCAAATCATTTAACTTCTGTTTGCCTCAGTTTCTTCATCAATAAAATGGGAATAATAATAGTACTTATATCCTAGGGTTTTCGTGAAGATTAAATGAGATAATGATGGTAGGGCACTTAGCAACTATACTAAGTGTTCTGCCATCATTTTCTCATTTAATTTTCACCTGGAAGAATGTAAATGCTATATAAATATTTGCTCTTATTATAGCAAATGTTTATCTTTTTTTTTTCTCTGAGATTACAAGTAGCCCAAACTACTACTCTGGGAAGGGAGGTCATAATTTTTTTCCTTTCAAAAATAGTCTTCTTGCTTAAATTAGAAACTACTGATGTATAGTATTTGTCATTCATAATTCAAAGTCTAAATATGAGAAATTCAGAAGTCCCCTCAGATTAAAAAAGTTGGTTCACTGGCATTGTTCAAAAAAAGCCTAATTTTGGATCTTATTTAATCTTTTTCAGATCTCAGTCATGGTGGATTGGTAGACCATTATGAAAATTCCCACTGGGGACAGCAGCCTACTTTCAGAAGTGAAGCCAACTGCACCTGGGATAAAGTGATAATAGACAGGACTGACAAGGAGGCGTGGCCTTCCATTACAGTAACTGAGACTGAATCTGCTTCAGAATGTACTACAGACATTGACTCTGCCTCCAACTGTGGCCCAGAGAACAATAGCATGGCTACAGGGAGTGCCCACGGCAACTTCACTGGACATACAAAGAAAAATAATGGCAATAATGGCGCAAATGGAGCACTCGTCCAAAGCACTTCTAATCAGAGTGCCCTTGGAGCAGGTGGAGCAAATGGTAATGGAAATTCATCTAGAGTGTGGGGTGTGACCACAGGCTCCAACTCTAATCTAGCTCACTGCTCTATTAGTTGTGGGGATGGTAAAATGGACAATATGATTGGAGATAGTAGAAGTCAGAACTGCTGGGGTACTTCCAACTCAAATGCTGGCATTAATCTTAACCTTAATCCCAATGCCAACCCAGCTGCCTGGCCTGTACTTGGACATGAAGGAACTGTGGCAACAGGCAACCCTTCCAGTATTTGCAGTCCAGTCGGTGCCATAGGTCAAAATATGGGCAACCAGAATGGGAACCCAACAAGCACTTTAGGTGCTTGGGGAAACTTGCTGCCTCAAGAGAGCACAGAACCACAAACGTCCACTTCTCAGAATGTGTCTTTCAGCGTACAACCTCAGAACCTTAACACTGATGGACCAAATAACACTAACCCTATGAACTCTTCACCAAACTCTATTAATGCAATGCAGACAAATGGACTGCCGAATTGGGGGATGGCTGTTGGAATAGGGGCCATCATCCCACCCCACCTGCAAGGCCTTCCTGGTGCTAATGGATCATCAGTTTCTCAAGTCAGTGGGGGCAGTAGTGAAGGAATTAGCAGTTCAGTGTGGGGGATGTCCCCAGGTAGTCCTGCCACAGGAAATAATAATTCTGGGTTCAGTCAGGGGAATGGAGACACTGTGAACTCAGCATTAAGTGCTAAACAAAATGGATCCAGCAGAATAGATCCAGCTGTGCAGAAGGAAGGGAATGGAGCAAATGCATGGGATTCGGGGCCCCCTGCTGGTCCTGGAGTTCTTGCCTGGGGAAGGGGCAATGGCAGCAATGGTGTTGGTAATATGCATTCTGGAGCTTGGGGCCACTCCAGCCGAAGCACCTCAAGTGGTGTGAATGGGGAATGGGGAAAGCCCCCAAATCAGCATTCCAATAGTGACATCAGTGGGAAAGGAACAATGGGGTGGGATAACCCTAGTAATATCAACCAGAATCCTGCCATACAACAGGGCAATGAACAACTGAACTCTTGGGCCAAAGCTGGCACTTCTGGCACTGCAACAAGTGAAGGAAGTAATGACAGTTCTGGAAGTCAAAATGAAGGAAGCACTGGGAGGGAAGGAGTTGGAGAAAACCGACGGAGAGATAAAGGAATTATAGACCAAGGGCAAGTCCAGTTGCCAAGGAATGACCTTGACCCAAGAGTACTATCCAATACTGGTTGGGGACAGACACCTGTAAAGCAAAACACTGCCTGGGAATTTGAGGAATCCCCGAGGTCTGAACGAAAAAATGACAATGGGACAGAGGCCTGGGGTTGTGCAACTACTCAGCCTTCAAACTCAGGGGGGAAGAATGATGGGTCCATCATGAGCAGTACAAATACCTCTTCAGTATCTGGGTGGGTTAACTCACCCTCTGCTGCTGTTCCAGCAAATACAGGTTGGGGAGACAACAACAATAAGGCACCAAATGGCCTTGGGGGTTGGGGGGACTCAATAAGCTCTACTGCTGTCAATAATGCTGCTGCCAAAAGTGGCCATGCTTGGAGTGGGACTGTAAATCAGGGGGACAAATCACCTACCTGGGGTGAACCTCAAAAACCCAAATGTCAAAACTGGGGAGAAAAGTCCAATCCAGGCTGGACTTCAGGGGGGGGAGATTGGACAGATTCATCATCTGCCCTTGGAAATTTGAGTGATGGAAAAAAGAATGGGTCAGGATGGGATGCTGACAATAATAGATCAGGTTCTGGTTGGAATGATACAAGATCTGGGACCAGTGGATGGGGTAGTGGCACAAATGCTAAGATTAATCCAGGTACAAATTGGGGGGAGTCTTTAAAACCTGGTCCCCAGCAAAACTGGTCTAATAAACCCCCAGACAACATGAGTAACTGGGGAGGAGCTGCTTCTGTTAAACAGACTGGATCAGGATGGGTTGGTGGGCCAGTACCAACCAAACAGAAGGACATTAGCGAGGCTACAGGTTGGGAAGAACCTTCTCCCCCTTCCATTCGACGTAAGATGGAAATTGATGATGGTACCTCAGCTTGGGGTGACCCAAGCAACTACAACAATAAAACTGTAAACATGTGGGATAGAAACAATCCTGTAATCCAGAGCAGTACCACAACCAATACCACTACCACCACTACCACCACCAATAGCAACACAAACATGGTTGAAAATCTACCATCACACCAGTCAAGCACTCAGCTCAATCGATCTCCACTGCTTGGTCCAGGTATGAAGAATGTTTTATACTCTCTAAAAATAGAAAATATTTTTCATCTCAGTACATATAGTATACAAGTACAAATACAGTGTTGATAAGTGTCAAAAGGCATTTAATTTCTTTTTTGAAATTACACTTTTAAAATACAAAGAATTGCAAATGTGCTTATAAAAGTTTGCCAATCAGCAAGGTTAGTCAGTAGAACAAAATTCTCCAACTGTTAGCATCACCAGCTGACTAATAAATTCTTTTTTGTTTGGCAGTTTCTAAATTTTCAGTCTGATTGCCTTAACCTGTGTCCCTACATCTGTGATTTCCCATATCCCTCTGTAGTTAATATTGTTTTAAAAAAACACAAAGTAATCTTTCCACTACTAAAAGTTAAGGACATCCACCAAAACAAAAAATTTCATTTGTATAATTGTAGTGATAATATATAGATGTCTTTTTTATTCAAATAAACCAACCACAGAAAAATTACATGGATTTTATACAATCTAGTGTTAACCTTTTGACTTGTGAAATAAAAATCATATTAATGATAACAGAGCCTCCAATATATCTTGATTTTTTTCCCTGGAATTTTACAATATCATAAGATTTTTTTCCCCATGATTTAGAACGCTAATGTCAGATTCAAATAGAAGACATTATGTTATCTATTATCTATCTGTATTTATTTATTTATTTTGTTAAACTTTTCCCAATTTTAATCTGGTACCAATACTATTCGACAATTTTGTTACAATGCATTTGTTACTTCTTATCTCAGTCATAGAAACTACCAAGGTGATAACAAGTTATATTTGTGTCCATTCTTACATTAATGAGAAAAATAGATTCTCTTTTATTCAGGAACAACACAGCAAAGATTTTGAAGATAAAGGAGTAAAATAATACTTTACATTTAATTGGTTTTCAACAAGACTGTAAAAAGTTATGTACTAAGTCCCAGAGAATTTGTAATTTTCCTAAAATCACAAAGCTAATAATGAATGAAATAGATGATGAAAAGTATTTTATGAATCTTAAAATGTTATATAGAGGTCATATTATTTAATTGTCATAGTCCAGTACTCTTTATCACCTTACCTCTCTCTCTCTAGGCCAGGTAGAAAATATCATGTAATTTTTTTCTTATTCTATATTGTCTGAAAATTTCTTTCCACAAGAATGCCAACAAGAGCATTTCTGATAAGAGAATTGTTTTAGGATTTTTATTTTTTTTATAAAGAAAATGAGTGTTCTTAGAGAATTTTACTCTATACCCACTTTTTTGAAAATGTTATCAGTGTGTGGCTAACATTTTAATCTTAATGGACTTATTATATTTATTTGTTTTTAAGGGCCACAGGTTAAGGCAATCAGACTGAAAGTTTAGAAACTGCCAAACAAAAAAGAATTTATTATATTATAGGAAATGGTATGGTACTGAAAAAAAAAAGTAATTTGCTTTATTTGTTCATATTTAAATTAAATTATGCATTATCCATTTTCATTGTTAAATTCCTGTTTCTTATAATTCCTTTGAGATAGGAAACTATAGTTAGTAGCAGGTGGCAGTGGATTTTATTAATCTCCTGGTATATAACAATGAGATTTTCCATGAGACTAAGCACTAGTATCAGTAATTGAGCTCTTTACAACTACTACAAGGACTCAGCAAGTCCTAACTTTAATCACTAAAGTTGTTTGACAAACGAGCTCATAAATCTCTTACTCTGTCCTAGTGATGGGATGAAACTCCATAATCCACTCTATATGCCTTTTTTAATGCTTAATTTTATTTATCAGTACAATATTTTCAGTTTTTTTCTTTTCATTGATTTTTTTTAGAATTTCCATTTTTGTGTTTCATTGGGATTTTTTGATTAGTTGGGTTGTTTTTTTAGTTGCATATCCATTTTATTTAAAGGTTCTTCCAGATGTAATTTTAAATAAAGACTGTTTATGGGTCTTTAGAAATCCCTTAACGTGGGTCTGATTTATAAAAATATTCATTAGTCATTTGTTTCCTTTCTACTGTCTTCTTTCAAAGAGATGCCCTAGATCAAGAGTTCTTATTCTTCTTTCTTTGTGTCATGAACAATCTGGTGAAGCCTATGGATCTCTTCTCACAACAATGTTTTTAAATTCATAAAATACATAAAATTATCAAGGAAATCAAATCCATTCTAATACAATTATCAAAAGATTAAGCAAAAAAAAGTTCATGAACCCCAGGTTAAGAGGTTCTCATCTAGAGAAACTGGGTTTTAATCATTTCATTTAGTCTGTTATAGTACCTAGAGCCACCCTCATGCCTTTGCTTTATAGAATTCTGTATTCAGCTTAAATTGAGATTTTGTATTAAAATTGTTACTCCTAGAAATTGAAGATAAACAAAGTAGATTTTCTCAAAACAGCCTCATTTCCAACTTCATCCAACTGAACTGCTCTCTTCAAAAATTTACCAGTGATGTTTTAATTGTCAGATCTGATGGCCTATATTCAAACATCATTCATACATCTCTCAGCATTTGCCAAAATTCTTTTCTTGGGTACTTTCTCCTCTTTGACTTTTATGATACTTTGAGAATACTTGATTCTCTTCCACTTGCTCTACCTGTTTTTTTTGTTTGTTTGGTTGGTTGGTTGGGTTTTTTGGCAATCTCTTTTGCTGTATATTCATATCATGTATGATAATTGTCTGTGTCCCTAAAATCTCTGTCCTGGACTCTCTTTTTTCTATATACTAGCTCAGATGTAACCTCGCCAGTTCTTATAGGTTCAGATATCTCTATGATCAATATGTCAGGTTCCATTTCCCTAACTCCGGTCCCATATTGTCTACTGTCTATGGGATAATTCAAACTAAAGGCATTTCAAACTTAACATATCTAAAACAATTCATTTTTGAATTTATATTTGCAGTAGCTAGTACAGTACTAGTGTGTAGTAAGTACTTGGTAAATATATGTTGATTAATCAACAAGGGATCTATTTCCTTTCATACCCACTCCTCTTCTGAACGTATTATTCTTGAGGGTATCATTAGTCTTCCTCAACTCTCACTCTCACCTCATATATCCTTTTTCCTTAGCCACAGTTCTTTCAATAGGTCCCAGTCTCTTCATTCTTACATCTACCAAGCTCTCATCACTTCTCACAATAATTGCCTATTTGATCTCCCTGCTTCTTATTCCTTCCCACTCCAATCTATGTTTCACTCAAGAGCCAAAATCATTTGCCTAAAGTGCAGGTCTTACTATGTGTCCTGTCCTGTTCTTCCCATCTCCCTCCTATCCCCTAACAAATTCTAGTGATTGTTTTACCTTCAAAAACAAGTGTAATTTGTTATTTAAAGTTCTTCATGACCTGATTCATTTGTCTTTCGATTTTACATTTAAAATTAGGCCCTTTCATGAATTTAATGATTGAGCCAAACTGTTCCTCATATACATTCTACTACCTAAAATGTTCTCTCCTCTTCCTTATCTGCCTTCTTTTGAGACTCAGCTCAAATTCCAGAAGTACCCTCTCAGTTCTTCCAATTGCTAAAACCTTCCTCTCTTAAGGTTATCTCCTATTGATTCCAGGTATTTTGTATGCATCTGTTTATTTACACAGTATATCCTTCATTAGACTATAAGCTTCTTGAGAACAAGGATTGTTCTTGCCTTTCTTTGTATCCCCAGCACTTAGCCCAGTGCCTAGCACCCTGAAGCGCATAGTTGTAGTTCTCCCCATTATTAAACAGGCTATCAGTAAGTTCTTTAAGTTATGGACTATTTGATTTGAGTTCAGAAAAATAAATATATGTGGGAGTAGAGGATGGGGAAGGGAGTAGAATATACATGGATTCTTAATTCACACACAGCAAAAAAGATTTGGGGTATTTCATTGAGGAATCAAACTAGTAAGCAAACTGAAATCATAGGTGAGGTTCATCTGGCAAAATTATATGAAAGTAAAATGTTGCTAATACTACAATTGCATTAATATAACTGAAGAATATACTACAGATAATAATAGCTAGCCTTTATGTAGCATTTATTATGTGCCAGACACTGCTGAGTGCTTTACAATTCTCTCATTTGATCTTCACAACAATCTTGGGTGGTAAGTGTTATCATTATCTTTGTTTTACAGAAGAGAAAACTGAGGCAAACAAAGGTTAAATGACTTGCCCAGAATCACACAGCTAGTAAGTGTCAGAGGCCACATTTAAAATCATGATTTACTGGCTCCTGGCCCAGTGCTGTACTGTAATGCTGTTGTCTTAGCTACTACATGAGACTTCCAGTTTTTCACTTTATTAACTAGTTTGTCAGGAATGACTGACATAATTCTGTAACTCAGTCAATATTTGAATTTTTCAGTTATTTACATAATATTATAGGATCATGTTTTAATTTAGCAAACATTCGTTGGAATATTATAATACAAAACACTGTACTTAGAGTTGGAGATACATAAAAGGTTTTAAACTTAGGTAATTAGAAGAATGTCAAGAGAAATATAGATAGGTGTCTTGATATAGTTATTATAGAAACTTTAAAGACCTTGATCTAGAAATAATTTCCTTCTTATTTTTGTTTGAGGTTTTTGGTTTTGTTTGGGGTTTTTTACGTAAAAAATGGCATGGAAAATGACAAAAATACACACAATTCATGGGCATCTAAGAATTAGACCTGGGGCTATCTACACTTATTGTCCTTATATTGTTTACAGTAGACCAAAGAACAAAATCTATTTTAAGTGGACACAGTCTTACTATTAAAGTTTGAGTGGTAGTGTTAAAGTAACCTTTCTGTAGTATGTGTCCAGAATTCCTCTTAATAGCAGAAGCTGAATATTGTACAGTTCCCTATAAACTGTCCTGTATCCCCGTCATTCTTTAGGAAAAAGAATATTGCCTAAAATAGAGCTGTCTTCAGGTACAATGAAGTAAGATCAGCAAGCCCTATCTGTGTTGTAATAACATTTCAGCTGTTCTCATGGCTCAGCTTCAGAATTAGATCCCATTGACCTGTCCCAGCTAATAATCACTATTTTAAGCTTCCTAACTAAAAATAGAAATGCTGCACTATATCTGTTGCAGCTTGTTTTTGTAGGGCAGGAGGTTGAAATGAGAGGCAGAATTGGGGAAAGGAAATTCAGGTGAGATATGGATCAGTAAGCATATTTATGCACATAAAAATGTACTTTTTCAGCACCAAATATGTTTTTGGTTCTGTTTAATTGTGTTTAATTGCACACAGAACAATAAAACTATTATTGGTATCCTTTAGTCAAGCTTCCAAAGTATCAATAAGAAAAGTCTACTAAAATAGTCATTAATAGATTGAAATAAGATTTAATGCAGCCCTTTTTTGTTTGTTGTTTTTTAGTTTCCAATGTCCAAGGCTTAGAAGAGGTATTTGTCTACCCTCACACACTTTAGATACATTAATACATGATTGGAACCCATACATGTATATCCCTCCCTATAAAACTTTTATCCATGTCCTCTTGAATAGGAGGATCCACCTTTTTGAATGTACTGTAGGCCTCTCCCTTTATCTTTGACAAAAGATATTAATGTGGATATTAATGGAACACACAGACTGTCTATCCCAGTTTTAGTGAGATGACCAGCCCATCTTTTTTTTCTCATCATATTCTTCTTTAATGACATCTTTATGCTTCCTCTCCTCTCCAGTCTTTTATTTGTAATATGACTTTTTAAACTGCATGTCCTCGAAGCATCCCAACTCAACTTGTCCAAAACAGAAATCTTTCCTACAAAACATTCCCCTTTTGCTGACTTTCCTATTATTGTCAAGGACATCACTCAGGTTCAAAACCTTAGTTTCATCCTAAACTTCTCACATATCCAAAGTATTGTCAGATTTTATCCTTTTTGTTTTCACATGTGCCCTCATAGCCACTGCCCTAGTATAAATCTTTGTCACCTTTCATTTTGGCTATTGCAGTAGCCTTTTAATTGATCTCCTTGCCTCAAATCTCTTCCACTCCAATCAGCTTTGGAGACTCCTGTTGACTCCAGGATCAAATATGAAGTCCTCTGTCTTTTTATAGATTTTTCATATTCATTTACCTCTTTTTATTGTGCAACAGATATTAACAGTCAGAAATTATTTTCTTAGTTATATTTTTACTAATGGCCATCAAGAACCCCTACAATGGATGTCTATCCTCCCTCTCACAGCAAACATAAAAACTCCATAAGTCATCTTCACCCCACCCCCCTTTTTTTTTAACTAGAAGAAATGCAAAGTTCTGTACAGATCTGCCATGATTCGGAATGCAGAGTGATGTCATTCTTTACTGCCCTGGAATCTAATGTTTTTCTTTCATGATTCACTATATTGATATTGCAGCTTAACTCTGAGATCAGGCAAAGACTTTTTTTGAATTGTACCCAGACCATGCCCAAAGCCTCCAATATTTTAGCAAACTTGCCTCTTATCCCTAGGATCCTAGCCTACAGCTTGAGCCTTAGCATTTTATGCACCTTCACAGTCCAAACAAGATTTTTTGTCCTGGTTACCACACTCACCACTTCTAGGATTAGAGCTCTTGGAACCAGTTCCTTCAGATTTCTCACCTCTAGAAACAAAGGCTTTATTACTTAGAATTTCAACCCATGACCAAAGATACAGATAGTAGATTTCTTGGTAGTAGAAACTTACAGGATGGGCTGGTCACACCAAGCCCAAGAAATTTCTTCCCTAGTGTTGAAAAGAGAATTTAACCCTTCTGTAGCTTAAGAATTTTATTAGGTTCTGGATGGTATATACATGATATTATGTTAAAATAAAAATTAGTTCATTTTAGACCTAGGGAGCACTGTAATAACCCCTAAGATCTTCTTGGTACCCTCTTTATTTTATTTTAGATGAAAAGTTTTGAGTGCTTCTACCCTCACTTAGGAAAATGCCTAATACCTAGACAGAAATTGGGTCCATAATCTTACTTTTATGTCTATACATATATATCTTGTTAACTACTGGCATTTTTGTGATTGAGACAATATTAAATTTTCTGGAAACATTTGGATAATGAAACAGCAGCTTATTTTTTTATAGACAGTCATTAGTGGGGAAACTGGGAAAGGACCTTTTCATGAGACTTTGCTCAGCTATTATGCTCAATTATGAGTTACTTGTGTACTCTCTTCCCTATCACCCTTCTCTTCAACAGCTCAGTCCTTTCTTTGTTCCTCATAGATGTGCTGGAAATATTCTTGTTCCTACTTCTTGAATCTGGATGCTTAGAATAGGTTCTGAAATAGTTTTTTCCTTTTATACAAATTGCTTAGAGCACCCCACCTAAGAGACATGATTGGATCAATCATATTGTTCATACTCAGTTTTGATTATTTGACTTAATCAGAAATTGTTCTTCCCTTCCTTAAAACATCAGAGCCTAACTGGGGTGATTTGAGTCCTACCCTTAGACTTTCTCTCCAGTTTTAATATTTGTTATCCTTAACAAATTGACTTGAGGTTTAGTTGTTTGGTTTAATTTGATTCTCTTGGTTCATTTGTTATCCTGGATACCTCCTTTGTGATTTGAGATTTTTCATTGTCTAATTATTGAGAAAAATTTCTGCCCTCCAGTTCCTAATCTTATGTAGCTTTTCTCTCTTATCAGTCTGGGATGAATTACAATTCCCCCAGTCTTCAGTGGCCTAGTCTTCCCTTTCAAGCTAATCAGTTCAAGCCTTGCTAGAATGATTTTACATTCTAGTTTTATAATACTTAATCTTCCACTAATTAACCTCCATTTTTTAGCCAGTACCAAATAATTTTTGATAATTCCTACTTAGCAGTATTATAATTATAATACTGCTAAGTCCCCTCTCCCATTTTAAAAATTATTTCCCTTGAAATTCTTGATCTTTTGTTCCTCCAGATGAATTTTTTTTTCTATAAAATACTCTTTTGGTGGTTTGGTTTGTATGGTACTAAATAATAAGTTAATTAGTATTTGCATTTTTATTATATATTCTTAAACTATCCATGAGCAATTAATCACTAATTTAAGTCTGTCTTTATTACCATAAAGAATGCATATCTTGGTAGGTAGATTCTCAAATATTTTATATATTCTATAATGATTCTTGGTGTAATTTATCTTTCTATTTCTTCATTCTGGGGTTTGGTTTGGGTTTTTTAGAGGGTGGGTAATACACAGAAATACCTTATATGAATTTATTTCATAAACACTTTAATTTTAGTAAAGTTATTAATTATTCCAGTTAATTTTTAGATTACTCGTGTTTGTCAGACATTTTCTCAAAAGTGAATGAAGTAAATTTGTCATTAAACAACTGACAATATTTGTTACCAATGATATAAAATACAGGCTTTTAGTGAAAATTAGAATTTTGGAAAATTTGTACCTAACATCATGATCTTGAAAGTTTCCAGTACAGATTTTTCTGAGATCAGTGGTGATATTAAGAAACGCTACTTTTTGATATTGCACATCAAAATGTGTCAGTATATGGGAAATCTAGATAATTTGGTGAACCAATATTTTTATATGACCAATGAATGATGTTTCAAAATCACGCATGGATTAAATATGATAAGAATAGCTAATATTTGCATAGTACTTATCCATTTAACGTACAAGGTAGACCAATGGATTTCAGTACAACAGACCATTAAAAGTTCATTGATATGCTTTCAGATTCCATGTTACAAATAACCTTTAAGAAACTATTACTGGTCAAGTTTTGATAGACTATCCAAATTATCTGAAAAGTCTATTAAAATATTCCTCCTTTTTCCCACTCAGATTTTCTTGTTACACTTAAACCAAAATAACATTTATCAAAAGAAGCAGGTATGAGAACCTGTCTTCTACCAGCTGCCATACGTTAAAGTAGTAGTTGTACCCTGGTTGTACCCCATAGACCCTTCTATACTTCACTATCTCTCAAAGTCTGTCTAAGTTCATGTTTGTTGTTTCCATAACCCTATCCATGCTCTGCTGTCCTCTTTTCCTTTTGCTTCAGTCTTTCCTAATATCAGGGTCTTTTCCAATGAGCCCAGTATTCTCATCATCTGGCCAAAGTATTTAAGCTTCAGCTTCATTATTTGACCTTCTAGTGAATAGCCTGAATTAATTTAAGTATTGACCGATTTGATCTCTTTGTTGTCCAATGGACTCTCAAAAGTCTTCTTCAGTCTCACAATTCAACAGTGTTGATTCCAGTGCTCAGCATAGTCCAACTTTCATAGCTACACATTGCTGCCAGGAAAAAACATGGTATTGATTATACCGAATTTTGTCAGCAAAGTGATGTCTTTGCTTTTCAGAATGCTGTCCAAATTTGCCATAGCTTTTCTTTCAAAGAGCAAAAGATTTACAAAAATATAAAACAATACCACTTTTCTCACTAATTTTAACAACTAAGTTATTTTTTATAAAAATATTATGTATGTTCACATGTAATGGTTTTACTATTGTTATTTAATTTTTTCTAATTTACCAGTTTTAGTTTCTAATATGATAAATATTGGTAGATATAATGGTGTGCTAACACTAGCTCAAAATGATCTACGGGAACTACTTGTTAAATTTTCAATGTATTATGACCCTTGAAAATTCCCAGAGGTTTAATTATCTCCAATGATTTGTTTTGTTGATTTTCTAGATTTAAAGTAATAAAGAAAATATTTTTATTAGTGCAGATTAAACTTAAAGGTGTTATCTACATGTAGTTTGTAGGGAAAATCAGTTATTGAACATTTATTAGCATACTACTGGATATAACAATGCATAAAAGTTCTTTGGGTTCTTCAATAATTTTTAGGAGTGTATTTTCAAGCCCCAGATTTTGATAGCTATTGATGTAAAACAAAATTCTTGACCCTTTTGTGTTTTTATCAACACTTTTAATAATCTTGTGAAGCCTACTGACCCCTTCTCAGAATAATATTTTAACTGAATTAAATAAAATGTATTATAAAGGAAACCAGTTATTTTGAAATAATTACCAAAATACTTATTTTTAAGTACATGGACTCCAGGTTAGGAATCCCTGTCCTAGTGGTCTGTCCCATACTACATATACCAAAATTATAACATACTCTCAAATACTCATATGAATATGAATCTTTGTTCTCAGCTATTCAGGAGTTACTTCCAATAGTGCAAATTTCAGCCCATTCATGCTTATCCATCCTGCAAGACTTTGATCTGTGTTGTCTCTAAGATTCATATAAGGGATCCATCCAACATGCCAAAAGTCTTCCCTACTTTCTAACATTTCAAAGATCTCAGTGAATGAAGTCTCTGGATATTCACTTGTTATTCTTTATTCTTGCTATCCAGAGAAAAAACAACTATTGCCCAGATTTTACCCTACAACTTAATGGACAGTATGTATATCTGAGATCGGTGATACAGATTGACAGTTAACTGGGTTCAGAATTGAAGAAAAGCAGGCTGGATTGCTTTTGGGAAATTGCAAAGCTCTTTTACTGACCCCAGCCTTCCCCCCAAAAAGCAAAGGCCTATCTTTTATCTATTCAATTTAGACATATTACCAGTGTTACTGTATGACAGCAGTATCTACTGAATACAAAAAGCTAAAGGTGATTATCATCTTACCATGGGGTAATGGAAAGATATGGTGGGTTGTGAGCAGGTTGCAATATATAACCAACTAAAAAAATGGAGAACAAAAATAAAGAATGTCACTAAGGTTTCATATGGCAGGAAAGGAAGATGAGTTAGTCACAAGGCATGTAATATGCAATAGCTAAATTTGGGACAAAATGTAAGTTTTATTTGCAAGCCAGAGAGCTTAAAAAAAGTAACATGCTTTGTTATTTCACTTAATTTGTTCTTTAGTATATTAAGGTTTTTAGCATGAAGTTTCTGTAGTCATTCATGTAAAAGAGTATTTTCTAGTCTGAACACAAATATGAAGAGAAGTATTTATGTTGTAACTTCCATTACAACTTCAAACTCCACTACTCCTCTCAGTTCATAATAAATTCAAATTGTTTAAATGGGTATGAATGAATGAAATATAAAGCGCTTACTATGAATAAGTGAGGCAGCTAGATGGTACTGAGGACCAAGAGTAAGAAAGACCTGAGTGCAAACCCTCCTTCATACTAGCTATATAACCCTGGGCAAGTCATTTAATCCCTGCCTCAATTTCCCCATCTGTAAAATATTTTTAAAATAACAGCACTTACCTCCCAGAATTGTTGTAAGGATAAAATGAATTAATCTTTTAAGGTACTTTACAAATCTTAAAATGCTATAGAGTGCTAGCTATTATGACTGTATTACAAAGTTGAACAAGTTAATACCCCCCAAGAACACATTTCTCTGTATAAGCATTCATTGCACAAGTACTGGATCAAGTGGGGGAAAAGTGGTGCAGCAAAGTAAATGGCAGTCTAGCCCAAATGAATGGTTAAATGAGATATTACCGAGAAATTCCATCTTGTTATTTGTCTTGTGTCAGCCCCTGATAATGCTAAACACATAGAATTTGATTGTTATATATTTATCACTGCAATTCTTTTCTGTCCATCTTCATTATGTCTTCACCTTATTAAATTTGACCACTTTTTAAGTATATATTTTTAAGAGAGAAATTAGAAAGAACTTGATTCTTAATCAGAAGTAATATCCAAAACCCTGAAGGAAAATAATCCTAGATCAAGACCAATTGTCATTACAGTGAGTTTCATCTAGTGTCATTATGTTAAAGTCAAGAGTTTATGTTAAGATTCTCCATCATATGACTCTAACTAAATTGAATTCTACTTTTTCAGATATGGACTCTGACTATTATATATTGGGGTGAATGTATACTTTCCTAGGTATCCCATATACATTCTCCATTTTCCCCATTAAAATAAAAAGCTATAATGTCTGCTTCTAGTAACATGTCATGCCTAACAATTATTTTTAAATTAAATAAAAGCAAGAACTTATGGAACATACATTATATACTCCTATCATTTTTAATGAATTAGGAAAGATATGTGGTGTTTAGAACACAGGCATAGAAACATTACATCTTTGCTTAGAGCTTGATTGAAAACAATTTGAAATGTTATTTTATCACTTTAATTTATTAATTTCTTGTACAAAGTTCAGTTAATCTGTCATTTATATAATTCCCATGATAATTATCAACTTGATTTATAGTTAGCTTCAGTGACAAAATGAGACAATTAAGATTATTGACTTCTGTAATTACATTATCCCAGAAAGAACACTTTTCTTATTTGTTGCAAATTATTGTTTCTATTAAATTTATAATATACATTTTTCTGCCAGTTTGTAAGTTTGAAGTTATGCTGTGTATTTTCTCTTTTCCCTTTTTAATCAGTATTTCCATTTCTATATTAGAGTTTCAAAGCATTGTGATTCCTACAGTCTTACTATTTGTTTTGTACCTGATAACTTAATATGTTTGCATTTCAAAAAAATTTTAATGTAGATACAGAATCTAAGTGAATGAACTAACCACTTATAAAAATACCTTATGTTTACTGAAATTTTATCTTTAATAATCCTTAAAATGGTTTCTCATGATGCCAATCCCAATTTTTATGTCTCCTGATTTAATTTGCTTGAGTTTATAAAATTTTTATCTAATGTATATTATTAATTTCTATGTAATTATAAGTAATACTACATCCAATTATTACTAATAAGTAGTATAAGCTTCCTTGTTATGGGTAAGGATTTCTATAATACATTGTTTATCTTGAAGTGTTGATATTGCAAATATTGGGGACATTTCAAGTGGTTACCTGATTGATGGATTCAGGTAACTTTTATAGGTATTGTTTAATGAGTTTTAAAATGTAAAATTTGGTAAGGGGGGGTTCTAAATTAAGAATCTTAAACTTTAAGAAATCAGAACAAATATTTGAAAACAAGAAAAATACTACTTGTTTTTACTTTTATTTTTCTATATCTTTTTTTTAGTTTCAACAGGCTGGGGAGACATGCCTAATGTTCATTCAAAGACTGAAGCTTCTTGGGGAGAATCATCAACTCCTGCTGCTACAGTTGATAATGGCACAGCAGCTTGGGGAAAGCCACCCAGCAGTGGTGCAGGATGGGGAGATAATTCTGAGCCATCAGGGACATTTGGAAGAACAAGTGCTCCAGCTGCTGCCCCGGCCCTGTGCAAACAAGGTAGGCAAGAGCTAATATTTTGTTGTCACAATTTAAAAGAGATATTTAATGAATAGGAAGCTTCTTAATTGTTATCTTATTTCAATTAAGGCATTTTTTACATAGAATTTAGGGAGATTAACTTTGACTTATCTGTTCAGACACAGAAAGACTGACAAATTATTTATATGTGGGCATTACATTTGTAATGTATCACTCCCAGTATTACATTGCAGTGAAACAATGCTCTGTATATTACAGATCTGTTTAAATAAATATATCATTTTTTCCCTTCCAGCTTCAAAATCTATGCAAGAAGGCTGGGGCAGTGGTGGGGATGAAATGAATCTCACTACCAATCAGTGGGAAGATGAAGAAGGAGATATATGGAATAATGCTGCTTCACAAGAAAGCAACTCCTCCTGCAGTTCCTGGGGGAATGCCCCAAAAAAAGGACTTCAAAAGGTAGGCTTTTTTTTTTTTTTTTTTTTTTTTTTTAAGAAAACGGAGGAGAGAAATCAGGGCTTGTTAAAATATCCTAAGTAGTAATAAGTAGTCTTCTACTTTTGAATTCAATAATTATTATGGGAAAACTAAAATCAAGCCACTTGGTTCACCAGTGTTGGAAGCTGTTGTAGTCATGTGCAGAATAACTCTTTTGCATTTAAATTGAGAAGTCGAGATTATTAATATTGATGGGCTCCACACACGCCCAAATATTAATTAAAATAATGAATTAAAATCATCAGTTATGACATACACTAACTTTGAAATTCAACTGTTATTAGCCCAGATTCATTATTGAAAGGCAGCATGGTAAAGAAGAAACTGTGCTAGATTTAGGGTCAGAAAACACAAGTCACTTAACCCCCTCTATTCCTCGTTTTTCTCATGTAAAATTTAGGTCTTGGATAAGATTACTTTTAAGGTTCTGTGCAGCTCTAATTTTTATATTGTTATTAATTTAAATTATTATAATTATTTGTTTAAATGTTATTTATTGAACATGTAATGTTTATATGATATAATAATGATTAAACTGACTTAAGATTATTTGATAAATGAATATGGTTTAATGATGTCCTCATGCAGTTTTGTTACATAGTTTTGAAAACCTTTGTGAAGAATATTTTCTAGAGTTTGGGGTATATTATATTAAAGAGTTATAAGGGTTTTTTCAATCACTTTAGGATTTAAGTGAGGAAGTTTTAAAAATTAGGTTTTTTTGCAGATCACTTAGATTTCTTTCAGTCTTTTGTCCTTCTCTGAATTTATCCTTTCTGTATTAGACTTTTTCTATCTTTTTATAATTGACCTTTCTTCCTTTTTCTCCTTTTTAAAGGCCTTGTGGAAATAGAGGAGGAAAAAATAACAAAATAAAATTTTTTTCCTCAAGTTCCTTTTTATTTTTTTGTTTGAAAGTCTTATTTTTAATCTATTTTTAAAGTTCTAAGAGTAATCATGTTATTTTTAATTAGTCTCCATTAATGCTCAGTATAGTTTGAATAAGAATATTTAATTTTGAAAATGCATGTTTATACTTAGCTATATTAATTCTCTGAGGAAGAAAAAGTAATTGTTTTGCTTTTCTAATTAATAATTTTTATACACACATTCTTACCTAAGAATACAGAAACAGTTCATAATATTAGCAGTAACCATCCATTAAAAATTTCCCAAAATATAAAAATTATTAAATATTGACCAAAAGAGATTTTTTAATTCTTAATTGCAATAGATTAGGACTATTTATTATAAATACAGCACAGAAATAATTAATAGATTTTTTTCCCTGTGACCACATTTCATTTGTCTAGGGCATGAAGACATCTAGCAAGCAAGATGAGACCTGGATCATGAACCGTCTGATTAAACAACTCACAGACATGGGCTTTCCGGTAATTAACATTTTATTTTGTTGATACCTTATCTAACCACTAATATGCAAATAATAAATTTTGTTAAATGATTGGATACTTAATCAGGAAAGGAATTATTTTAAGGATGATATTGAAACACTCTAACTTAGAAATTCACTCTTTTATATTGATAGATTTGATTAGAAAAGTTATGCCCTTGTAATGTCTTCCATGAGGAAAAAACAACTTGAAAAATATCTAAAAGAATAAGAACTATATGACTTTATTTTTATTCATATGTTCAGTATTTCAAAAATAAAAATATTTGGTTTGAAATACAAAAGTTATACCATTGATAGCCTATTTTTCCCTCCACAAAGTCTCTCAAAACCTTTTTTCAGATGACTTTCAGTATATTTACATAATAAAATGGATATTCACAAAATAAAATGAATAATTCACAAATGCACCATATGTACTAAAAACATATTCTTTAATTTAATTTTCTTCTTATATACTCTTTTTGACACTTGAAAAGTCAGTTAATCGAACCAGCCTTGAAGTCAGGAGGACCTGAGTTCAAATCTGGTCTCAGACACTTAACACTTCCTAGCTGTGTGACCCTTGGCAAGTCACTTAACCCCAATTGCCTCAGAAAAAAAAAAAAAAAGTTAATCTTTATCAGTTCAATACTTATAAACTAGGGAATTAATTATGTGATAGAATATTTGAAGAATTGAGAAAGCCTATGAAATACTTCAGATTTCCAGAATATATTTTTAATATAAAAAGTTCTTCCAAAGTATTAAAATATTCAGAAAGAATAACTGAAGAAACCATAAATGAAATCTCAAAGAAAAAAATCTGTAAGTTCATATGGATATACAAGTGAATTCTACAGTTTTCCCTAAAACATATTTTTTTTTTGCATAACATATGTGTGGGTAATTCTTCAACAATAACCCTTACATAGCTTTCTGATAACCCTTACATAGCTTTCTGAAAAACATATTTTTTTAAGAAACCGTATCATTCTCCTGCTTAAATCTAAAAACATTCAGCCTTCATTTACTTTTTCTCTATATTTATACTTAATTTCTCTCTTTCCATAGGAAATTTCAGTTTTATCCATAGAGGCATAGGTTTTTAAAAATTATTAAAATGATAAAAGAGTATCTCTCTTAACTACAATATTAACTGACAGATTACAGGAATAGTAAGATTTGGGAAGTAAAAAGACTGTTCTACTTTAATTCTTTTTGCCATTATTTGGGGGGAAAAAAAGTCCATTTAAACTTGTGAAAAGAAACATAAAGAAGTTGTTGGCTACCATACATTGAAAATCTGAGTAAGCTGTGCTTTCTAATCTAATTTTTTTAAAACTTCATCTTTGGTGAACTCTTGTAACCCATTTTATCTTGTGTCACTTACTAACTTTTCTATAGACTACTAAATGTTGGCTGTAGTCAAAATCTATAGAAAAAATCATGAATGTTAAATTAAATAAATAAAAACATTTAGTATATTTTATATGGCAAGTAACTTAATTTAAAAATAATTACTTTGATATATGTCTTTCCAAGTTCTTTAATTTTTTAAAGACATATTATAATAAAAAAAGATATGTTTTTTTGTTTTCTCACAGAGAGAGCCAGCTGAAGAAGCTTTGAAGAGTAACAATATGAATCTTGATCAGGCCATGAGTAAGTAATAAATAGTATTCCCAAAATAATGCTTTAAAAACAGGGATATGCAAATGAAGTTTCAGTTTTCAAAGTTTTATTCTCAATATTAATCTTTGAGTATTTATTGAGTAGGAAAAAAATCTTAAATATTTCAGAAGGGACACAAAGTATGATGTTCCTTTACTAAAAAATGAGCTGTTAGGCTTCCAAGAAGTATACCACTGAAGATATAAGTTGTTCTGTATGACATATCATTTTCATGCTCTATATTGATGATTGCTTGCATTGGGTTTCCTTTATCAGGTCTTTTTTGTCCATGTAGATCGGATTTTTCTTGCACAGCAAGATAAGTATGGAAACATGTATACATACATTTGACTTGTCAAATATTTTAATATAATTAACATGTAGTAGACTTCCTGCCATCTAGGGGAGGGGAGGGGAATGGGGGGGGGAAATTTTTAACGGAAAGCTTGTTGAAGAACAACCCATACATATGTTATGCAAATAAAAAGCTTTAATTTAAAAAAAAAGAATTAGAAATCAGGGGGGAAAAAAGTTGTTTTGTATGTTTAGAGGATTAAGAAATTGTCATCATTCCCAGAATACATTGATTTTTAAAAATTTTTATGTGCAACCATAACAGTGGTTTGTATCATTTGTACCTATTTGTATCATTGGACCTATTTGGCAGTCTTATACAAACCTGTGGTTCCCTTTTCAGAATAATGTTTTATTGCCCACATTTATATTTCAATGAAATGTTAAATTTCAATTGGAGGTCAGTGAAAATAAGCATGTGATTTGTTTTTTTATCCAATTTAAGTTTGTTGACTGGATTCAGAAATGCCTTTAGCTTAAGAACCCCTATTTAAGGACTATATGTCAGAATTCATTTTAGCAAGTATTCATTGAGCATCTCTAATGCAAGGTGAGATTTTCCAGGGAGAAGACTTAGCTAGAAACACACATACATCCACACATTTAACTACATGCACATAAAGAAACAAGGTTCTATCTAAAGATAAGTATTAGTGAGAGGCTCCATTTTATAACAGATGCCTGCAGAGTAAGAAGGTCCTGACTTCTAGTCAAGCCTAAGACTTGCTATTGGAAAATAGACAAATCCCTTACATATATCCATAATCTCATCCAGAAGATTATCCCCTTCTAACATATCTATTCTATTTTAACATATTGTCACTCTCTTTTTCTCCCCTATCCTTGAAAAACCCTAACTTGATCTATCTGTCACCATTAGGTATCACTTATATTTCTTTTCTATTTATGGCTAAACTTAGCTATACCTCTACTTCTTTTTCTCTCATTCCCTTCTCTCTTTTTCCCTCCCTGAAGCAATTGGGATTAAGTGACTTGCCCAGAGTCACACAGCTAGGAAGTGTTAAGTGTCTGAAATCAAATTTGAACTCGGGTCCTCCTGAATTCAGGGCTGGTGCTCTATCCACTGTGCCACCTAGCTGCCCCTTTCATACCCTTCTTAATTCTCTTAGTTTGACTTTTGCCTCATTATTCAATTGAAACTACTCTCTCTGAAGTTACCAATGGTCTCTCTTTTTTTCCCCCCTGCTTTACTACTCTTGTGTTGTTATCGGGGTTTTTTCCCCTCCGATGTATTATTTATTTTTAGCATTCTTTTTAAATTTTGACTTCCAAATTCTTTCCTTCTCATCTCTTCCTCCCCCCCACACACACACTGAGAAGAAAATGATGTCAATTCTATCTGTGAAATTGTGCAAAACATTCCCATGCAAAAAGGAAGGGGAAAAGGAAGAAAGGAAGAGAAGGAGGGAGGGAGGAATGGAAAGAAAGAAATGAATTATACTAAAGTTTGTCTTTAGAGTTCATCAATTCTCAAATTGGATGGCATTTTTTTCATCATGAGTCCTTTGTAATTGTCTTGGATCATTTATTGATCAAAATAACTATGTCTTTGACAGTTGATACTTATTACATTACTATTACTGTGCATAGTGATCTCCCAATTCTTCCTACTTCACTTTGTATCAATTGATTATAGGTCTTGACATGTTTTCCACTCTGAAACCATAACCCTCATTAATTCTTATGCACATTTCAGTAGTACTGCATCACAATTATATGCCACAACTTGTTCAATCCTTCCTCAATCATAAAGCATCCCCTCCATTTCAAATTCTTTGCCACCAAAAAAAAAATTGCTAGAAATATTTTTGTAAATATAGGCCCTTTTTCTTTTTCCTTGAACCCTTTTAAATACTAACCAAGTAGTGGTATTTCTGGGTCATAGGTATATACAGTTTTATTGCCTTTTGGGGCATAGTTCCAAATAGTTCTTCAGATTAGTTGGAACAGTTCACAGTCCACCAACAGTTTATTAATATAATTATATTTCTTTTTTTTTTCCTTTGCTGAGGCAATTGGGGTTAAGTGATTTGCCCAGGGCCACACAACCAGGAAGTGTTAAGTGTCTGAGGCCAGGTTGAAGTCAGGTCCTCCTGACTTTAGGGTTGGTGCTCTACCTACTGCGCCACCCTAGCTGCCCCTGTAATTATATTTCTTTATTCTCCCCAGCATCTGATATTTCTGATAAGTGTGAAGTAATACTTCAGAGCTTTTTTAGTTTACACTTCTCTATTCAACAGTCATTGATTGGATTATATATAGCTTTGCTTTCTTCTGAAAGTTTGTTCATATCCATTGACCATTTAACAATTGGGGAATGGCTCTTATTTTTTTTTAATTTATTTTTTGCTGAGGCATTTGGGGATAAGTGACTTGCCAAGGGTCACACAGCTAAGAATTGTTAAGTGTCTGAGGCCAGTTTTGAACTCAGGTCCTCCTGACTTCAGGACTGGTGCTCTATCCACTGCACTGACTAGCTGCCCTGGCTCTTATTTTTATAAATTTGACTCAACTTGACTATATATTTGACAATTGAGTAGTAGAGAAAATTACTTTAAAAATATTTGACATTAGTTCATTTGTCTATGGTACCTTTTGGCAAAATGTGGTTTCCAGATTTATCTCTTTTATTAGACCTATTTTTGCTTCTGCTTTGTCTGAGATCATGATCGCTACCATTGGCTTTTTATTTTAGCTGAAGCATAATAGATTCTGTACTAGGCCTTTATTTTAATTCTGTGTATGTGTCTTTTTGTTACACTTTATGTCTCTCATCAACAACATATAGTTGAACTCTGGTTTCTAATCTGTTCTGTCTGCTTCCGTTTTATGGGTGAACTCATCCAATTCACATTCCCAGTTATGATTACTGTGTATTTCCCTCTGTCCTATTTCCTTCTATTTATTGTCCTCTCTCTCTCTTTACCCTCATAAATCTGTTTTGCTTCAGATCACTGCTCTTAATCTGCCTTCTATCACTTCTTCTTCCCCCTTCCCCTGACCTCCATATCTCTTATCTTCTTCCCCTCCTGTTTTCCTATTGGGTAAAGTAGATTTCTTTACTCAGCTCAGTGTGTATATATATTTTTCCCTCTTTGAAGCAATTCCAAGGACAGTGATATTCAAGTATTGCCCACCACTACCACTACTACCTATTTTCTCCTCCACTTTAAAAAGCTAATCCTTCCATATCTCTTTTATATGAGAAAAAATTTTCTCATTCTTCCCCTCTCGTCTCCCTTCTCTCAGTGCATCCTTCGAAGTAAGGGGAGATTATCCTAACATAATTGATTGACACCAATGCCCTCTATGAAAATTCCTTCCAACTGTCCTAAGAATAATAAAGTTCTTAGGAATTCTACTTATCATCTTCCTATGTAGAAATATAAATAGTCTAACTTTATTAAATCTCATGATTTCTCTTTCATGTTTACCTTTTTATGCTTCTCAAGTCTTGTGTTTGAATGTCAGATTTTCTGTTAAACTCTAATCTTTTCATCAGGAATCAGAGGAAGCATTCATTAAATGTTCATTTTGTTTCCTTAAGATTATATTCAGTCTTACTGGGTAGTTTATCCTTGACTATAATCTTTACTCCTTTGCCTTTATGAATAACATATTCCAAGGCTTCCAGTTTTTTAATGTGTAAACTGCTAAATCTTATATGATCCTAACTGACTCCAATGTTTGAATTGTTTCTTTCTGGATGTTTGCAATATTTTCTCCCTCATCTGAAAGGTCTGGAATCTGGCTGTAATATTCCTAGAAGTTTTCATTTGGGGATCTTTTTCAGGGTATGACTGGTAAGTTCTTTCATTTTCAATTTTATCCCCAGGAGCTAAAATATCAAGGCAGTTTTTCTTGATAATTTTTTGAAATGTGATGTCTAGGTTTTTTTTAATTATGGCTTTTCAGCAGTTCAATAATTCTTAAATTATCTTGCTTCAATATTTCTCCAATGAGATGCTTCACATTTTCTTCTATGTTTTTTTCAGTCTTTTGACTTTGTTTTATTGTTTCTTAATGTCTCATGGAGTCATTAACTTCCGTTTGCTCAGTTTTCATTTTTAAGGAATTATTTTCTTCATTGGACTTTTGTACCTCCTTTTCATTTGGCCCATTCTGTTTTTTAAGGAATTTTTCTTCTTCAGTGAAATTTTCTATTGTATCTTTAGGCCAGTTATGTTTTTAAGGTTTTATTTTCTTCAGTATTTTTTTTTGCCTCTCTTGCCAACCTGTCAGTTCTCTTTTCATAATTTTCTTGCATCACACTCTTTTCTTTCCCCATTTCTTCCTTTATCTCCAGTCTTTTATCTTAGAGAAATTTTAACCCTTCTTGTTCAGGCTTGCATCCAAATATTTTTTGAGGCTTTTCTTTTAGCTATCTTCACATTATTGTCTTCTTATAAGTTTAGATCTTGCCATCTTAGTAGCTTTTTCTGGTCAAGTTCTATTTTTGTTGTTGTTATTTGGGCATTTTCCCAGCCTAAATCCTGCCTTTGCATTTTATGTTAAAGTTGAGCTTTGTTCACCTAAGGATGTGGGGATGCATTATCTCAATATACTGTAAGTGATATTATAAAACCTTCAGGCAAAATAAAGCAAAAAGTCAGTTACATCACTTTTTATAGTTTGCAGTCACAAGGAATACAGTGTGTTACAGTGATGGAAATGGAGCATTTTATAGATGTATAGAGAGAGAGAAGATTGTAATCAATAAATGTATTTCTCTTAGAGCAATCAGACAAAAGACACTGAAAGAAAACTGAAATGAAATAAATAGTGAAGAAACTTACTGCAAGCATTACTATTTAATTAATGCTTTAATAGCTTTAAAAATCTACTTCAGATGCATAGGGTTAAAATTAAGAAAGAAGGCCTTGGCAGCTACAAATTACTAGCATTTAGAAGAAAACACTCAAATAAGATAGATAACTTTGATCAATAAATTTTTAATGTGGATGAAAAGGATGCCTTCCAGAAGTTAAAATTGCAAGAATGAAAAAAAGCTTAACTAAGGTTCACCTACTACTAATTGGAAGGTAATGCATTAGGGGCAGCTAGTAACATCGTGAATAGAATGTCAGTCCTGGTGTCAGGAAGACTCATCTTCCTGAGTTCAAATCTGGTCTCAGACATTTACTATCTGTGTGACCCTGGCAAGTCACTTAGCCTTGTATGTCTCTTCCCCATCTATAAAAATAAGATAGAAACATAAATGCAACCATTCTAGTATCTTTGCCAGGAAAACGCCAAATGGGGTCATGAAGAGTCAGATATGACTGAAACAACTGAACAACAATAGCAAATGTGTAATGGGATTTTAAGTTAAAACCAGTACTTCTTTATCAGGCTCAGGTCTTGTGCTCTGAGTCACTATCACTTCCATTCCTTTGATGATCACATAAGAAAGCATGAGTGACTAAAGTTATTTTGGAAGGCTGGTTTTCAAGTTATTTTAGCCCAGCTATTGAAAAAAATTGCAAGCACAAAAATATCCTTTTTTAAAGCGTTACAGATTACAGGTCATCTGTATTTGTTTCATAGTGTGATAATATGAGCATTCAAAATTAGCTGAAATATATATAGAGAGAGCTCTCTGTACCTACCAGAGTATCAAGATTTTATGAAAAATAAGATAGTTGAATCTAAACTACTAAAATATTTTTAATTTTCTGTATTTAACTCTTCTACTTTACTTCTACCTGTTAGCTTGTATTTAATCTCCCTGCCATCCTCCCACCATGGATCCATTTTTCTCTCCTTTCCTTTTAATCTATACCTCATCTTATATTCCCTCCCCCCCTTATTTCTTTATAGATTTTGGAGGATACTTTACTCTTCTTGGTATAAATATATGTATTGTTCCCTCTTTCATCCATTCCAAATGTGAGTAGATTTTCAGAACTACCAGCCCTCCTCCTCCATCTAATTCTTTTGTGTTCTCATTCTTTCTCTTCATTTTATAGAATAATTACTATTTTAACTTTTCCTAGATGATTTTGATCTTTAGAGTCACATCATACTCAGCTCTATCCCAGGTTTTCTTTTGGATTACCCAGTTATTAATGTCAGTCTTCAACATACGGTTTACATTTCTACCTATAAAAATAGTTTGTCCTTATTGAGTCCCTTAAGTCTTTGATGTTAGCTCTTATATGTTAAATTTTCTATTGAGTTCAGATTTGTTTGAGATAAAAGCCTGAAAATCTGACAGTTCATTGATGGTCCATTTTTTAGTTCAATGTTATACTTAATTTTGTCTGAATATAATATTTTTGGCTGCAACCCTAATTATTTTGATTGTCAACATGTAGTACTCTAGAACCTGTGATCTTTTATTATAGCTGCTGATAAATCCTGTGCAATTCTAATTGTAGCTCCATCTTTCTTTTCTTTTTTTGTTTTTTGCTGAGGCAGTTGGAGTTAAGTGACTTGCCCAGGGTCACACAGCTAGGAAGTGTTAAGTGTCTGAGGTCAGATTTGAACTCAGGTCCTCCTGACTTCAGGACTGGTGCTGTTCCATTGCACCACCTAGCTGCCCCAGCTCCATATTTCAATTGTATTTTGTTGTCTCTTTGATCTGGGGGTTTCAAAATTTAGCAGTGATATTCTTTTATTTTCTTTATAGGGTCTCTTTCAGATAGTGATCAGTTAATTTTTTCTATTTCTACTTTTCCCTCTTCACTTCTGCACGATTTTCTTTACTTTTTGTATTATTGTGTCAAGGTTCTTTTTTGGGGGGGAAGGGGAAGATCTGGTCTTAGCTTTCAAGTAGTCCAATTATTATTAAGTTTTCTAGTTCTACTCTACAGATCTGGTTTTTTAAATAAGATATTTCACATTCTCTTCTGTTTTTTTATTCTTTATATTTTGTTTTATTTTTTATTCTCTTATAACTTCACTGGCTTCCCCTTTTAAATGACAAAAACTATATTTTCATCATATTGTTAGTAAAGGCTTATCTTTAAGTATTAGATTCAGTCATTTATTTTAATTTTGCTTTCTTTTTTATTATTTTTTTATTTTATTAAAACTTTGTATTTGCAAAAATATGTAATTCTTCAACATTAATCCTTACAAAGCTTTCTGTTACAAATTTTTCCCCCCTACTCCACACCTCTCCCCTAGATGGCAGGATATCCACTACATGTTAATTATGTTAAAATACTTGACAAATCGAATATATGTATACATATTTCCACACTTATCATTTTTGTGCAAGAGAAATCATATCTACAAGAAAGAAAAATCAGAGAAAGGAAACACAATGCAAGCAAACATCAGTAGAGAGCATGAAAATGTTATGTTGTGGTCCACTCTGGGTGTATATGGCTTTCTTCACTGAACAATTGGAAGTGGTTTGAAACATTTCATTGTTGAAGAGAGCCATGTCCGTCAGAATTTATAATTTTGCTTTCTATATAGTTGTTCTGCTACTTTCTAATAAGCTTAAAAAATACATTTTATTCCTTGCTGTTATTTTACATTAATTAGGAGAGAAAAATTATCTTAAACTATTGCTGCATGTTTCTATTAGTCTAGAATCATTTTATATAAAACTTCAAATATCACAAATGTGAATGCTACTACCACTTCTTGGGATCAGAACCAAGCTATATTTGTAAGATTGGTGGCAAAGACTAAAAGAAAATCCAGAATGTCCAGGAGTCTGGAGGGTATAAGACAAATGGTCAACTCTGGTATACCTCTCTGTAGTTATCAGAAGGATTAGGTGAGATAACAGAGTAAAGTTCCATTCATTCTTCCTTGCACTTAGCTAGCAGCCAAAGTGGAGCCTCCAACAGTCACAATCTCCTTTAGAGACATGCACACAGCCCACACAAGGCAAGAGAAATTCATCAGGGTGAAGGAAAGCTTAAGATTTGAGGTTATTTAAAATGTAGGCATGGATTGTCATACCAAGAGATATTAGAGAGTTTGATAATAGCTTCTTGAAAACAAGTCGTTAGTAATCATTTATTGAAATTTTACCATGTAACAAACACTGTTAGTTGCTGGGAATAGAAATAAAAACAGGACAGTCCTTGCTTTCAAAGAGATTACATTATAACAGGAAACATCACATAAAAGGAAGCTGAAAAGTGTTAGGAAGGATGAAGGTGAGGAAGGAAAGGATAGGCACCTTAGAGCACATCTGAAGGGAGTCAGGAGTATGCCTGGAAAGGAATGAAGACATAAATGGCCTGAACATGCTCCTTAAAATAGGAAAAACCAATGGGAGAGGATAATACAAGGATAGAGGACACTTTTTTTTTTTAAATTTTCAGTTCCAAAGCCTTCACTCTCAGTTCTTCACTCTCTTCATTCATTGAGAAGAAAAGATATACCCATTATATTTACAAAGTCATAGAAAACATTTCCACAATAGCTATGCTGCCAAAAAAAAAGAGTATGAAATATAAAGAGACAGGGGGAAGGGGGAGATTGGCCATAAGCTTCAGTATGCACCCAGAGTCCATCATTTCTCTCCCTGAAAGTAGGGTGTTAGTCCTTTGGAATTGTGCATCATCATATTAATCAAGAGTAGCTGTCTTTCATAGCTGAGTATCATTACAATATTGCTATTACTCTGTGCAATGTTCTAATAGTTCTGCTCACTTCACTTTGCATCAATTCATATAAGTCTTCAAGAGGTACATTCAATGTGTAGAGTACAGGAGTGAGGTTCCAGGACATTGTAGAGAAAATCTGGTAGTAGAGTTGGGAGTGTAAACTGCAGACAAAGACATAAATGACCTTAAAATTTAGTCATTAAAACAACTGAATCCTTTAAACAAAACTTAATTATTCTTCCCCAATTTATCTTTGAGAAGTTATTAAGTTATTTTTTAGGTAGAGAATCTCCCTCTTGCTTTCCTAAGTTCACCTTTAGCTTAGATAAGAACTCTTTCTGTCCATTTCCTGATAACACTCTGTGCCTTCTACCGTAACCAGGAACCTAGGTATTTCAAAAGGTTTTAAAGCTTTAAATTCTTTTTTTTCTGAGATTGATGGCCACAAGACCTGATGGTAATGACTAGAATTAAGCACTTTATTATTAATGTTTTTCCTTTTGTTTTCTCCAGGTGCTTTGCTGGAAAAGAAGGTGGAAATGGACAAGCGTGGAATGGGAGTGACTGATTATAATGGAATGGTCACCAAACCCCTTGGCTGCCGCCCACCAATCTCCAAAGAGTCTTCCATGGACCGCCCCACCTTTCTTGACAAGGTGAGTTATCATTTTGTTTACATAAGCATTCTAATGTCTACTTCAGTTGAGTGAACTTTGGCAAGTCACCTGAACAAAATTCTTTATCAACATAATTATTCAATAGCCTTTCCATATTCTAGATTTCACATTTAGATGCTCTGATTTTGTAATGAATTTGATCTATTTGTTTAATCTGCCAGCTGAGATCTTTACTGATGATTTTAGTACCAATTCTTGGCTCAGACTTTGATTAATGCTTTTATAGACTTTGAGATATTTTGGAGGACAATGAACCTTTTTAGCTTATAATGAAAATGCTTCTTAAAGTTGTCTTAATATTTAGCATACCTAGGTTAACTACTAGGCCTGTATAAGACTTTGCATTTTATATATATATATGTATATATATGTACACAAATATGATCAAATATATATAATAATCAAATGTGATATTATTTGTAAAGCTATAGCACAGTGTCTGGCACATAGTACGAACTATAGAAATACTTATTCCCTTCCCTTTCTCTAACATCAAAGCAAAAGAATTGGATCTCAAAAATAGAAGACTTTTACAGAAAAGCAGAAGGAGAAATAAGAAAATATTAGGGAACATTGTCAGATTATCAGGGAACATGTTTCTTTTGTTTTCCAGTGGACTTCTTTCAATGTTGGAATTACATCCTTATCTTGTTCATTCTATGCTGGGCCAAGCTTCATAACTACACAAAGGAAATCTGCTTATTTGAGTTTATTAGGAATTTTGGTATAATTTTCAAGTTTTTGACCTTTCTCCTTTCCCTTAATAATTTCTAAGATTAATGAAAGGATTAAAGGTAATGGGGACCAAAAAAAAAAAAAAGCTTCCATTTATGTGCATTTGTAAAATTAGGGGAAAAAAATTGAAGGAAAACTATCTTAATACTCTTTCTCTTTCTCTCCCTCCTTCTCTTTCCCTTTACCCATATTCTTCATTTCCTTGTTACTCATGCTTTTTTGATATTTTAATCCTTTATTCATCCATATCTTTTATATTTCCTTGGGAAATTGTTTTGTGCTTTGTCTGCTATTGGACATTGCACACAGCTCACCCTTTCTTTCTCCAATCAGGATGGCGGCCTAGTGGAAGAGCCCACTACTTCACCATTTTTGCCTTCACCAAGCCTGAAGCTCCCCCTTTCAAACAGTGCACTCCCTAATCAGACCCTGGGTGGGATTGCCTCAGGGCTGGGCATGCAAAACTTGAATTCTTCTAGACAGGTAAGGCTACTTAGAGAAATGATATAGTAATTTTTTTTCAAATCCTTAGCAGTTATGTTTTGAAAGAATCTTTATCATCTTTACTTATATTAGCATTTCAAACTGTAATAAAATTAGGAAGATAATTTAAAATTGAAAGTGCTATTTTTTAATATTTACTATGAACCTTCATGCTATACTTCCAACTCTCACTAAACATAAGAAGATGCAGAAGTTGAATGAAAATCAGTTTATCTTAGTCTTATCACAATTTTTATAACAGCTTTGAATTTTAGGGAATTTCTTTAAAGAGTATATGTAACCATAATTTGAGAATTCTTTTAAGTAGCATTAACTTATTGAAGTGGAAATATCTCTCAGATTACCATTAAGTTGCTGGATATATTCAATGACATAAGAGTCTAAGATGAACTTTACTAATGTGCATAATTAGTGTTTAGAGATTCATACTGGCATTTTTCTTTCTACCTTCAGTACTTCAAGAAAAATTGAAAATTATTTTTCTAAGGAAGTTTCTAGTGTGAAGATCTAGGATTTTTCTTTAATGTAATGTGCTGGAAGCATATTTTCTTAAATAGAAATTCACTACACTAAAGATATACACAATAAATAAAGTTTTCCTATATTTCTGGGTTTTACAGAAATTCTCTTACTGGATTCTACTTTTGAGTAAGTCCAGATTCAGAGAGAATATTTCTGTATATACAGAATTTTCTTTTTAGCAAAGATTCTATAATCTTTAAGTATAATACTACTATTGATGTTCCATTGTAACAATTTATTGTTTTGCTAGAGTTATAGCAACACAAACTATTAAGAGAATGATTAGCACATTCAAAGTTATTCAGATTACAATGGCTTTGCTTATTACACACAATTTTATGAAAAATTTTCATGATTTTCTTATATGAATAATTTTAATGTCTTTCAACTCATCTCAGAGAAGAGGAATATAATGATACAACAATATTGATTAAGTGTGTTTAGACAACAATTTAAAAATTGTTATTACAATCTTGTTAGAGTTAGAGTAGCAACTTAGCCCTGGCACTATAATCTCATTTCCCCCTTCCTTCAGTCTTGACTACATGTTTGAATGCACAACTGTTAACTACTTACAAACTTTAGGGATATTTGAATTGACAATTAAATTTCCCAAATAAAAATAATTTTTTTAGTCAACTATTAAGATAAATCTCTGCCCAAATATACCAACTAATAACTCTAAAATTATTCCTTTGTAAATATAAATTGTCCAAATAATATGTATATTGGTACCATTTGAAATATTTTTTGTATTCTCCAATAGGTTGGATAAATGATGTTTTTTTCTCTTTCCTTTTTTTTTGATAGTTTTATCTGTCATCTTAAAAGTTTTATCCACTGCAACAAAGCTTTTACAAACTTAATCACTTCAGCATTGTTTATGTTCATTCCAAACCATTATAAGATGCTTAATGTTTTCAGTTAATTTTTTTTATTACAGATCTAGACTGGTGAAAAATTACTCTTTTTAGAAAATGGAGAAAATAAGCAAATTATTTTTTCTATCTTCCTCCAGATACCGAGTGGCAATCTGAGTATGTTTGGCAATAGCGGAGCAGCACAAGCCAGGACCATGCAACAGCCGCAGCAACCGCCAGTACAACCTCTTAATTCATCCCAGCCTAGTCTTCGTGCTCAAGTGCCTCAGTTTCTATCCCCTCAGGTCAGACTAATTTGTCATTGGCCAAGTGTTGTTCAACATTTAATCAACAATTTAAATAAAGGCCAAAAAAAAAAAAAGTTACTTATCAAATATGTAAATAATAAAGCTAGCAAGGTAAATACTAGATGAATTTAGATGACAGATTCCAAAAAGGCAAAATTAAGATGAAAAGCCACCTCATAAAGATGATATTTAATAATCTTGAAGGTTTATACCTGAAAGGGACCTTTAGAGGTTTCCAATTCAACCCTTTCATTGTATAGATGAAGAAACTGAGGCCCAAAGAGGTTAAGTGATTTGCCCCATGTTGTCCAGGTAGTGTGTAGTAAGTTAAAGAGATAAGATTTGAACACAAGTCCTCTGAAAAATAATACAGACAAGTATAAGAACTTAGGTTCAAGAAATTCAAAGCAGGATAAGCATTTATTAAGTTCTTTTTCTTACTGTGTGCCAGGCACTTGTGCTAAACACTGGAGATACATATACAAGGAAGATGCCATCAAGGAATTTACACTCCAATAAGGGAAGATAACAAACAAAAAGGAGCTAAAAAGTTGAGGAAGGATGAGAGAGATACCCAAGTTGAGACATGGAGTCAGAGTCCAGAAAGTCAAGAAGCAAAGCCAGGAGAGAAATGGCCAGCCTGAGCCCCTCCTCAAAACGGAGACTCCCAAAGGAACTCCCCTAGGGGAAAAGAAAGCAGCATAGTAAAGAGAGATTCCAGGGTAATAAATATTTCCAGGATGAGGAAGTGCCAGTCACTGAGACAACTGAGACAAAGTGGCAAAATCTAGAAAGTCAGAAACAGGTTTCCAAGTTGGATGAGGTAATTTGGGTCAGTAGTGGAAAGTTCCATTGAATTTGGAATTAAGGATTTGGGTTTGAATCCTAGCACTGCCACTTACTGTGTGATCCTGGACAAGCCACTTAACTTCTCTAGGCTGCTTCCCCTTAAGAAAATTGGACTAGATAACTTAATGAGGTACCTTTAAACTCCATATTTCTGATCCTTTGAACTGTGATTTATGTGGGGGAAAAAAATCTAGAGGTTTTAGTGAACAGCAAGCTCAATCTGAGTCATCATCATTACCTGGAAACCAAAAAAGCTCATATTATTTCAGTTTATATTAAGAGAGATGTAGATATAGGGTCCAGAATCTTGGAAGTAGTGGTCCTCTTCTATTCAGCTCTAGTCAGGCTACATTTAGAGTTCAGTGTTCAACTGGAAATCCTATTGTCAAAAGAGTACTTTTATATCATGTCAAAAGGAGGGGAAACAAGCATAGTAAGGAGTCTCAAGTTTGCTTTAATTAAATTGTTAAATTGAAAGAACTTGAATGCTTTGGGAGTAGGGAAAATGACTTAATTATTGTTATCAAATATCCGAAGGGTTGTCATGTGGAAAAGGGATTAGGCTTGCTCTGGAACAGGAAGGCAGAATAGGGAGCAGTGGGTAGAAACTGCAAATGGGCAGATTTAGGTTCTATGTAAGGATGGTCTTCCCAACAGAACTATCCAAAAGTAGTATGAAAGACCGCTGAAAATGGTGAGTTTCCAAAGTCTAAACTTGTTGGAAATTTGTTGAAAGATTCTTGGTTGGGTACAGATTGGAAAAGTCCTCTGGACTTTAGTGAAATTTGCACATTGAGATAGAAATACTTGTTTTTATATGACAATGTGGTTCAACTTTGAAAATTAACCCCATGCAAATTAACTTCAGTGTAAAAGTGGGAATTTCTTCATGAGTTTAGCAACTTTAGAATGTTTCCTTTTGAACAGCTAGCTAATAACGTATTGAGAACTATTGCTGGGACTAATAAGCCATCAGTGAAAGCAATAAATCTTTTTATTTGGTACATTTAAGTGAATGCTAAGTGGCTTAACTGAAGTTACCAAAGAAACACACATACTCAGAAGCATAAACAGTACAGAAAGGGTACTAAAGCAGCCCATTGACTCCCAGTCCTATCCCTGATGGCCAAGGCAAGGAGATGCCAACCATCTAAGAAACTGGAAGTTGTTAACCTAGCGTATAAGATTCCAAATATGAAATATGAAAGGGACCAGGGTTCCAGAAAAGGTAGGTACCAAGAAAGAGGGTATATGACAAGAGCATAGACTGAAGAAGAAAAACAGTAGATTTTTCTAGTGGTCTGGGGATTGTCAAGAATCATTTAATCTAACTTTTCATCATAATAATAAGACTTTTTTCTGATATGGTAATTATCAAGAGATGAAATCCCACATAAACAAAAGATTTTTCCGTTCCTCAATAATTTTTGAAGAGTGTAAAGAGGACCTGAGACCAAAAAGTTTGAGAACTGCTATTAAAAACTAAAACAATGAAAATCATTCCCCTTTGATTAAGAAGTAAGTTTAGGAATTTTTTTTTTCTAAGTGCCTTTTTGTAATGGAGGGAAGAGGCAGGAAGTGGAGAAGAAAAATTAGTCAGAACCTGGGGATTTATTCAGAACTAGAGAAAATAGGGGAATGTGGGAGGAAAAAGATTCAAAATGTATTTGCCAATGATCAGACTTTATCTTGGTCTTTCATGAAAAATATTCCATTATGTGGCCATTGGAATACACTGTAGTCTTTGAGGATAAAGAGTTGTGGTCAAATGGCCAAATGAAGAATTGCTCCTGCTACCGAAGTAAGGATAAAGAGGATTCTCCTTATCTATTCTAACTTAAGTACATAAATCACCTGAAGGATCAAGTCACAGAGAAGTGATTTTTGCCCAGGGTCTTAGAGCTAAGTATCAGAAAAAGAATTGAGTCCTCCTTCCCAGAGCAACTCTCTGACTCTGAGCCCAGAGGCCCCACTGTCCATCATCTTCATTCAATAGCTGTAGAAGTGAGAAGAGTACAGAGAAGCTCTGGGTAAAACAAAAAGACATGTCATATGTACTCCATAGATTTCCATGATACTATAAATTTATCACTTTGTGTAAAAAGTTGTCTTTCAGCCAGGTGATCCTTGGGCAAGTCATATAGCTTCTTTTAGTCTGTTTGCTCCTCTGTAACAGGATGAGAAAGGACTAGATGACCTCAGAGTTTGCATCCAACTCTCTGATTCTAGATGTGATAATTAGCATTAAATCCTTTGGTTCCTTTAAACTGTTGTTATCAAGATAAGTTCCGGTCAGGGGCAGCTAGGTGGCACAGTGGATAGAGCACCAGCCCTGAAGTCAGGAGGACCCGAGTTCAAATCTGGTCTCAAACACTTAACACTTCCTAGCTGTGTGACCCTGGGCGAGTCACTTAACTCCAATAGCCTGGGGGGGGGGAGACAAGTTTGAGTCATTTGAAGTTGTAGTTGTGTATTATGGTGCATTAGAATGTGAATTTTGTAATGTAGTATCATGTATTTGAGGGTTTGCTGATCCTGTTAAATAAATTCATAAATAAATCTCACCAGATTTTCCACTAAAATTTGTTTCTAGTTAGTTGTCCTTAGAGTTAGAGCTAAGGAGTTTAAGGTTACTAGATGAAAAAGAAACCCCTGAATTTTTATTTTATTTTTTTTAATGCTAACACCGTCTTTCAAGTAATCTTCTTAGAGTCATTAGATTGTTTTTCTGGCAAAGGGGAACACTCTCATTTCTGCCTCCTGGCTTCTCTGGCTTCCTTCAAGTTTCAGCTAAATTCCCACCTCCTATAAAAAGTTTTTCCCAGTCTTCCATAATCTTAATCGTTTCTCTCTGAGACTGTTTCCAGTTTGTCCAGTAGGTATGTTGACTGTCCATAGTGATTTTCATGTTGTCTCCCTCATTAAACTAGAAACTCCCTGAGAATAGGGACTGATTTTGCCTTTGTATGCCCAGCACTTAGCCCAGTGCCTGTCACCTAGTAACTTCTTAATAAATGCTTGGTGACTGACTGATTAAGGAAAAAACTTTTTTAGTGCCCTGAAAGAAATAATTTCTTTCCATTCACAAAAGGGTAGTATATGATAATTCAGATTCCCTACATTATTATAATTTCATTTAAATACAGTTTATTTCCTTCTTTTTAAAACCACAAATCTTGTCATGTTACTTTCCTGCTCAAGAACCTTCTTCCCAGAACAAAAATCTTGCTTCCTGAGCAAATAATTTCAATTATTGCCTCACCTTTTCAGGCTTACTCACATTACTCCCTGCTGTATATGCTATATATTGCAACTAAATTAGCCTGCTTTCTTTTCCCCGAGCTTAACATTCCATTTCCCATTTTTATACTTAATTTGAGACTTATCTGTATTACTGGAATGCCCTTCCTTTGTTTTTTCCTTCCTTTATTCACTTCCATCTTTTATAATCCCTAGTTTTTCTCAAGATTAATCTGTAACCTCTTTAGAAAACTTTTTATTAGTTTTTTAATTTTTAATAAGTTTTTTTAAAACTTTAGTTATTGGTATTCTTTCCTTCCATAAGTAATTTTATATATGCTTATCTACTTAAATGTTGTATTCCATTAATAGAATGTTTCCTGTTAGGGGCAGAGAGCTGTTTTTCATTTTGTATTTCTTCTCCTAGCACAATGCCTTACAAATAGTAGTAAGCACTAATCAGAAACCAGTTATTGATATGAGTAATCCAGTATCTTACAATTGTATTATCATTAGTCTTTTATTTAAAAAAATTTAAAAATTATATTTTATTAATCACTCAACATTTAGTATTAGGGGTAATTGAGAGGGGGAAGATATTCTTTCATTTCTATTATATACACATATACATGCACATAATGTATATGACTATAATTTTTCCTGGTTCTGCTTGCTTCACTCTGCATGAATTCATATGTTTTCTTATGCTCCCTGAATTTTTCATAGTAGTTATTTCTTATAATAGTAATATTCCATTATATTTCTGTATCATAATTTGTTTTGCCATTTCTTCATCAGTAGGCATCCATTTTCTTTCTAGTTCTTTGCCTGTACGAAAGGTACTGCCATAAATATTTTAATATCTATAGAATTTTCATTTTTCCTTGACTTCCTTGAGATACATGTTTAGGAATGGATCTCTTAAGTCAAAGAGTGTGCACAATTTAGCCATTTATTAAATGTAGTTGTAATTTGCATCAACTTTATTGAAGTCTTTTTTTTTAATTATCAAACATTTGTTTTTCCTTACTCTCACCTCTGCACATCCCTATCACTGAGAAAAAATAAATAAAAGCAAAATGTCTTAATATTTATTAAGATATTAATGTTAATTAATTATTTAATTGATTAATATTAATATGTATACTTAAGCAAAACAAAGAATCTATATTGGCTGTGTCCAAAAATGTGTATCTCATTCTACATATGAATATCATCTTCCTTTTAGAAGACAGCTTTCTTCATCATTAATCCACTGAAATTATGGCTGATCAATGGTTTGATCCCTGTTCTAAAGTTTTCCAAATTGTTTTTCATTACAGTAAACTTGTTATTGTATAAATTGTTCTCTTGGTTCCATTAACTTCACTCTACATTACTAGGTGACTCTGAAATCATCTGTAAATAAGGATCCTTTTTCTCTTTCTTTGAAAACTTTGGAATATAGACTCAGTAGTGCCATTGTTGAGTCAAAGGGCTTACATAGTTTAGTGTACTTATATACTTGGGCGTAGTTCTCAATTACTTTTCAGATTGCTTGGAGCAGTGCACAGCTCCATCCACAGCATATTAGTGTATCTTTCTTCCCTTAGTGCCTTTGATATTGACTATTTCCATCTTTTGTCATTTTTGCTAGTTTGCTGGATATGAAAGAAAACCCTGGAGCTCTTTTCATTTCATTTATCTTATTTAACTGACACTTTTGAGAGAATTTTTTGTCCTGCTTCAAAAATGCAGATAAAATATTAGTAGTAATAGGCTTTTTTTGCCCCGTTTTTAAATTTTCCCTTGAATTTTAACTCATAAAATGAATTAAGGGTATTTCATTAATAATCCATAAATCTTTAAAATTTGCTTTAATAAATATACAACATTCAGTGACTAGTGTTTTCTATTATGTAGGTTCAAGCACAGCTTTTGCAGTTTGCAGCAAAAAACATTGGTCTCAACCCTGCACTATTAACCTCGCCAATTAATCCTCAGCATATGACGATGTTGAACCAGCTCTATCAACTGCAGCTGGTGAGTTAATAAACATGCAGACAGTAGAATAGACTTGAAGAACAAAAGGAAAAGTGTTGGGGTTTGGTTTTTTTTTTGACACTTATCCACTGCTTTGTTTTTTCACATACTCCTCAAAGAAGCAAATAAATTTAAATTATTAGTTCATGTTAGCTAGACATATATTGATAAACATATGATAGGTTATTTTTTGTCATGCAGTAGTGTACTGTTCACATTTCCTTACTTTTTAAAAATAATTATCATAAAAACAAGTTATCACATATTGGTAAGGTTGCTCTTCTTAGTGGGTTATATTTTCTATTATAACCCTATATTGTCTATACAGTGACTTTATTGATGTGGAATGAAAGACCAAACTTACTATCAAAAGCAATGACACTTCTTTTTTTCTGGAAGTAATTTACCTGGCATCGTCAATTATGGAGCATGACTAAGTATCAGGAAGGAAGTACAAAAAGGCCTCTGAGCTTACAAAGTGCAATCACTAAAGCTTTTATTGCCACACTCATAGAAGAACTCCCTCACGTTCAGCATGATAACTTTCATTTTAGATTCAGTTTTAATAATTATAGTCAGCTAGTGTGCAAATAGGAAATAAGAAGCAAATATCAGGGAATTTACTTAAAAGATACATAAAAAGCAGGCAGAAGCTTTTTAAAAAAAAAAAAGTAGCAATCTGGAGTGATTTAGGCATTATAGAGCTCTATAATCATCAGTAATCCCTAAAGACATTGTATTTTAGGATAGTAGTGTAGCTGATATTCATAATAACCAAGTATCAAGATAACTGCAAGAAACCAACAGAAGATTTAATTATAGTCCATAGAAAACATATAGTACATATTTGAGTTATTTTTTTTCAAAACTATCCAGAGTTTAAGTTTGGTGCTTGAAGGAGAAAGATTCATACCTTATACATGACAATGTATTAATAGTATCAAACTAACTAGATTTCACAGTGGATAGAGCACTGGGCTCAGAATCAGAAAGTCAGGCCTAGGTTCAAATTCTATTACAGATACTAGTTATGTGACTCTGGGCAAGCCACTTAACTTTCTTCAGCCTCAGTTTACTCACTGGTAAAATGGAAATCATTATAGCACCTACCTCACAGGGTTGTTGTGAGGATCAGTTGAAATAAATATATATATGATATATATATTTATCCATATATATAATATATATAAATATAAAGTACTTTGTATACCTAAAGCACTGTATAAATGCTAATTAATAGCTTTTAAAATTATTTATAATTTTGACCACTGACCTATTTTATCTAGTAAGCAGTCTATTTTATCACCCATTTTTAATAAGTAAAGTTGAATTTTACTCTTTCCATAACTAAGTTTTGTGCTAAGGAAAAGGAAAAATATCCTTTATGCTAAAGGAAAACATCCATAGGTTTCTTTCCAAATTTTTTTAATGATTAAAAAATAAATGGCACTATAAAGGAAATTTTCCCAAATATGTAGTGTACAGAGGGACAACACTGCGAGTGTTTTAATCAGTGCTTGATTAATAGCTTCTCAGCTTTAAAAGAATCCTCCTGTAATTTGTACTATATTTCTCTTAAGTTCAGCTCCTAGTGATACATGTTAAAATGATCTTATGGATTAGTAGTATCTACTTAAAACCATCAGCAAGCATCATATGTAATGGAGTCAAACTAGAACCATTCCCAATAAGATCAGGAGTGAAACAAGGCTGCCCACTGTCACCATTATTATTTAGTATTGTGTTAGAAATGTTAGCTTTGGCAGTAAGAGGAAAAAAAAGAGATAAAAGGAATTAGAGTAGGTAATGAGGAAACCAAATTATCACTCTTTGCAGATGGTATACTTAGAGAACCCTAGAGACTCAACTAAAAAATTACTAGAAACAATTCACAACTTTAGCAAAGTTGCAGGATACAAAATAAATCCACACAAATCACCATTTTTATATATTACCAACAAAGTTCAGCAGCAAGAGATACAAAAAGAAATTCCATTCAAAATAACTGTTGATAGTATAAAATATTTGGGAATCTAGCTGCCAAGGAAAAGTCAGGAACTGTACAAACTAAACTACAAAACATTATTCACACAAATAAAATCAGACCTAGTCAATTGGAAAAATATTAAGTGCTCATGGGTAGGCCGAGCGAATATAATAAAAATGACAATACTACCCAAACTAATTTACTTATTTAGTGCCATACCAATCAAACTCCCAAGAAATTATCTTACAGATCTAGAAAAAAAAATAGTAGCAAAATTCATTTGGAAGAACAAAAGGTCTAGAGTTTCAAGGGAATTAATGGGAAAAAAAAAAAGGCTGATGAAGGTGGCCTTGCTATACCAGATCTAAAACTATATTATAAAGCAGCAGTCATCAAAACCATTTGGTACTGGCTAAGAAATAGAGTAGTCGATCAGTGGCATGGGATAGAATCACAGGACAAACTAGGCAATAACTATAGCAATTTAGTGTTTGATAAACCCAAAGACCCCAGCTTCTGGGATAAGTACTCATTATTTGACAAAAACTGCTGGGAAAATTGGAAACTAGTGTAGAAAAAATTAGGGCTTGACCCACACCTAACACCACATACCAAGATAAGATCTAAATGGGTTCATGGTCGGAATATAAAGAGTGATATTATAAATAAATTAGAGGAACGTAGTATAGTTTACCTCTCAGACCTGTGGAGATGGAATAAATTTATGTCCAAAGAAGAACTGGAACTCTTAATTAAACACCAGATAGATAATTTTGACTATATTAAGTTAAAAAGTTTTTGTACAAACAAAACTAATGCAGACAAGATTAGGAGGGAAGCATCAAATTGGGAAATCATCTTTACATTTAAGGATTCTGATAAAGGCCTCATTTCTAAAATATATAGAGAATTGTCTCATGTTTATAAGAATTCAAGCCACTCTCCAATAGATAAATGGTCAAAGGATATGAACAGACAATTTTCAGATGATGAAATTAAAACTATTTGTAGTCATATGAAAAGGTGCTCCAAATCACTATTGATCAGAGAAATGCAAATTAAGACAACTCTGAGGTACCACTACACACCTGTCAGATTGGCTAAAATGACAGGAAAAGGTAATGATGAATGTTGGAGGGGAGGTGTGAAGGCTGGGACACTGATTCATTGTTGGTGGAACTGTGAACAGATCCAGCCATTCTGGATAGCAATATGGAACGATGCTCAAAAAGTGATCACACTGTGCATACCCTTTGACCCAGCAGTGTTTCTATTGGGCTTATATCCCAAAGAGATCTTAAAGGAAGGAAAGGGCCCCACATGTGCAAGAATGTTTGTGACAGCCCTTTTTGTAGTGACTAGAAACTGGAAACTGAATGGATGCCCATCAATTGGAGAATGGCTGAATAAATTATGGTATATGAATGTTATGGAATATTATTGTTCTGTAAGAAACGACCAGCAGGATGATTTCAGAGAGGCCTGGAGAGACTTGCATGGACTGATGCTGAGAGAAGTGAGCAGAACCAGGAGATCATTATACACGGCAACAAGAAGACTATATGATGATCAATTCTGATGGACATGGCTCTCTTCAACAATGAAATGTTTCAAACCAGTTCCAATTGTTCAGTGAAGAAAGCCATATACATCCAGAGAGAGGGATATGAAATGTGGACCACAATATAACATTTTCATGCTCTCTGTTAATGTTTGCTTGCATTGTGTTTCCTTTCTCTGATTTTTCTTTCTTGTAGATACAATTTTTCTTGCACAAAAATGATGTGTGGAAATATGTATACATATATTCAATTTGTCAAGTATTTTAACATAATTAACATATAGTGGATATCCTGCCATCTAGGGGAGGGGTGGGGAGTAGGGGGAAAAAATTTGTAACAGAAAGCTTTGTAAGGGTTAATGTTGCAGAATTACCCATACATATGTTTTATAAATAAAAAGTTTTAATAATAAAAAAATGATGTTATGAACTTGTAATATTTATAATCTTTTATAATTTTTAGCACAGTCTCTATTTATCTGAGATAATCTAATGCTAATGTTGTGCCAAGTTGTTTGTTTGAATCATTCTAGACAACTTTAGCCTAAATGACTCTTAAAATAAATATTATTTTATTGCTTTCCCTCACTTTTTCAGTGCTTAATTTGTACTAATCAAGCAGATTTTGACATCAATCTTAACTGAACAACATTAAATATAGGAGTATTAGGAGAGTTACCCAAAATTTTTAGTGTATTCAGTTTTTTAATAAGACTGTGATCTTTTTAAAATTGTTTTGTGCCAAAAAATATACTTTAACAATGTCTAAGAATGCTGGGATTTTTTTTTTACTCAGCAGTAGAAATTGAACCATTCAGTGACTTTCATGTGATCATTATACTCTCATTTTTCTGCCAACAGGCATACCAACGTTTACAAATCCAGCAGCAGATGTTACAGGCCCAGCGTAATGTTTCCGGACCGATGAGACAACAAGAGCAGCAAGTAAGTATTTACTCCTTGATTAAATTTTTTTATATCTTCTTGAGCATTTATCTATAATGTCTACTGGTATGAAAAAATTTCAGATAATAAAATAATTACTTGGTCCTAAGCAAAAAAAAAAAAAAAGTAGCTGTTATCTGATAAATGTAAAATATTGCATATCTGATGTTATATATCATACAAATATGGTGAAAGAAAAGCAAGCATTTTGGCTCAAAAGAATGAAAAGTCTTCTAGCTAAAAACAATAAAAGTAGTAAATTATTCTGAAATTACTAAAATTCTCTTTTTCTGTTTTTCTCTTTCCAGGTTGCACGTACAATCAATAACATGCAGCAACAAATTCAGCAGCACCAGCGCCAGCTGGCCCAGGCCTTGCTAATGAAACAGCAGCAGCCTCCCCCTCCACATCTCTCTTTGCACCCCTCTGCAGGCAAATCAGCCATGGAGAGCTTTTCACCCCATCCCCAGGGTCCTGGCCTACCTGACCTGCAGACCAAAGAGCAACCGTCTTCAATGAACACCTTTGCTCCTTACCCAAGTCTCGGTAAGCACCTTGTTTTTGAAAGTGTCATTTGAAACAAAAGAAGTTTTAATAAGGATTGTAAATACAATAAAATTAAATTTTAATTCTATAGGCAACATTATAAAATTGAAAATATTTTATCAAGACTGGAGGATTTATCTGTTTAAAAAGTATTTCCCTAGCCTCAAGATTTATCTAATTTTTAAAGCTTTTTTTCCCCCACTGCTTAAATTTACTAACCTTTTCCCAGCATCTTTACTTTATACTTCTATAGTTGAATTCTTGGATAGGAAACTAATATATATTTAGCAATGGAAGTTTGCCCTTGACTTCTGCCAGGATTTATCATTATCTGGCAATTATCAGATGCCAGAATTAGATTAGAAAATTACATTTTTGCTAACTGTTATTTCCCAACCTTTTATCAAATTCATGGCTAGTATCCTTATTATAGAAGTTGTTGGCATAGCCTTTTTTTGGCTGTTTGAATTTTGTACAATATTGATCTTTGGACGTAAACCAGTGGCCAGAATTTAGCTCTAAGAAATATATTAAGACTCACTAAGTACTTTAACTGATAACAACAACCAGAGTAGAATTAGTAAACTTGGGTTCCAAAATTAAACTATTTAGAATCAATTTATCATTCAATTCATGTATTCTTCAAGGTTAGGATTCTAAATAAATTTCTGCAAAGATGGTCTCTTAGCTACATACGAGGGAGACTTGAGTAGAATCTTTTCTCAAACAACTCCTACTGTGACCCTGGGCAGATCGCTTACCACCTCTGAGCCTCTGTTTTTTTTTTCTTTTGTGAATTGAGCCTAATAGCATCTTGGGGCAACTAGGTAGTACAGTAGATAGAGCATCAGGCCTGGAGTCAGGAATACTCATCTTCCTGAGTTCAAATCTGGCCTCAGACACTTACCAACTGTATGAGTCTAAGTAAGTTCACTTAACTCTGTTTGCCTTAGTTTCCTAATCTCTAAAATGAGCTGAAGAAGTAAATGACAAACCATTGCAATATCTTTGCTAAGAAAACCCCAATGGTATTATGAAGAATCAGGCAAGATTGTAACAACTGAACAACAAAAGCCCCCTGCTTTAAAGAGTTGTGAGGATCAAATGAGATGATAGTTCCAAATCCTACCCTCTCTTAACTTCCCTATTATTGGGAGGAATAGCGCTCTGGATCATAACCTAAATGTCAACCTCAATTTCTCATTCTCTCACCCTTTTTCCCATATTTGGTCAATTGCTAAGTTCTGTTGTAATATCTCTTATATGTCTTCTCTCATCAGACACTGCCACCAACCTGCTATAATGAGGTAAGGGGGCTTTCATTACCTCTTGCCTGGACTATTGCAGTAGCCTGCTGGTTGGTCTCCCTATCTCAAATCTCCCCCACTTCCATCTATCCTCCTCTCAGCTGTCAAAGTGATCTTCCTAAGGCACAAGGGTGACTTCATACATATGTATTCCATTCAGTAAACTCTAGTGGCTCCCATTTGCATCTAAGATCATATTTTAAATCCCGTGATATCTTTTAAAACCCTCCATAATCTGGTCCCTTCCTACTTTTCCAGTTTTCTTACTCATTACACCTCCCTTCACTCTGATATCCATAAGATTGGCCATCTCCTTGTTGCTTTCACTAAACCTTCCATCCTTCAACTCTGAGCATTTTCACTTGTTATGTCCATGCTTGGAATTGTCTCCTTCCTCATCTCTGTCTTCTAACTTCCCTGGTTTCCTACAAGTCCTAGCTAAAATCCTATTTTTACAGGAAACCTTTCCCAATCCCCCCATTAGAGTTTGTGGGACATAAGTGAGGAAAATTAAAGTGAGACTTTAACTTTGGTTATCTCCACTTTGACCTGTATATAGTTTGGTTGTACATAGTTGTCTTTCCCCGGTAAACTTTCAATTTCTTGAGAAGAGAACGTTACTCTTCAATTTCATCTAATTAGATTTGGACTATTACTTCAGCTGTATAGATCTGTTTGGCTCTTGATCCTATAAGGCAAAATGTTACCTATTCTTGTAAGTTGAAAATCTGATGTAGATTCTTTCTATTCTTTTAACCCTTTGTGTAGACAGCCTTTTATATATCCTCTGTCAAGGAAAATGATATTCAGACTAAACACAGTGAACATGAGTAAAAGTGAATTGAAGCGCATTTCTAAATATTTTCAAGTTTCCTGGCATTTATGCTGCTGACTACTAAAGAACTTGCAAGTGTGACTACTTAATTGTTGCCAGTAACCTTTGAAGAATCATAGAGAATAATAAAGATGCCAGAAGACTGGAGTTGGACAGATACTGATGTAGTTTTCATAAATCTGAGGAGTTAGTGGATTTCAGAAACTATAGACTTCAATTTGACATGATCTTTATTATTAAAGAATAGGGGAGAGGAACTAGATTTATTCTGTGTGATTTATTTGGGTGGAATAACTAGAGCCAGTGTGTATAAATTATAAGAAGTTAGATTTTGACTATATATAAGAAAGAATTTCCCTACAGTTTTAACTGTCAGAAAGCAAACTGCTTCCTTATCATTAAAGGTGTTCTCATAAAACATCTTAGACAAAATGCTATATGGCTCCCCTTTTAACTTTCTTTCCTTCCTATTCTTTCTCCTGGAAAGAACAACTGTTCTTCTATCAAGAGAAGGGCTGATGCCCCACAGCCTTCCCTGTGGGTACAACATCCCAGATAAACAAAACCTTGGATCTTTAGAATATCCCAGCTAATCCTAAGAAAGAATCTTATATCTTAATTAAACATATTTCTTGACTCTGCATCTCATTTTTTTCCATTGCCCAAGTCATTTCAACAATGATTTATTTAACATTTACTATGTTCTGTGTAATGGAGCTTCAAAATAAAATAGTTTTAACCATAATAGAGATTATATTATATATATATATATATATATATGCACAGAGGAATAAATGCAAATTGCATACAAAATTAAGTAAGAGACCATAAAAACTAGGGGAATTTGGGGAAACCTCCTGATTAGGTGGTTCATCAACTGACTTTTGAAATACACATTGGGTCCCAAAAGTGGATATGAAAAAGAATATTCTAGACCAATGGAATTGCTTGTACAAAAAAAGCACAATGAGAGTATATGGGATACTATAAACCTGGAAGAGCAAAAGTGGCTAGTTTATTTGGCTGGACCATAGAGTATGTAACAGAAAGTGATATATAATTATCCTGAAAGGAAAACCAGTGCCAGATTATAAAGAGACATTTTATTGTATCTTAGAGGCCACAGTGAGCTTCCAAAGGTTTTTAAATTGGAGAGTGATGTAGTTTGTGCATTAGTAGTACCAGGCTGGTTATGTGGAATATGGACTACAGAGGGAACTTTAGACTGGGAGACCAGTGACCTCCTTTAATATTAATGAGAGGTGGTGAAGGCCTAAAACAAGATAAATGCAGGGGTATATATGAGAGAAATATTATCAAGGTAGAAACAGCAAGATTTAGCCACTCTAATATGGGACATGGATAAGAGTAGTCATAAATGACTACTAAGTTGAGTACATGGGTTACTAGAAGAATGATGGTGACTTCAGAAAAAGCAAGGAAATAGGTGGAAGAGAGGTTTGAGGGCAAAAATGCTAAATTTTAGGTCCTATGCAACATCCACTATCAAGCAATAGTTAGAGATCCAGAGCCAGAGATGGAGAAGTGATGACTGGATATGTACATTTGAGAGTTGTCTGCAGAGAAATCATAGTTTAATCCATGAGAGGGAAAGAAATTATAGAAAGAAGAGAAGATGCAAGACAAAACCTTAGATTAAAGTCATACAGAATCAAAGAGGAAGGATGCACATGAAGAGAATGAGAAGAGTCAGGCAGACAAGTAGGTAAGGAGCAAAAACAGGAGAGATCTATGTCACAAAAAACCCAAGGAAGAGAGAATATTCAGAGAGATGGTCAGCTATGACACAAACACTGCAAAGAAATTAAGAAGGATGAGGAGTGAGAAGAAGCTATGGAATTTAGCAATAAATCATTAAATGAACAGAATTTTTTTTTCAAGTTAGATATAATAGACCTCTGGAGAAAATTGAATGGGAATAGAAGGATTACACCTTTTTCTCAGCAGTACCTAGCACCTACACAAAAATTGACCATGTCAAAAAATCTCATGACCCTAATGCAGCATTTTTAAATATATTCATTTCAGATCACAGTGCAATAAAATTACATTCAACAAAAAAAAAGCTGTGGAAACATATTAGAAACTAAATAATGTGAAACAATGAATGGATCAAAGAACAAATCATACAAACAACAATTTCATTAAAGAGAATGAGACAATACCAAAATTTATGGGATGCAGTCAAAGCAGTAATTAGGAGAAATTTTTTATTTCTAAATGTTCACATCAAAAAATAAAGAGCAGATCAATTAGTGTGCAACCCCCAAAAAAAATAAGAAAAAGAAAAAATCAAAAGATCCCCAGTTAAATACCAGATTGAGAATCCTGAAAATCAATGGAACCATAGATAAAACTAAAAGTAAGAAAATCATTGAAAGAAAAAATAATAAAACTATTGGTTAGTTTGATTTTAAAAAAGAAAGAAGAAAACCAAATTACCATTATCAAAAAAAAATGAAAAGGGTAAATTCACCACCAATGAAAATGAATTAAAGCAATTATTGGGAACTATTTTGCCCAATTATTTGCCAATAAATCTAACAATCTAAGTGAAATGGATGAATATTTACACAAAATAAATTGCCCAGATTAATGGAAGAAGAAATTGAATAAGTCATTAATGAGCTCCCTAAGAAAAAATCCCCAAGACCAAATAGATTCACAAGTGAATTTTACCAAACATTTAAAAAGCAATTAATTCCACACTGCATAAACTATCTGGAAGAAAATAGGCAAAGAAGTAGTCCTTTCAAATTGTTCATTGTTTTAAATACTACTTATCTTTTCATGACACAAATATAGTGCTAATACCTAAACTAGGAAGAGGAAAAACAGAAAGAATAATATAAACCAATTTCCTAATGAATATTGATGCAAAAATTTTAAGTAAAATATTAGCAAGGAAACTGTAGCAACATAAAATGAAAATCATACACTATGATCAGGTGAGATTTATCCTAGGAATACTATCAACATAATTGGCCATGTCAATAATAAAAACAAGATGACTCATGATTATCTGCATCTCAATAGATGCAGAAAAAAAGTTTTGACAAAATATAACATTTATTCCTATTATAAACACTAGAAATCATAGGAATAAATGGAACTTTCTTTTTTTGTTTTGTTTTAATTTTTATTTTTTTATTTGCAAAACATATGTATGGGTAATTCTTCAACATTAACCCTTACAAAGCTTTCTGTTACAAATTTTCCCCCCTACTCCCTACCCCTCCCCTAGATGGCAGAATATCCACTATATGTTAATTATGTTAAAATACTTGACAAATCGAATATATGTATACATATTTCCACACTTATCATTGTTGTGCAAGAAAAATCGTATCTACAAGAGAAAAAAAATCAGAGAAAGGGAACACAATGCAAGCAAACATCAATCGAGAGCATGAAAATGTTATGTTGTGGTCCACATTTCACATCCCTCTCTCTGGGTGTATATGGCTTTCTTCACTGAACATTCGGAAGTGGTTTGAGACATTTCATTGTTGAAGAGAGCCTTGATAAATGGAGCTTTCTTTAGAATTATAAGTAATATCTAAAACAATAAATAATTATTTATTTTTGGCATGAGCAGTTTCTATTGAGAAATAGCAATAGAAGCAATCTTGGGTATTAAGAATTGAGGGAGGTGTAGCTAGGTGGCACAGTAGATAGAGCACCAGCCCTGAAGTCAGGAGGACCTGAGTTCAAATGTAGTCTCAGATACTTAACATTCCCTAACTGTGTGACCCTGAGCAAGCCACTTACTCCCAATTGCCCTGCCAAAAAAAAAAAAAAAAAGAGAGAGAGAGAGAAGAAAGTAGGGACAGTGAATGCAGACAAGTTTTTCCCTAGGATTTTGACTACAAAGGAGAGAAGAGATAAAAGGTAGATCTAGTGGGAAGGTTCTGTAAGGATGGGAGATAATATGGGTTATCAGTGAGAAAGCAGCAGGTAGAAAAGAAAAAATTAAAGTAGAGTTAAAAAGAGATAACAAGCCTCCGGGAGATTTGAGGGGGGAAAAAGGAAAATTAGAGGTATTATTATTGGCAAAAAGACTCACCTCTTCCATCCGACACTAGAATAAAGAGAGAGAAAATGGGAGACAACTTGAGGTGATCTTGAGTGTAAAATTGATATGAAAGAGGAGTCTAAAATTTTTTTTAGTAAAATATGAGGTATGGTCCTTTGTTGAAAGGGAGAATTCTTGTTTTAAACTCTTATCAGACACTGCATCTTCAGAAACACATCAAACTGGCATGACTTGTCAGTTGCATGAAATTGATGTGCTTATCTTGTATTCCTTTGGCAGTAACACAGCTGTACTAAAGGCCAGGGCCCAGTCAGTAATGTTGATATCCAGTCTCTAGGTCCCTCCTCTTCTTGTCTAAGATTGCGGCAGCCAGTAAAACTATATATACTTATTGGCCAGGGCACTGGACCAAATAGGTCAAAACTGAAAATCACATTGTAGATTGTTGACACGCCCCTCTCCCCCACTTTTCCCTGTTGCTTATTTCATAAAATTGTGGCTTTGTTTTGCTATAAATCTGAGCAGTTCCTTCGAGATGATGTTTGCTTTTTTGAATGCTCATGTTACTCTGCCCATTTGTTTAAAATCAGCCAAATTGTCACACATAGCTCACAAAAATTCTTTTGATTTGATTTATTGCTTTTAAGCAGACCTAGACTGCTTGCCTATTATGAGTCCAGACAACTTGTCTAAGATCTTTACAATCTCAAAGTCTTTCGAATAAAGTTTGTCTGCTGACTTACAAATACTGTGTAATCATTCCCAAGTATTTAATTCCCTTTTGGGAGCCTCATACTTCTTTGAGGCTTTTCTAAGTTAATCTGTTTGTCCTAATGAGGAATGATTTGGACATTTAGTAGAATTCCCTGTGTGATTCAAGAAGCCTTAGAAGAATTTTAGGTGCCCTGTGTTTTTTCAGACCTAAAGGAATTTTCAACAATTAAAGTTGCTTTGTGCATGTGAATTCACAGGAACCTTCATGGGATAATGAAGAGAGTGAATGCTTTAGGTCCTTGGACTCAGCACTAATTTGTTGTAGCACTTAGCACCTGACAGAGCCCAGAATAGAGGAGCCCTTCAGTGTGATAGGAAGTGAGAAAGTGTCAGATTTCCCCAACCTCTTGCCAGTGGTGCTTGTTACATAAGCACCAAGCTAAATATGATTGGTTTCTCACTGGATTCCTCATCTGATAAATGAAAGAAAATGACTTTTACTCAGGTCCTTAAACTCTGTTGGGAGGAGCCCTGTAGGGACTAAATTCTCCTTTTAGAGGAGTAAGGACTAATTTTCTTTTGTTATATTTAGGTTGGGGATATGTTTTTTTGAGTACTAAGGTAAGTGGTAGCCTGTAGAACTTTGTAAAATATTATGTTTAAATTGTATCACACTATCTACTTGGAAGTATGGAAAAATCTTAATTCTGCAATTATATATGAATTATGCAACAATGATTGTTCTGAGCTTTAGTATAAGGCACTAGGAAAGCATTGAAAAAGGAAAAGTTACTAAATAACTGTCCAGAATTTGGGATTATGGACTTTGCCAAAAGGACTCCAGCTGATTTCCTGGAGTCACCATGTCTCCCAGGTCTCTTCTCTCCCCCTTCTACTCCTCTCTGGTCTTACTCTATCACTTGTTCCCAACATTAAACTAGTCTAGTCTTTCTAAAGACAGTTAAAATATATATATAGCCAAGGAGTAATAAGCATTCATTAAAAAGACAACTGATTCTTAGTGTCAGAAAGAAGAATGACTACGCTCTCAATAAAACATCAACCCTCAAAGCTCAAAAGAAATATATATTTCTGGGAAACTTCATGAGGACACTATAATCAGGAGTTGTGACTTGTACCTTGACTTGTATTCTCTATACAGGTGCCTTAATACCTTTTTCACTTTAAATTTGTACTTTAAATGTCCTGGGTATATTTATAGGAAAGTGTACCTCAGCCTTTTGGAAAGAAGTTTTAAAATAACTTTCTTGCTTATAAATTTCTTTACTTTAAAAAAATTGTGTTGTATTAGAGTTATCAAAATCTTTCCTAAGAACAAACTTAGGGATCCCAACTTAAGAATTCCACTTCTGTGATTCAGGCCAATTCTAATAGACTTGTGATAGGGCTATAGGGCTATCCACATCCAGAAAGGACTGTGGGGATTGAGTGTGGATCATAACATAGTTATTTCACCTTTTTTTATTGTTGTCTACTTGCTTTTTTGTGCAGCATGATAATTGTGGAAATAATATATAGAAGAATTGCACATGCTTAACATATATATTGGATTATTTGCTGTCTAAGAGAGGAGTTGGAGGAAAGGAGGGAGAAAAATTTGGAACAAAAGGTTGTGCAAGGGTGAATGTTGAAAACTAAGTGCATATATTTTGAAAATAAAAAAGCTATTATTTAAAAATAAATTAATTCTACCTCTAGATGATATCTAGGGACCCTTCAAGCTCTATATCCTCTAATCTCTGATAGAGCTGTTAAGTATAGCAAGTATAGTAAGAAGTTATTTCTGGTAGTAGAAATCAGAAAGCAATCAGAAAATTCAAAGGAACTGGTCCTTAGCAAAAAAAGAGAAGAACTAAATCACAGAAGGACATTCTTTTTTATTTTTTTTATTAAAGCTTTTTATTTGTATAACATATGCATGGGTAGTTCCCCAGCCTTGATCTTTACAAAGCTTTCCATTACAAATTTTACCCCCAGTCCCTTCCCCTCCCCTCGATGGCAGGAAGTCCACTACATGTTAATAATGTTAAAATACTTGACAAGTTATGCAAGGAAAATCCTATCTACAAGAAAAAAAAAGAAAATCAGAGAAAGGCAACACAATGCAAGCAAATGTCAATAGAGATCATGAAAATGTTACGTTGTGGTCCATATTTCATTTCCCTCTCTCTGGGTGTATATGGTTTTCTTCAGTGAACAATTGGAACTGGTTTGAGACAATTCTTTGTTGCAGAGAACCATGACCATCAGAATTGATCATCATGTAATATTGTTGTTGCTGTGTATGATGATCTCCTGGTTCTGCTCGTTTCACTCAGCATCAGTTCATGCAAGTCTCTCCAGGCCTTTCTGAAATCGTCCTGCTGGTCGTTTCTTACAGAGCAATAATATTCCATAACATTCATATACCATAATTTATTCAGCCACTCTCCAATTGATTGGCATCCCTTCAGTTTCCAGTTTCTAGCCACTACAAAAAGGGCTGTCACAAACATTCTTGCACATGTGGGTCCCTTTCCCTCCTCTAAGATCTCTTTGGGATATAAGCCCAATAGAAACACTGCTGGGTCAAGGGGTATGCACAGTTTGATAACTTTTTGAGCATAGCTCCAAATTGCTCTCCAGAATGGTTGGATCCGTTCACATCTCCACCAACAATGTATCAGTGTCCCAGGCCTCCCACATCCCCTCCAACATTCATCGTTATCTTTTCCTGTCATTTTAGCCAATCTGACAGGTGTGTAGTGGTACCTCAGAGTTGTCTTAATTTGCATTTCTCTGATCAATAGTGATTTGGAGCAACTTTTCATATGACTAGAGATGGTTTTAATTTCATCATCTGAAAATTGTCTGTTCATATCCTTTGACCACTTATCTATTGGAGAGTGGCTTGAATTCTTATAAACATGAGACAATTCTCTATATATTTTAGAAATGAGGCCTTTATCAGAATCTTTAAATGTAAAGATGATTTCCCAATTTGATGCTTCCCTCCTAATCTTGTCTGCATTAGTTTTATTTGTACAGAAACTTTTTAACATAATATAATCAAAATTATCCATCTGGTGTTCAATTAGGAGTTCCAAGTCTTCTTTGGACATAAATTTGTTCCCTCTCCACAGGTCTGAGAGGTAAACTATATTACGTTCCTCTAACTTGCTTACAAAGTCACTCTTTATATCTAGATCATGAACCCATTTAGATCTTATCTTGGTATGTGGTGTTAGGTATGGGTCAAGCCCTAATTTCTTCCACACTAGTTTCCAATTTTCCCAGGAGTTTTTGCCGAATAGTGAGTGCTTATCCCAAAAACTGGGGTCTTTGGGTTTATCAAACACTAAATTGTTAAGGTTATTGCCTAGATTGTCCTGATAACCAATCCTGTGCCACTGATCGACTGCTCTATTCCTTAGCCAGTACCAAACGGTTTTGATGACTGCTGCTTTATAATATAGTTTTAGATCTGGTACAGCAAGGCCACAGAAGGACATTCTTAATAAAGGAAATAGCTCAAAGACAGAAAAATTCACAGCTTGTTCAAGAAACAATAAGTATTACTATCAAACTTAAGACTAAAATACAATCTTGCCTACCTTATTTGTTGCCCCATGGGGATTTTCATGAAGTTAAAATGAGTGACCTTATGAATGCTTTGCTAAAATATAGGTATACTAAATATATAGTATTTTTTACATTTTTGCATTTACAGCCTAGTCTTCCTTCCTTTGTTTCACTTGAAAATGTTATTTTCTGTTTCATAAAGATGAGGGCCTGAAGAACAGTTGATTTTATCAAGTTATGTTAAAGGAGACCAACTTATAAAGTTTGAGACTAAAGAATTCATAGCAATGATCCAGTCTGATTCTTTCAATTTATAGATTGGAAAACTGAAATCCTACAAGTAAAGTGACTTCCCTAAAGGCAGATACACAGTGATAGGACAGTGCTGCCTATATCCTTAAATTCTTGTTCTCAATCTTTGGCAAACAGATTTATTCTTTTAAAAAATATAGCCTCCTGGGGCAGCCAGATGGCACAGTTGATAGAGCATTGATTGATAAGAGTGTTGATAGAGAATGATTTTCTCTCTTAAAGAATAGTGTTCTGCCTGGAGTTTGTTTAATATAATAATATCTCTCTTACCTATGTGTGTTCCTTCTTTAAAACTATCATTTGTATTTGGACAGCTGTAAATGTTTGCTCTTGCAGTTTTACAACTCTTCTTCTCAACTTGACATCTCTCCCTACTTTCTAGAAGCTACATATTTGAGTAAATAAAGGAATAAATGAATGAAAAAACATGTATTTAATGCTTACTGTATGCAAAGCAAAGTAGAATAGTCCCTGCTTTTAAGAAGCTCACATTCTAATGGTAGAGACAACAGATATGTAAGGTTTCAAAGCTGCAAGCCAAATGGAAAGGAAGAGGAAGGGAATAAACATTTATATTTGCTAGGCATTATGCCAGACACTTTTTTTTTCCTGAGGCAATTGGGATTAATTGTGCCCAGGGCCATATAACTAGGAAGTGTTAAGAATCTAAGATTAGATTTGAACTCAAATCCTCCTGAATTCAGGACTGGTGCTCTATCCATTGTGCCACCTAGCTGCCCTATGCCAAATACTTTTACAAATACTTCATTTCATCCTCACAACACTGAGATAGATGTTATTTTTATTTTCCATTTTACAGTTAAAGAAACTGAGGCAAACAGATATTAAGTGACTTACCCAGACTCCCATAGCTAGGAAATTGTTTCTCAAACCAAATTTAAACTCAGGTCTTCCTCATTCCAGGCCCAGCGTTTTATCCACTGTGCCACCAGCTACTTCCTAAAAGGTCCCATGATCCTTAGCTTAATGCAATATCTTTAATGTAATTTCCTCTGATAAAATCACATTGATTTTTGGTATTGAACCATTTAACAGTGCAAATGAGTTTGGTGGGAGGAACCTTCATTTCTAGGAAGGCAATAACTTTGGCTTTAAGTGCTCGTGAAAGCACTTGCCAAGTCATAACTCCAACAAGACTTACTTTTCAGGATGATGGTTCTGTGGGCCTTATACTATCACTCCAGGGCTTTTGGTCTTATCTGCACTTTGGTGACAGAGGGTCAGCATTTGGTATTGATGATGGTGAGACAGTTGGATACACATCCTGAAATGATTTTTCTCTTCAGTGATGGAGCATGACCAGTGGTCCGAGAGGCACTGCTATTCCCCAAGGCTCTTGGGTTCAGAGTCCTAGGGTGTCTACATCCAGATCTCAACAAAGGTGATAGTTATTTGACTTGCCTATCACAAGCTGTCTCTTACTCTGAGTATTTTGGTGTTTCACCTAAACTGGGTTGCCTGCCCAGTAGGTGGCAGTTGGTTAGGATGTCTGGCTCTACAAAACTTGTTTTCCTGGATCCCAGTTATATAGCTACCTATAGGTAACTAGAATAAATCCTTTCTATCTTAAGAATTCTATAAATTTGAAAATATATTTAATATTATTGCACAGGTACAATCTATATCAGATTGTTTGCCATCATGGGGAGGGGGTGAAGGAAGAAGAGAGGAGAAAAAAAAGTAAATCAAAATCTTATAAAAGTAAATGTTGAAAACAAACCAGAAAAAAGAATGTTAAAAAATAATTCTATATTTTCAGTATCATCCTGACAATAGAAGATGTTTATTAGGGTTAACCTTAGATGTTAAGGTTATGAATGTTGAAAAGAATGAACACATTTACAATTTAATTCCATTAAGTGAAGCTACAGGTAAAACTTGAGTATTTCTTGTTTAATTTCTTTTTTTTTATCAATTATAGATGAGTTAAAACCATGAAGTATCCCCCCAAAAAAATCTAAAGTAAAACTAAGATAATTTCAAACTCAGACTTTCTCTTTATAGAAGATATTTATAATATACTTTAAATTACAGCTGGACTGAACCCAAACATGAATGTAAACAGCATGGACATTACTGGTGGTTTATCAGTGAAGGACACTTCTCAGTCTCAGTCTCGCCTTCCTCAGTGGACTCATCCCAATTCAATGGATAATTTATCCAGTGCTGCTTCTCCACTTGATCAGAACCCTAGCAAGCATGGTATGTTTCATCAGAAATGTGTGTGGTTTTTATTACTATTGTTATATATGCTTCCAAAAAGTTGTAACTTAGGGCCTTATCATAGCATAGAAATGACCCTGAGTTTTCTAAGTCTGTACCACCAGCAGAACATAAGTTCTCACGGTTTATACCCTAGTGAGAAGGTTTCCAGGTATCCAAACAACAAATCAAATCCACTCTGCAATGTTCAGTCTTATAAAGTAAATACAAAAAAGGCTTAATAAAGAAGGCTGATCACTTGGTGATGAATTCTTTGACCATGACATCCCAAGAAATAAAAATACAAAACAGTTCTCAGTCCTTTATGAACACAGTTATGGTAGCAAAGTTGTCAAAGGTGCTAAAAATCCCATGATTTTTATCTGTCTATAAACTTTAATTTGATTATTAGTCTAAATGTGAGATCCTTTGTCCAGTAATTAGTGAATATCCATTTGACCATAAGAATTGAATCATAATTAGAAAAAATAAAATACTATTGAGTGAAAAAAAGTATTGATTGCATACTAATCTTCATATTCTCACTATAAGCAAAACCAGAGGAAATAAGGGTGTTATGACTCAGTGGAAGAAGGGCTCACAGAAAAGTCCTTTTGTTGGAAAGACCTATAAAGGAAATGACAATGTGGATTTTATTACATACCCAAAAGCATCAAGAAACATTATTTCATGATACTTCTTGGCTTTCATAATAAGCATTTTCAAAAATACCACCATGAAAATAATTGCAATTTATAAACCAATAGCTATTGGAAATAATGAAGAATAAAGTAATTCCATAAAGAATTTAGTGGCTCATTTAGAACCTCCAAATTAAATAAATATATATATATATATATATACTTTGATATTTGATAACTTCAGTGTAAAAATGGTAAATATTTATATATTGGAAAACATTGGATCTGGAATAATAAAAGAAAAAGAAGGCAAAGATTTAACAACTACACAGAAACCTCATGTCTATGTATTAAAAATATTTTATTCAAGAAAAGAACTAGTAAGCAGTAGACATGGTAAGCATCAAATAATAGACCAAAAAAAAAAAAAAAAAAAGATTATCTATTTACAGTTAAGAAATGACTCATTGACTCATGTGGGAGTTATTCCTGAGGCAACTCTCTGAGTTGATTGTGAACAATCAGTTGATTACTGATTGAATTGAATATACTAATTTGTTAGAGAAAAATGTTAAAAATTAGACAAAGCTAGAAAATCATTAAAAAAAATTAATTGAAAACTTAGTTCCCACCCATTCAGAAAAGTTTCTGATAAGGGAAAATGAGTAATGGATCTAAAAAAAAAAAAGACTCATATTACAATAATTTCATACAGAAGCTTAACTGATATAAATATATTTGTAATAAGGTGATCAGAAGCTTTAAAATGCAAACATTTAATTTTCTAGATAAATAGAAAGAGATGACAGCTAAAAGCAGCATCATTTTATAGCATAAAATATATTGTTAATACTTAAAAAGATGGTAGAGCAGTGTTGCATCAGGAAATGATGAACAGTAATAAAAGATAAAACCAAATTTTTTTGGTTTGCTGAGAGACCCAAAATCATCCTAAGGACATTTAAGAATGAAACTGGAAAGACAACAAACAGGAGAAAAATTAAAATGATCAGCAAATATACTACATAATAAACTTTTTCACCTTTAAGTATAGTAGAGCTGCCAGAGCAGCTAGTATCATAGCCCTGGATATGCTTGTTAAAGAGGGAAAAATTAAAACAAAATTAAAGCAATTGGATTAAACCAAGGATTTGTAGGTGCCATCCATTCTGGAGATGACACAGTTACGAAAGTCATTGGGAGATCACAGGATTATCTGAAGAAACCAAATATGCCATATTTTAGAAGCTACCATGGGAAAAAATCAGACCTTATTAATAGCAAAAAAAAAAAATTTGACTAAAATTATAAAAACTATTGGCCTATCTTCTTCATTCCTACTTCCTCTTATATAATAATTTGTATATTTTAGTAATCTCTATATACATAGATGACATTTTTAGTGAAAATTTGCATTCATTGTGAAGAGAGCAGGCAACTTTTCCTAGAGATATTTCATAAAAGATCAAATCTTTACCATCACCAGTTAAACTGAAAGATAAAAAAACAAGTATTTATATATATGTATATACACATATGTGTTTATGTATGTATGTATATTCCTATATATACAAAATCAACACAAGGTGATAGGTGGCAGTATACTAGCAGTTGAGGAAATCAGGAAAGCCTTCATGCAGAAAGTGGCTCTTGAGCTGACTGAAGGAAATGAGGGATTTTAAAGGGCAGAACCAAACAGAGAAAATATTCTCCAGTTGTCAGTATACAATCATTTATTAAGTACTTACTAAATGCCATTTGAAGTGCTAGAGGTGCAAAGAAAAGCAAAAACAGTCCCTGCCTTCAAGGAGCTTATATTCTAATAGAAGACACAACATGTAAATAACTATGGATTTATCAGATACATACAAAGTAAATGGAAGGTAATCCCAGGGGGAATTCACCAGTAACAAGGGGCATCTGAAAAGGCATCCTATGATTTGAGCCAACTCTTCAAGGAAGCTGAAAGACAGAGATAAGGGGAAAAAATATTCCAGGTGTGAAGGAAAGTGTAGATAACAATGTAGATAACAGAGTCAAGAGGTAGAGATTTGTGCACAAGGAGTAGCAAGTAGCCAATTTATGTGGATTATACGTTATATGGAGAGGAAGAGCATACAATATTGAATAGTTTTAGGTGTAGGCCTCTTGATGAGCATAAATGCCAAATAGAAGACTTTTGATCCCAGGAGGAATAAGAGGCCACTGGAGCTTATTGGATAAAACAAGTAACATAGTCAGACTTGCTCTTTAGGAAAATCATTTTTCCTAAAGTGATTTTAGCAATTGAGTGCAGGATGAATGTATTAGAGAGCAACTTGAAGCAAGGAAAAGAGGCTTTCTTTTTTTAACAAGCAAGAGGTAATAGGGGTCTGGTTGCTACATGAGTGAAGAAAAGAAGAAATATATAAAAAATATTGTGAACCAAGATTTTAATAACTCAGACTATATTGAGTAGGAGAGTGACTTCGTCAGACCTATGCTTTAATAGGTAATAAATTTTCTTAAGAAAGAAATTTTAAAATTGAGTTTCAACCTGTATTGAAATGTCATTAGTATTTTTAATGGAGGCAGAAAGCATTTTTCATTATGACATCATCATACTGGTTGTACCAAGTCCCTAAAAAAGACACAGGACTCTATTATAGACCATAAAATAGCAAATGGATGCAACATGTATGTTATCTAGATTTTATTTCCCCTAGAACCCTCCCCTCTTTTGAACTTCCTTACTATAACCAAGTAAAACAGCATCCTTTCAGTCACCTGACCAAGATGTCATCCTCAACTCCTTGCTTTCAGCCCCTGTTTCCAATCAGTTTTCAACTCCTATTGATTTTGCCTTTGTAACATCTCTCCTACATGCCTCTTCACTGACACTGCCCCTGCCCCTGTGCAGGCCTTCATCACTTTATACCTGAACTGGCTGCCCTTTCTTCCCTCTCCATGCTACTCATCCTCTACTCAGCTGTCAGATTGATCTTCCTAAACTGCAGGTCTGAATGTCACCTCTGCTTCTTTCAGTAAATTCAAGAGGATTAAGCCACGGAATGGATAAAACATATAAACATCTATGTGCCAGGCACTGTGCTAAACACACAACAAATATCTCATTTGATACCCCGTGAGTAGGTGCCAAAAACTGAGGTTAGAGGTTAAGTGAACTTGTTCAGAGTCACACAGCTAGGAAGATCAGATTTGATTCAGGTCTTCCTTACTTGAAATTCTGTGCACACTTTATTCTATAGCTACCATCAATGGCTCACTGTCCTCTCCAGGATCAAATATAAAATCATCTGGTCACTATTTCCTTACATCTTATACCTTGCCACAGATTCTGCTATCCAGTGATACTGTATTGTGATTCATTGTATAAAACAATGCATCTCCTGACTGAATACTTACTATTCCCCCATGCTTAAAATTTTCTCCTTTTTCTACTCCACCTTCTGTCTTCTCTTGTATCCTTCAAGTTCCAGCTTAAATCCTATCTTCTTTAAGAAATCTTTACTGATTTTTCCCTGATACTAAAATCCTCCCACTATCGATTATCTCCCACTTATCCTTATTTACACATAACTATTTGCATGTTGTGTCACCCATTAAACTGTGTACTAGAAAGCCACTACTGTCTTTTCCCTTTCTTAGTATACTCCATGCTTAGCATAGTACAAGTCAGAGACCTCAGCATAGACTTTGGGATTTATCATTTATGTAGCATGTTTTATTTGGTTCTTCTGTTTTTGTTTCTCACTATAGGTGCTATCCCTGGAGGCTTAAGCATCGGGCCTCCGGGTAAGTCCTCCATTGATGACTCTTATGGCCGGTATGATTTAATCCAAAACAGCGAATCACCAGCCAGCCCTCCTGTAGCCGTTCCCCACAGCTGGTCACGTGCCAAATCTGATAGTGATAAAATCTCAAATGGTTCCAGCATTAACTGGCCACCAGGTAAAATAAGAGTTTTTCTATAATTCATACAGGTAGGATTTAATAAAAAGCAATATAAAGTGCAGATAAGAGAAAGCCTATATTCAAAACCTACCTCTTACACATGCTAACTTGATTACAATAGGTAGGTCACAGTCCCTTAGTGTCCCAGGTCAGAGATGTCAGACTCATTTCTCTTGGGTCCCATGTGGCTATAAACTTCCTGAGTGTGCTTGAACCAGATTAAAATATAATTGAGGAATGTCTAACAAAATAAATAAAAATACAGTACAAATAATGTTAATTTTTGTTTTTCTAAATCGATATGGACAAAGATTTGTTTCTGTTTGAGTCTGACAGCACTGGCCCAGGTAACTATTACTTTAAATTGCAGATTAATTGCTTGTCTGTATCACTTAAGGGAGATTCAATACCAAGAATCCTGTACACTAACAAAAACACAAAAAAGACCAAAGGAGATTGTTTTAAAAGAGAGAAATCCAAAACTGAACTCATGTAAATTCTGTAAATGTTGATATTCTGTTATGTCTGAGTTTTCTTGGGAATTTCTTTGCTACATTTTGAGACTATAGGCCTTACTTTATCCTCTTTGATTAATAATGCTATAATAAATCAATTTAAATAAGAGCTAACATATCAAATGTCACTGGTAAAAATCAGCAAAGCTCATGAAAATATTTATTCTGTCCACTATATGTAATTCTTATTTAAAGCTGCTATAAGCTTATATCTATGAGACAAGTTCTGTTTATTTCCATAGGGTTCATCAATTTATGAGAAGATTCTGAAATGCACCAAAAAACCAGATTAGTAGCTATGAAAAATTGCTTTGGTTACATACACTAGACAAATATGGTACCAAAAGGAGTCAGATACAACAGTCCAGAATTTGATACTCGAGGCTACGTACAACTGAAGGAAGAATTTCCCTTTTACCAGGAACATCTGGGAAGACTAGAAAACAATTTTACAGAAATTAAATTTAGACCAGTATCTTTCATGGTATATAGATATTATACCTAAATAGAAAAGATCTCATCAGAAAACAAAGAAGAATGGAAGGAGGAGGTATCTTTAACAACTATAACTGGGGGAAATTCTTTTTTATAGTGAGGGATAAAAGTGATCATAAAAGCCAAAATAGATTTTGTTAAATAGTTTTAGTTAAATAAATGGAAAAATTTTTGCATGGACAAAATCAACTTAGCTAAGAAGAGAAACTATTAAGTTGAGCAGAAATATTCCTATCAAATTTCTTAGATAAATCTGATATCCAAGATATTAGGGAATTGATACATAGACACATGTACAAAGACCATTTCCCAGTATATAAGTAATCAAATTATATGAGTACAGTTTTTGTAAAGAAAAGTTACATTTAACAATTATATGAAAAAATGCTTCAAATCATGAATGACTAGAGAAATTAAATTAAAGTAGTACAAATGTCACTTCATATCATAAAATTGGCAAAGATGGCATGTAGGAATCGTTTTGTAATTGCAATGGAAAAACAGGTCTAACTGTAGGTGAAAGTCAGAATTGTGGTTATACCACATTATAGAAAGCAATTTACAGTCATTTCAAGAATAGTCACTGAATTTTATATATCCTTTGATCCAGTGATCCCATGACTAGAATAAGAATAATGACTAGAATATAGCAGCCTTGGTAGCAAAAACCTCACTAATTAGAGAATTGCTGAACCAATTATGGTATTGTGATCGACATGGAGTACTATTGTGCCATAAGAATTAACATACATGAGAAATTCAGAGAAACATGGAAAGATTTGAAAGAACAGATATAAGCAGAATCAGAAGAGTGATAGATGCAGTGATTACAATAATGTAAATAAAAATTAATTCTAATGACCATTCTCAATCCCCAAGAACAAGTGGTAAAACAGCATACTTCTCTTTAGGTCCATGGATTACTGCAGATACAGACTGAAATGTGCTTTCATGCTTAGTAGTTTGATGGTTTCCTTTACACTTTTTCTTTATAAGAATGTGTTCAGTGCAGAGAATGACTGTGGTATATACAAAGAAAAGGTTATCAGTGTAACTTTTCTTAAAGTACTTTGGCAGAATCAGAATATTCAAAATCATCTTGATAAGTAATAATATTACTAGGTTATTTAGATTCTTACTTTGGTTGTCATAAACAGAATTTCATCCTGGAGTGCCATGGAAAGGACTTCAGAATATTGACCCTGAGAATGATCCTGATGTCACTCCAGGAAGTGTCCCCACTGGACCTACAATTAATACAACAATACAGGATGTTAATCGTTATCTTCTCAAAAGTGGAGGTAAGAGAAAAACACAAAAACACAATTTATTTTTTATTCCTGTTTGTAGAAAAATCACAATCTTTAAATACTTTTTATAGATAAGAATATCATTGATTTAGTTCTAAGGATAAATAACTGTAAATAATGGTATACATTGTAAAATATGATTTTTAAATTTATTATTATAATTTTACAATAATAATAATTTTAATATAGGATTTCATATTTTCTTGCATAGCACAACATGTGTGGTACTTCTCATTGAATTGCATAGTGTGCTGACAATGAAAGTAGGAATCATAGCATCTCATTTGTACTTGTGTAAATATGACAATTATTTTAATCATGTAGTATATATGACTTCTTGCTACAGCTTTTTTCTACTATCATTTTTATACATTTTCTAGGTTTAATTTCACTTTATTTAACACAAGTAGTTTTTTTAAAAAGAGATGTTAATCTATCCTCCAAAGTATCTACTGCAAGTTGTCTGTAGTAACCTCACAGTGCCAAGTTTGGCACACACACAGTTTGGCTCCTTTTATTGTCTCACTCTGGGATCTGGTACAAAAAAATTAATGAGCCATAGAATTGTAGAACATAAACATTGAGTACAAGTATGATATCATAAAGGGACATAACTTGATTTCCCTTAAGACACAGAATACTCTGCCCTCAGTATCAATTGTACCATCAATTTTGATATGTAAAATTATGTTTTTTGGTATTCCTTGGTTATGCTAACTGAATTTAATGTAAAACCTAGATTCCAGGAATCCACAATAAAATATCTACCAATAATCCCACAAGAAGGCAAATGGTATTTCCTGTGGGGATCAATCAAATTCTCATTCTGTTCATTATCTATTTTTGATGACTTTAATAAGTCCTAAAGAACTTGTTCATAAAGTCTGTAAATGCCTCAACAAATATAGAAAACCACTCTTTTAAATGGGGATAAATTTCAATAGAGACAAGTACAAAATAGTGTCCTTAAGATTAAGAAAAGTTTCCTATTGAGTAGGTCTTTAAAGTAATCACTGTAATCAGTGAATTAATCAAAGAATTATTAAGAATCTGTGTGTTAGGCACACTGTGCTAAGTATGAAGGCTACAGATGCAAAAATAAAATAAATAGATCATACCCTCCAGAAGCTTGCATTCTCTCAGAGAAGATAATTTTTCTTTGCATACAAAATAAACACAAGGTAATTTTGGAGGTATGGCATTAGCAGTTGGGAGTTTCATATGAAAAGCAATATTTAAGCTGTTTTTTAACAAACAAGGAACTCTGAGAGGGGGAGATGAAAAGGGAGGACATTTCAGGCATGGATGACAATAGTGAAAAGGCACAAAGGGAGGAATTGGAATGTCCAGTGAACAACAGCAAATATATATGCCATAGAATGTGGGAAGGTGAATAATGTATATAATAAGGCTAGAAATGTAGGTTAAAATTAGGATATGAAGAACTTTAAATGCCAAGCAGATGAGATTTATTTGATCTTCGAAGCAGCAGGAAGCCATTAGAATTTGAGGAGAGTGGCATGTTCAGACTTGTGCTTTAGGAATTTTACTTTGCCATTAATGTGGAAGGTATTTCAGGAAGAGGAAACTTAAGGCAGGAAAATCTATAGGAGCTTATTGCAATGTCAAGCTTGAGGCTTGACATTGATGGCTTGAACTAAAATGGGAGTTGTATGAATAGAGAGAAACAGCCAAATGCCAGAGGTGTTGTAGAAGGTAGAAATGGCAGGATTGAATGGAAGCAGGTTACATTTGGGGGCGAGATAAAATGATTAAGAATATTATTACAGTTAAGAACCTGGGCAACTGAAAGTTTGATGGTACCCTAAATAGAAATAGTCGTTTGGAAATGGAATGCTGATAAGGATAGGCCTGAAGCCAGCCCTCTGTTAGATTAAGTTAGATGGTGGAATGAAATAAAACACTTATGAATCCTGTTAACAAAAGAAATTAACTTAGCTAGAGTATAGAAAAGATAGCCCCCAAATAATTCTTAGCTTCACCTTTTGTAACCAAGGCCTTCTTTGTTTTCTTGTGGAAACACAACTGGTCAGCTGGACAGAATGTGTTTATTCTCATAGTCTCAAGCACCCACCAAATCTGAGAGCTCTAGAATCCATGTGAATAAGGTTTTTTATTCTTCTAGGTGATCAGGAAAGCTACATCAAGAGGTCCTTGAGAGGGGGTAGTGGTAAGAAATGGGCTTACCCTATACAGTAGAGAAAAGCTTTTGGGGCTTTTACTGGACACCCCTCCTTGCATGGAAGAAAAGAAAAATAATTTTAAATTTTACAGATACCCCCACTCCTAAAGAAGATATCATAGTGAGAAAAACAGAAAAAGAAATTAAGGAGAACAGAAGTCAAGAGATCTTGGACTTTTCTTCCTTTTCTCAGAAGAACCAAGTCTCAAGTCTCAACAGTCTGTTCTGAGTTATATCAAATACCAAATCTTTTAAGTTCACAGTGGATTTTCTAATGAAAGGTAATCACAATGATCCAGACAGCACAAGGAACACCAGAGCCACAGTGCTGATGTGACATACACTAGTCACAGATTTTTTTTTCTCTCGTTATAAGGTGGTAACAGTGAGCAAGAAAAACTTCCAAGACATTGAGTCAAAGCACAGACACTTTAGCACAATAAATAATTTTTTTATCACTTATCAAAGGCATCTCCAATAAAATGGCTCAGAAGTCATATGGCTCTCTGTCCTGAGTTCTAAATTGATACCAAAGCTTTCTCTGTATTGCTTCCCACTTAGTATTCTCTGACCTACTATTTAATACCTCCCCCTTATTAGAACTCCCTATCAGGGAGCTGATAACAAATCTTTGCCTATTTAGAGGTCTCTGCTAAAGCTTTGCCTTCTTCCATGGGTCCTCTATAAAGACTGTACTCATCTTTACTGAGAGCTATGAGCTTGCCATCAAGTAGGATTCTTCAAATATGAACTCCACAGGGTGAGCTCAGGGACTACACTTTGGATCTTCTAGAGCTGAAGCCTGTTCTGGACCCCACTCAAAAGAAGCAGATTTGCAGATGACTTAGTAAATGAAGTCCATCAGGATATGCAAATAGGTAATGCAAGTTCTCCAAAATTCAAAATGTGCACTAAGCTTCTTGGATTTACTTTTGAATTGTGGAGAAGCCAGTTTCAGTTATTCTGTACTATGAGTTGTTCTCATCCTGTATTTACAAGAGCTCTATTGACTGCACTGTATCCTAGATTTTCTTGGGTTTTATTTCCTACCCCTTGTCCCTAATATGAGTCACCATTCAATCCTGGGCCTAAATCACAGATTCATATGACCTGGGCAACATTATAATAATGTACCTTCAGGAAGATATGCATCTCTTTCAGGTCTCTGCCCATCAGGCTGTGTCAGTAAAAGAGAAGTTCAGATAGTTCTGAGGAAGGGCAGTCAAGGTATACTAGACTGTTTCCCAAACTATTCCTAACTAGTCCCAACCACACACAACAGAAAAATACTTTTTATATAGCTGATATGCTTAGTATTTAGTTAAAAATATATTAGTTACATAAAAAGCCAACAAGTAGTAGAGATTATGAAAAGATTGATCAGCAGACACCAATAAGTTTACCTTCTGTCCTGTGAGATTTAATGTATAGATGGTATCTCTTTAATGTATAGATAGTATCCAATTTTGTTGACCATACTTTTAGAAGGATATAGAAAAATCAGTGTTCAAAGAAGTAACAAAAATGAAAGGAAGGGGAACAGGACATTTAAAAATAGCTTAGAAAAATTTTAATTTGAAGAAATCCAAGTGATTTTTTTATGAAAAAAAAAACTGGCTGGTTCTCTTTTTCATAGAGGACTGAAAGAATTATAAGCAGGAACCAAAAAAATGAGGAAGAATGGAGGTATAAAGAGCCAATTTTGGAACTAAGAAAACTTGTGCTGCCTCTAAAACAAACTGGTTGTGTGACTGTAATTAAGTCACTTAACCTCTCAGTTCTCTCTCTCTTTTTTTTTTTTTTTTTTTTTATAAAGAGCCAATTTTGGAACTAAGAAAACTTGTGCTGCCTCTAAAACAAACTGGTTGTGTGACTGTAATTAAGTCACTTAACCTCTCAGTTCTCTCTTCTTTTTTTTTTTTTTTTTGCTGAGGCAATTGGGGTTAAGTGACTTGCCCAGGGTCACACAGCTAGGGAATGTTAACTATCTGAGACCAGATTTGAACCCAGGTCCTCCTGACTTCAGGCCTGGTGCTCTATCCACTGCGCCACCTAACTGCCCCAACCTCTCAGTTCTCTTGGCAACTCTTGAAGATTGCAAGTCAAAGATAAGGTATATTAGTAGACTTGCATTGGGAGGGGGGATTTTTTCAGCTATAAGTTTGCTATGCCAATAAAATCACAAGTGCAATCCATATCTGTTCTTATCCATAAGATACATATTGTCCATCATTATGAGAAAGCAGTGGTATGACAAAACAAGATAAAGTCTCTTGACTATAGAATTACTTAAGAAAAAGTCTAAAAAAAAGTATCTGTCTTGGATAACTCAGCTATCCAAATGACAGGATTGAGACTGTTTCCTTTAGGCATTTTAACTTTGATTCTGGAACTAGATCAAAGCCTGGTGTTAGAAAATGTGCTGGAAAGTTATTTTATAATTGATAAATGATGTCAATATTTAGTCTCAATATTAGTCAGTATTACTCAGCATCTCATTTAGCTCTTTAAAAGCAAAATTAAGATCTCAGTTCCATGAAGAGGCATGACTTAGCAAAGAAGTGACTGGAAATTTAAATTCTTTATTAAGTTTTCTTGCAGAAGATAGTAGAATCTATTGATATTAACATTTTAAGTACTATTTGCACATCAAACACATCTAAGCAAACAACACTTTTGAAGGGGAAAAAAGCTAGAAAATTCTCCATGAACCTTGTGTAGGAGGCACAGTTTGTCATGGTGAAAATGACATCTGCAAAAGCAAGAGAGACCTGAGAATCTGTTTTCAGCAAATATGGAGGAAAAGAATTTTCCCAGGGCCTACAGAGATCATGCTGTATTTGTTTCTTCTAGCACCAGTTACAGTCTGGGTCTGAAATGAATTTGGTCATTCTGCTAAAAAAGATGAAAGATGAAAGGGCTGAAAAAATATCTTCCATTGTCTTGATTTTCAAGGAGAATTAAATGTGCTTTGAAAGGATAAATGAAATGTTTCAAGAAAAATATTAAAAGATTTTGTAATACAAAGTTGGAGAGTAGAAAGAATGTAAAACAAAAGAGAAAGGACAACTGCACTGATGGAGCTCAGTAATTTATTCTAAGTTCATCCCATAAAGAATGAAACTAATCCCTTTGAAGAGTAAGTGAGATGTGATCTAGTTTTACCAGTGAAGTACTTCTCCTCACCAATATATATTTCAGCTCTTCTAAGACTTGAAAGTTGTAATAACTAAGGAATTTTATCACCCTGCAACTAGGTTCATTTCACATTGCTTCTTCATATGCGCTCCTTTCCAATCAAATTGTTACACTTTTTATTCCCTACTTGACATTCTATTTCCACCTTCCATGCCTTTATATGTACTCCCTCTTTATCCCTACTTCTTAGAATCCTTAAGATTCCTTCAAGGCTCAGTTATATCTAGCCTGCCTGAAATTATCACATATGTACTGTCTATTTACATGATGTATTTTGCCTCTCACTCCATGTGGAATATAAACTCCTAAAATACAAGGATACCCTTTTTTGTATGTGTCTCCCAGTTTTATGCATGTAGTAAAGCTTTCATAAATAACTACTGAATTGCTTACTGAATAGCTTTGGTTGGTTGTGGGATGCAACATTCAGGTCCATCAGCAAGCCTATCTTATTACTGTAGGAAAATATAGCTTTTGAAATTTCAAAATCACTTCTATTTCATAATGAGGTAGTGAGATTTCAGAACTATAGTAGGGAATTAAAATTCAAAAATAACAGATTAGATTAAAAAGGGAAAATATATTACATCAAGAATATATATAGGTTCTTCACAAGGTTTTACAAGGGTGAATGTTGAAAACTATCTTTGCATATATTTTGAAAATATATATAGGTTTTTCTGGAAATCCAGTAGAATCAGGACAAAATGGTAGAGATTCTTTAGTGAGAATCAGTGGAAGGGAAGAATAGAATCATAGGCAGCAGCTTTTGATGGCAGACAGGAGGATATGAATAGCAGATCCAGCAGCCAATCACAGATGTTGGCAGAGGCAAAAAAAAAAGGGGGGGGACTTCAGCTATAGTAGTCTGTGGGGTCTTTTTTGTTTTCCTAAAGGCAGAACACCTGAGGTATTGAATTTTTATTGATGACAGTTTTATTCTTCAAAAGGAAACTGCTCTTCTCATCTTGATTGTGATTAATAAGAAGGAACTGATTGCCAAAGTAACAATTACAGGAAGTTCAACAAACTTGGGAAGAAACTTGTCATAATGGATAGAAAAAGGGACACCAGGCATAATCTAAGTACTCTAGGGTCTAAACATATGAATTTCAAAACCAAGAAGAGATGGAATCTCACTCATTCACAGGCCTCTCTGAGAACCTTATAGCCCCACACCTGGTCCCTCTACCACCAGGCCTCTAGCCTCATTCTCCACATGACTTCAGAACAGATTTTTCAGGTCTCAGATGTGGTAACACTGCTCCACTGCTCAGAAACTTTCAGTGGCCCAGTGAGCTGGGCAAGTCATAGAGCCTCTCTGTTACCCGAGTTTCCTCATCTATAAAATAGTGTCTACTTCATGGAATGATTGTGAGGATTGATTGAGTTAATATGTAAAGTACACTGTATAAGACACTAGTGATATTACATTGTACTTCAATGAAATGTACTTGCCAGTTATATTTTTAATAGCTTTATTGAGTTCCTTACATTAGTTTGGGGATGGAAGTATTTTCAAGTATTTCCATTTAGGAATATTTACTGTCCCTCCCCCAGAAAAGAAAAGATCTGGGAATATGATAATAATGTAGTTGCTAATACTAAATAGATATCAGTGTAAGCACTTACTTGCTCACCCTGAGTTTGTTTCATTATACTTCAGGAACCTACTATAGATCCCTGAGAGAAATAAAAAGATTATACAAAACAGTTAACTTATCCATATTTTGGAAATCCTGAAATGGAGTTGTTGCAAAACAAAAGTCTGTTAAGTCATAGTTATTGCTTCTTAGCTTCACAGATAATTTGAGATTGGATGAAATCGTATTAATTATAGTAACATGATTTTATTTTGTGACTCCCTACTAATGGGTATACTCTATTCCCTATATTTCTTTCTTCCCGTAGCCCCTCTTTCCTATTTTTCACAATGCTATCAGAGCAGGGTTTCTGCCTAAAGGTCCATTATGTCAATTCCAAGCTCAAAAGCTCAGTTCCTCTTCATTAGTCACCAAATAAAATATAAATTCTTTAGCCAGGCTATCAAGACCCTTAAAATTTGATTCCAATATGCCTTTACTTTCTTCATGAATACTAGTTCCCTTCATGAATTTTACAATTAAATTAGTCAACTTTGAGCACTTTATATATGCCCTTATTCTTTTGAGAAAGGTATTAAAATATACATTTTTTATTTGGTTGAGAAATTAAGGCTTCTAAAAAACAACCTTCACTATGCTTGCATATATGACAAAGAACTATTACAGATTTTTATAAAACTTTTCATTCTTCTCTTTTATGTCTTTATTCCATGTGTACTTCATTGTGGTACTTAAAAAGTAAAACCAAAAACAACTCAAGTAAAGTTCTCTCTCTCTCTCTCTCTCTCTCTCTCTCTCTTTTTAAGAGAGAATAAGGAAAGGAAAAAAAAAAAAGGAAAGCCTGCACTATATCCTACAGGCTAAGCTAAATGACAAAAACATAGTCCAAAGCAAAATGCAGATACCAGTGAGCTAAGTCCCTGGAATTAATAAGCCCACAATAAACAAAAACACAAAAGATTTCATAATTTGACTAATATATTTAGACAGTAAAACAGACAGATTGTTTTCTTTATGTTACTGAAAAGAAGTAAAGAAGGGTGGCATGTTAGGTCCTGAGAGAAATAGAAATGTTTTAAAAGGAAAAACATAAAAGTGGTGTTTTGGGATAGAAACTTAATATGAAAAAAACTTTTGTCTTGATTTTGTGGGGTTTTATGTATGTGGTATAGAAAAAGGATTGATACAAAGTTGTTGTTTTTTTTTTAATGTGCCTTATTTAGGAGTTATAAAATTCTAATGGTCCTTGCATCAAAATTTACTCAAGAGAAATTGGAAATCCTTGGAATAATTGCCTGCTAAGAACAGATCTGGGTGGGAGGGATAGAACTCAACTTAAAGAATATTCCTGAGACTGTCCCCAATTGAATTCAGAACATCTATCCAAAAAAAGTTCTTTTCCTGGCTTATATTCCCACTTGCTAAAGGTAGGGTAAGTGACACAATAAACATTTGGCCCAGCTTTCTTAGTTGCTTCTTTGCTGGTTCTGCAGGGTCATCCCCAACATCATCTCAGAATGCCACGCTGCCTTCATCGAGTGCCTGGCCTCTTAGTGCCTCTGGCTACAGTAGCTCTTTCAGCAGCATTGCATCCGCACCTAGTGTTACAGGTATGAAAATGGACTTTCTACTTCCTTTTAGTATTTTTGTACCTCCTGAATAAAAATCTTCAAAGGCCTCTCAGGTAGGTTCTTTTGATCTTTTTGCTGGCTCCCTGAATAGATGTGACTTTGATTAGTACCCATGTAGCATATAGCAGATTATAAGAAAGAATTTCTCCAAAAAAGTGGGATGCCCCTTAAATTTCACATAAGAAATCAAGGAAAGATAATAGTTTAGCAGATCCCTATGTTTGCTCTCAACACTAACAGTATAATACATAATGTATCAATATATATTTGCTAAAATACTTCCCTATTATTTTAGAATCCAGTGTCTTTTAAATAGACAATACCTTTTAGTGAGACTTAGAGAAATATGTTGCCAAAATTACAATTTAAATCAGGATAATGGAAAATGATCAGCAATACATAAGACTTAAAATTTGAACATATTATATAATCAACTGGGTGGCACAAGGAGTAGGTATGGAGTCTAGAGACCTGAGTTCAAATGCAACATCAAACACTTTCTCTCTGTGTGATTCTGATCAAGTCATTTAACTTTTTTATCTCAGTTTCTTCAGCTGAAAAATGAGGATAATAACCTCTGCCTTCTATAGTTATTATGAGGGGCAAATAAGACAATATTTGTAAAGTGCATAAGCACAGTGCCTGGTACATGGTAAGCTTTGTGTGTATGTGTGTGTGTACACACTTATTCCCTTTCCCTTTCCTTTTCCTCTCTAGTCAAATTTAATAGAACTAACTTCTTAAGGACAGTAGGGAGGGATTGCTATCTTTCTGTCCAAAATTTTCCTTTTCCCAATTAAGCCTTTTTGAAAAAGGGGGAAACAGTTGAACATGTGAATTTCTCTTAATACCAGTCACTTAGTTTAAAAAAGGAGTTAAATTTAAGCAGTGAGGTGTTATGGTAGTTACAATGCTATTATAACAAAAGAGTTGCAGTCAGAAAGATCTTAATTGGAGTTCTACTTCAGATACTGTGTGACCCTGGATATATCACTTAAACTCTCTGACCCTGTTTCTCCATCTATTAAAATGGAAAATAATGATATCTACCTCCCAGGGATATACTGAGAAGCCAATAAGATGATAAATGTAAAGTGCTTTGTAAACCTTAAAGCACTTTATACATCTTAGCTATACTGCTTTTAAAATAGCAAATATTATCTGATGTTTTTATTCAGTCAAAACATTTAGTAAATGCTTAAAGAATTCATAAACTATCTTTTTTTTTAAATAATGCTTTATCCACAGTCATATTTGGTTGGGACAGCTTTTTTTTTTTCAATTTGCTTTGCTTTTCTGTATTGTATTCATTGAGTGAAGTAAGCAGTATTATTTCATAAATTTAATGTGTATATATGTGTGTGTTTGTGTGTGCGTGTGCTTTTTTATACAAGTAAATACAGTGCAGAATGAGGAGAGAATGCTTGGTGATACTGGCAATCATCTGTTATTGTTTCCTCTTCCATTCTAGAGTTGGACCATTAAGACAGGAGAGGTTTTATCATGGTTTTATCCCTGTGGTGATCTTAATTAAAAGCTATCTCACATTTCTTAATTTTTATTTCATAAGATAACTGATACTAGGTTTTTTTTTAAATAGCTTTATGTGGGGCAGTTAGGTGGCGCAGTGGATAGAGCACCAGCCCTGAAGTCAGGAAGACCTGAGTTCAAATCTGGTCTCAGACACTTAACATTCCCTAGCTCTGTGACCCTGGGCAAGTCACTTAACCCCAATTGCCTCAGCAAAAAAAAAAAAAAAAAAAAAAAACCTTTATGTGGCATAATGATATTAAAAACATGTTAAATATGAGGCTATTAAACACATGACAGATCATGGCCCACAGGATATTTCCTTAAAGGTAATTGATAATTACATATATATATATATGTATGTCTTGCAAAGGAATTTGTGTTTGCTTCTTTTCAAGTTGATTTATTGGATATATGTTAGCAAAAGTTGAACGGTTTGATGATTTTCATGATAGTAAATTGTGGTTGGTTGGTCAACTCAGCAAATTAATAAGTTTAGCAGTTGTCATAGACTATAACAGTTTTAACTCTTTTAACACAGGTATCTTATTGCTTATGACTGTCCACAAATAAAAATTAAAATGACAGTATTCATAATTATGTTTAAGTTAAAGATGTTTTACAAAATGCTGCATTTACTTATTAAGATATTTATTTCAAAGCTACAGACATAGATATATTAATGAAATATCTTGATGGTTTTCACCTTATCAAAACAACTTTTTAGGATTTAAAAATTATATTTTATTCATATGTATGTATGCAAGTTTTATGTCTCTGATTTTATAGGTAAACTGTCAGACATTAAATCTACATGGTCCTCCGGCCCAGTTTCTCACACACAAGCCTCTCTGTCTCATGAACTGTGGAAGGTACCCAGAAACACTACTGCACCTACTAGACCTCCTCCAGGCTTAACAAACACCAAGCCCTCTTCTACCTGGGGTACCAGTCCACTTGGCTGGACCAGTTCTTACTCCTCTGGTATGCCATGAATCTTGGGTTACAACAGTGGGAAGGGTGTTATTGCTTATTTACCAATGTGGCTCTTAGGATAGGATATTTCAGCATCCTCCAGAGGCCAATCATTGTAAGCTTTTTCTGTCCTTTTCACCATGATGTCTACAATGCATTATTGTGAGGATTCTACAACCTACATCCTTGGACTCCAAACCAATTCAAAGATTTCAGGTTCTAGTAAACCATCAGAATCACAAGCTGTATCTTAGAGACACTCTGCCATAGGTCACAGGGGGCGTGATGACAGGGACATAAAGGCAGCTCAGGCTGGAAACTTCTATCTCAGGAAGCAGTTGTTATTAGCTCTACATCAAAATTAGTCATAAAAAATCTGACATTGCATAATCATTTATAATGTCTTCATTCTGTACGTTTATAACTTCTATAAAGATCTCAATGAGTATTGTTCGCACAGCTTTACAGGACAACCTTTGTATGCAGTAGAATGGAGCAAAAATTATTTTATACACACACACACATACATATGTATGTATATACATACTATATACATATATGTATATACATGCTATATACATATGTGTATATACATACTATATACATGTATGTATATACATACTATATATATAATGTATATAAAGGTAGAGGTTTGATGCTTTTTAGAAATTTTTATATTTCCCTGGGGATTTGGAAGAAGACTTCTGTTTTAAAGGACATGGTATTTTGTAGCATGGTTTGTGTTGACATAAATTATGAATAAAGATAGAAACCAGAATGAACATGTCCCATTGCCCTCCTTTCTAACAATGTTTTCCCCATCGGGGGGTGGGGGGTGGGGGTCATTGTGCAGGTTCTGCCTGGAGCACTGACAGTTCAGGAAGAACGAGCAGCTGGCTGGTACTCCGTAACCTCACACCCCAGGTAGGCAGAATGCACGGCGGATGGCAGTGCAGGAGCATCAGTGAGTGTTCTGCTGAGCAAAGCTGGCTCACTAGTCACCCTAGCCAAGGAGATCCCTTTCTTTAGTGCATGGGAACAAGCAGATGTAGAGAGACCAGTAATGCAACATAGACTCTCAAGGTTGAGATCAGAAGAATTCTCAGAAGTAAACACATGCCAGTATACATTTGTGAGAGGAAGAGGCTGCATAAAATAGTGGTTCAAGAGCTGGTCTTAAAGTCAGAATGAACTGAGTTCAAGTCCTGCTCCTGATTCATAGTGGCTGTGTAACCCAGGGCAAGTCATTGCTTCAGTTCACTCTCTAAGATTATAACTTGCAGAGAAGATAATGGCTTGCTCTGAGAGAAGGAATTTCCTCATCTAGGACTTCCTTATGCCAATGAAATCACAAGTCTTTAAAATGAAATTTTTTTAAACATTGGATGTGATGGCACAGGCTTGTTTTGTAGTCTCTGCTACCAGAGAGGCTGAGGCTGGCTAAGCTTGAGCTTGGAAGTCCTGAACTGCAGTGGGCTAACATTGATTGAGTGTCATCACTAATTTTAGCACGGATATGGTAAACTGCAAGAAATTGTCTTCACATATAATTGGGAATAAATACTGTCTAAATTATAGTGGATCCACATTTAGTAATATTTTAATCAAGTTAATTATATTAATCTAGTTTACAGTGAAGATATCAACTGAATTTACTAATCAAATCACTTTGACATCGTAACACCATTCCCTAACCATACAGGCACCTTCTCTCTTTTCTCTTGTTGTCATTAAGTGACCCAGGATTATAATGTTATTAAGTACTCTGAAATATAAATTTGGCATAGTATGTTTTATAAACAAGCCTAATAAGAGAAAATGAACACTCAGTCTAGGTTTCAATACCATCTCTGTTGCTTGATAAACTAACTTTGGACAAGTCACTTACCCTTCCTTGAATATGTTCCCATATCTACAAATTAGGAGATTTAGACGTAAGATAAGATCCATAATATCTAGATCAAGATCCTATTCTTGTTCTGTATTTGTCTTAGTAAAATATAGTTAAAAAATCCATCCATAAAAAATATGTAAAATGACAATGGCACTACAAAATTCCGTTAGACAGTGCATTAGATACTTCAAGATTACTTTTTAGCAAGGATAATTGAGATTGTAATCCTGAATTTTTTTGTTCTGATGTATTCTGATTTTATATCATTTTATCAAGTTTTTGCTTAATTTATTTTTCTTTACATGAAAAGGCTCTTTTCCTATTCTCCTTTGTGACATATTTTTAAATGGAAATATTCAATTTATTGATGTTTGTTGAGTTTATAATTAATTTTTAAAATTTAAAAGAAAATAAAGGAAGGTTCATTAGTAGGTATATGATTACTTGCAGAAATGACTATGATATAAAATAAGTAATTAGTTACAGAGGAAAATGACAGATAATAATAAAATAACCCTGATCTGTTTTCCTTAATTAGATTGATGGTTCTACACTGAGGACATTGTGTTTGCAACATGGTCCTTTAATTACATTCCACCTGAACCTGACTCAAGGAAATGCTGTGGTCCGATACAGTTCCAAGGAAGAAGCTGCCAAAGCTCAAAAGTCTCTGCATATGTACGTTTCTTCTCTAAATTTTTTGTGGCTATGGAACAGTATCATTTTTTTCACAATACCAAATGTAATCTGTGCTATATATTCTTTTTTTTTTTTCTAGTTTTAAGTTGTTGTGCTTCTTGTTTGGGCGTGGTTTGGCACTCATTTGAGAAAAGTCTTCCTAAAGAAAAAATTTTTCATTGCCATTCATAAAATTAAAATATACCCTTTCCTACTTATCTATAAATGAAATATTCTAAATACTTGGCCTGTGGTGCTTTTAACAGTATAACCTTTCCCTAATTTAGAAATGTGTGAACTTTCTTAAAGATAAATATTGAAGTAATAACCCTTATTCAGTGTCATTAATTAGATCTGGAATTTTGAGTTGTGGTTATAAAGTGTCTTGATCTTGAATGGCAAAGCACACACAGCATATAAATTATGCCTTTCCTATAGTCCTCTAGTCTTTTGAACTGAAAAAGTTCATGTACTTATCAAAGAAGGAAATTACTAAGAAATATTCCATGTTTGGAGAATAGGAGAGATAAATTACCAGGAAGATGTATAAATATTAGTATGTGATATTATATGATAATTCTTTGTCTACTATTTTTCCCAGAAAAAAAATGATCCCCAAGTACATCAATTTTTATATGTAGTTGTTAAATGGAAGGTAGCATGGTAGCATGATGTAGAGACACTGTTAAATACCCACTTACAGAAAAGAAATCAGAGTTTTAGTCTCAGCTCTACTACAAATTATCTATTTTTGAACAAGGTCCTTTCCCTTCATCTATAAAAGGGAGTTTAATTGAAAATCAAAATATGCCTTGAGAAATGGAGTGGTTGTCTTACTACTTTATCCTGTGATTCTTATTTGTTCTAGGTGTGTCCTAGGAAACACTACCATACTGGCTGAGTTTGCTGGTGAAGAAGAAGTAAACCGTTTCTTAGCACAAGGCCAACCACTGCCACCCACCTCCAGTTGGCAGTCCAACACTGGAACCAATCAGACTCGTATGGGCTCCACAAGCAGTTCTCATGGATTGGTGCGAAATGATGCGGGCCATTGGAACACCCCCTGTCTGGGAAGCAAAGGAAGCAGTGATCTGCTGTGGGGTGGCGTTCCTCAATACTCCAGCAGCCTTTGGGGCCCGCCAAGCACCGATGATGGCAGAGTTATTGGAAGCCCTACACCTTTAAATACTCTGCTTCCTGGTGACCTTCTCAGTGGGGAGAGTATCTAGGAAAACAGATCAATTAAATGGAAATAACAATCATCAGCACTAAAGGAAAAAAAAAAGGATAACCCTTTCCAGTCCAGGGCTTCAAGAGAATCCAGCTTTAATAGATGAGACTGGCAGCCCTTTTTTAGTACCTCTGTCCAATATTGACTATGAAACTCTGCCAAAGTCCTTGTGAACTGTTATGAAAACAGTATGGGCTACCTTTGGTCAGTTTCACATACTAATGACAGGTTGTTTTTTCCATGGCTTTTTGTTTTATGTTGTCTTATGTTTATATGGTATGTTTTGTGTTTTGTATTTTTATTTTTTTTAAGTATAAAAGCTGCTTAGAATAGTTCTATCATGAAGGGCACTTTTTAGATTGTGGGCTGGAAAGGGTTATTTTATCAAGGTGGGGAGGGGGTGGGAGGGAGAAGTGAAAGCCTATTTAAAATGAGCCTGTGACTATTATGCACATTACCAGAGGCGGACCCAGTCATCTGAAGGACATAAAGCATGGTTATATCATTGGTACAGTTAAGTCATGCAACTAAATGGTGACTCATGACTGTAAAGTACAGGTTAAATGGGGGGGGGGGAAGAGAAGAGTTTCCTGTTCTCTACTCCCAGGGATCCGCCTATGCACATTTCCCTTGTTTGGTTACTTTTCCATGTCATTTTTTAAAACCCCCAAAATAGAAAAAGTTTAAAAAAAAAAAAAAAAACATATCAAACATGCAAATACTTGAATCCAGCAGGCCAATAATGAAATGTGAACACTTTCTAAGTCTAATTTTACACTTCCAGGTTGACATCAATATACAGAAACAGGCTCTAGGAAAAAATTTCTAACTTCATATACTATTGTGTGTGTTGGAACAGAAATGAGTGTGTGTGTGTGTGTGTGTGTGTGTGCACATATGTGTGTATGGAGAAAGTATGTGAATGATTTAACAATGTGGGGGTTTTCCCTTTTACTCAGTATATGCTTTTTTTTTCCTCATTGGTCAAACGTTTTAATTGTTGTTAGCTTCTAACTTTGCACTGAGTGTCAGCAACCCTTCCCGTAGCTAATCCTATAAGTCTGAAAAAATTAATAGGATGGGTCAGCGACAATTCATGTGTAAATGTTTACTCAAGGACTCTGTTGTTGCGTTTAAATTACATTGTGTATCTCTGGAGAATAATATGTATACCTACCTTTAGCAGCTTTTTATTGTGGACTAATGCAAGAAAATTATTACCGGAGTATTGCACCATTTTTCCATTCGGGATATAAAGATTTAAAAAAAAAAAAAAAACAAAAAACAAAAAAAAAAACAAAAACTTTTTGAACTGTGGCCATAGATACTTGTAAAGAATGGATGGTTCCCTGCAAGCTGGAACAGAAACAAGCACTTGGGACATAGGTTTAGACTGCTTTTAGAGGAGTCAATCGTTTGGCTCCCACCTGTTTACAGACCTTTTTTTCTCCTTCAAACTTTAAAATAAAATTTTAAAAGGAATAAAAAAAAAAAAAAAAGACTTCCATCACTAAAGAAACCTATTTTCAGAATGAAGATATGCTACTTCAGAGCTCTGGGATTGAACAGTGTTGTTATATTATCCTTTCTTTGGCCATTGTTGTGTACTTTTTGTTATTTTTTTTTTCTTCCTCTTCGTCGAAGTGGCGAAAACTTTGTGGTCACTATCTTGCACATGGTGGAAGAGGTCTCAGGAAAGCCGGGTTTCCCGAGGAGCAACTCCACACCATTTCATGTATTTTTAAACCCAACTCCTAGCACTGAAGATATTATTAAAAAAAAAACAAAAACAAAAAAACAAAAAAAAAAAAACAAACAACAACAACAAAAAAGAGACACAAAAAAATACCTAATCTAATGTGTAGCAGTTACATATTTACCAAATAATGGACTCAAAAGAAATAGATGTTTGAAGAGTGCTTTATATATTAAAAAAAATTGCTTTATGTTTAAAAATGATCAATGTTTTGATTGTTTTGAAAGGAAGAAAGACAATGGAATAGCATACTTTCAAGTATGTTTTTAAAAATATATATGAACATTGTGCTCCCTGCCTGCTTGGATCAGGAAACTTGTGCATTACATTTTTTTTAATTAACTTTTTAATGGTTTTATCAAAAAAAAAAAGGGGTCCTGAAAGATGGCAAATCAACAAAAGCTGGTTTTATAGAGGATCATGAACTATGCACAAACTGGGTTCAGTACTTTTTTCCTCAAGTTTTAGTAGTGTATTTAGCTAAATAAAACTTCCTCAGAGTAATTGCATCTCATTGCCATTACATACATTATATATATTTGGTCTATATAGCTGAATATGTATATCAAATATATGTGTGTGTGCTTATATACATAAAATTTTCCATGCTGAAGTCTAGCATTGAGTTGTAGAAAAACAACTGATAATTGTAAATTGGGGATGGAAGTAAAAAAAATGTGTTTAATTTTTGTCTTTTATTTTGCATTAAAGATGTCTGTAACTCTGAGATTTAAAAGAAAAGTTTGTGGCTCTTAATGTTTTTTCCTCATAGAATGTGATTGTTGAAGAACATGCACCGAAAGTTGCTTTCAAAAGTACGAAGCTTCATTGATACTTAATAAATTGCAATTTTTTTTCTTGGCTGTTCAAATAAATGTGACTTTTTTTAAAGCAGTGAGTATAAAAATATTTGTCATTTCATGTGTTGAAAATTAGTAAAAGATGAGTTTTTAGAAATTTTCATCTCTTTTTGTAACACACTTACCTTCTAAGAGAATAAGTATAGTCGCTCAGTGTGGAATTTCCTTTTTTGTGGTCTGATTTATAGGATTTTATTATTTTGCATTTAAATAAAAACTTACCAATAGTTACTAATGAGTCACTTCTCACCCATAAAAATCTGGCATTTGTACTTTTCATATAAATCTGTTACAGTATTAGGTATCTGCATAGCACTACTGTCAAACCATTGGCTCATTTTCACTTTTGACCAAAAGACTTGTATCAGGGAGATCAACCTGATTGGAGTTAATCCAAATAAAATGTGATTATGACACCCCCTTTTTACCCCTTTTTTTTCAGACTGGGCAGAAAATAACTCCCTTGATTTTTATAGAATCTCAGAATCTAAGTCCTCAGGAACTTAGAGGCTATCAAATGCATCTTGGACCTGACTGAGTAATCTCTACTCAGAAATGACTGCCAATGATGGGAGTAAGGGAACACTCACTTAGATTAGTTCATTTCAGAGGGACAATGAGAAATAGTGTATTTTAGTAGGAAAAAAAATTGAACTAAACTATGAGAATTAAGATAGTAAAAAGGGAAAGTCATTTTAACCATTTATAGATTGCAAAATTATATAATTCCTAGAAATACCAACTTCCCTAGGAATAGTTGGTACATAGTTGTGGCTCTGGTTCATTTTGACTCCAACCTCCCTTTCTAGGTGTAACTCATATAATTGCTTCTGATGAACTCTGCATTCCAGCCAAATTGGACTAATCTCTTGCAATCCCTCTCTGTCTCACTGTGCTATCCCTAATAGATTTACCATCTGTTCCCTTTAGGCCCAATTCAAGTGACATCTTCATGAAGCCTTTCTTAATTATACCAGCTTATAATATACTCTCCACCCTCAGATTTTTCCTAACAAACACACTTAGTGCATTCTTAACTTAATAATTATTTTTATACCTGCTTCATCTTTAATTGCAAACTATTGAGGTCAGCTCTAATCCAGGATACTTCATAAAATCAGAAGAAACTTCAAAAGTTATCCAATCCTACCCATATATGAACAAGAATACCTTCTGCAATAATACCAAACCTCCAGTCCAAGACAACCAATTCTGTAAACTTCAAAAGTTATCCAATCCTACCCATATATGAACAAGAATACCTTCTGCAATAATACCAAACCTCCAGTCCAAGGCAACCAATTCTGTTTTGGAGACAACTCCAATTTAAAAAAAAAATTTTTTTTTTAAATTGAGCCTAAATCTTCTGCAACTTCTATCATTCGGTTCTACTTCTTTCCCTCAGAGGCCAAATAAAACCAATCTAATCTTTACTCAACTTGGCAGCCCTTCAGATATTTGAAGAGTTCTCTATGCATTCTCAGGCCTCTGAACCAGTCCTCAATGCACTCAAATTCTCTTAATAGGATATTGCCAGAACTGAATCTAGTACTGTAAGTAGGGTCTAACCAAGTCACACTCAGATATTCAAAGAAAGCAGTTATGGCCTTCTAAGTCATTGGTTCATACATGAAAAGAAGCTCCCCCTTTAAAATGTGTCAAATAAGTGGTCATCCAACCTTTGTTTAAAACCATTATCTTTGAGGCAATGGATTCACTCCCCTTTGAAATATTACTCATTCTTAAGAAGTGTTTATATCTGTGACATTAGGACCAAATCAAACAAACCTAACCTTTTCCACAAAATAGCTTGTTTGGATACTTGAAAGCAACTATGGTCTTCTCTAGGCTAAACACCTCTAGTTCTTTTATCCAACCCTCATGTGATGGGAACTCTAGGCTCTTCGCCATTTTGTTTGCCCCAATCTGTACTCTTGGATTTATCTATCACCTTTCATAACATGTGGTGCCCGGTCATAACTACAATATTCCAATATTACTTGTGAGAACAGAGTATAGCACGACTATTATTTCCTTATTTCTTTGATGTTGTCTCTCTCACTATATCCTGTCACACTAGCTTTCTTGACTGCCATATTGTACTCATGTTGAGATTATTCCACTTTAAACTGCTTTTGCAGTCCACTTAAAAAATTTTTTTTCAGATGAATTATGCTAACTCATAATTTGTATTTGTGAGCCAAATGTAATATTTATCCCTATTAATTTCACTTTAATTGATTTAGTCCAAAACTACAGCCTTTTTTGTTGTAGAATGGAATGGAATGTATTTATATTCTAAATACTATAACTGTTATGTTACTCTAGCAGACTTTTTACATACATATATGTAAGTATAATTATATATTTATATGTGTGTGTATGTAAATATGTATATTTAAATTTCATACAGATTTTAATCTTTATAATGACAAGATCATTAATGTTTCCATTTTTTCAAACACAAAAAAATTTAGTGTTGCTCATCTCATGAAAGAATTTCCAAAATGTCCTAAACATCTAATTCTTGACAGTCTTCTTCAAATATCCCCTTTCCCTCATTTTTCTTTTTGTTAAGAACTATGGAATAGTTGAAGGTTGTTGGGGCAGTTCTTGACTTCAAGGAGTATATATTCTAATGGGGGAAGGAAATACATAAGGGGCATCTGCAAAGTGGGTAGGGAGTGAATGGGGGAACTAGATCCAAGTATGATTGAAATGAAAGCCAGCCAGTCTAAGATAGTTCAGGGAGAAAATCCAAGGTTTGGAAAAGGGAAATGAGGAGGTGATGGCCAGAGTAAAAGGCATCATGTGGAGATGGCAGTTAAGTGAAATTTAATTAAAAAAAAAAAAAAAAAAAAAAGCTGGACAATCAAAGCCCAAAATGGTATCACAGACAGGTCTAAAAAGAGAGGGGAAGAGATGGAGATGATGGCCTGAGTGGAAAAGGCATAGTCCAAAGATGACTAGAAAGGGCTTAAACAAAAACAAACAGATTTGAGCTTGATGTAATGAAAAACTTCACAGTGATCAGAGCTGTCTCAAAGTGGAATGGACTATTTCAGAGTATTGTTTCCCCTCACTAAAGGTTCTCAAGGGAAGACTGCATGACTACTTGTCAGAGATATGATAGAAGGAATTCTTGGTCAAGTACTGAGTGCTTTTGGTGGATTTTGAGGTTCACTTCAACTCAGATTCCATTAAAACCAAGACACTTATTTTATGTCCATTCAGAAAAAAAGCAAGAGAGAAACTGGTGGTGTAATCAGGCTATTAATCACTATTAAGCTAAACAGGCTTTCCCTCCCCACCCTCCTCTTTAACTAGCTATTGATAAATATACGTAATCAATGCCATTTCCCTCTACTTGATATCCCAACATTTCCACAATTCTTTTCATGTTAAAACTATTTGCACTATTCCTCCAGCAGAATCCACTTGCTATCAGTGGTCAGACTTCTATTAATTCCTTATTCTCTGGTTTCCTTGTGGAAAGCCTTTTGGTTGCTCTTGGGGCTACCCTGTGACCCAAGGAAGGAGGGGAGGAGAAAAGAAGTTAAAGTCCAGAAAATTCTTTGTTAATGCATATCTGATTAGAATTGGAACTCTACTAGGGAAGGGGAGTGGTAAGAAATAGAACATAAAAGGGTAAAGAAAAACACATAGTATTTGGGAGGAAGCAGGGTGTCTAGTGGAAAATAAAATGTGGGTGTAATGGTTTGCCGATAGGAGACATGGATTAAAGAATACTGTGGAGAAAAACTGTGAACAATGCTTCTTTATAACGAGAACAAGGCCATAGATACAATAGATAATCAAAAGTTTAATGAAAATAGCTAATCCCTGGGGAGAGGAGCACTCAAAACCACAATTCAGATAGGAACTGAAATATTGAATAGGGAAGAATGATACATATCTGCCATAGAATATTGTTCTCAAATAAAATTTTTGTGGGTTTTTTAAGATTGTAATTATTTCTCTGTTGGATTAACTTCATATACTACATTAGTTATATGGTCAAGAAAAGTATCTGAATTCCTAGCCTGAGAAAGAGAGTCTGGCAGACACCAGAGTGAGAAAAGAGGAGTAAACTGAAAGAGAAAGAACCTTACAGAAAGTTCATAGAACATAAAAAACTGCTTAGTCAAGCAGTACCAGAGAAGGTAAGGGGGAAAAGCACTAATAAGAACTCAACAACTCTAAGTTACAATAAGACATATTAGAACAAATTCCAAAAATTGAAAAATAGTTTGACTTTTATCAAAATTAAAATTTTAGAAATTATATTTTTAAATATTCAAGATGAAAACTATTCAGAAATAATACAACCAGAGGGCAAAGAGAAAATAGAATCCATCAAATACCTGAAAGAAATCCTGAACTAAAAATATCCCGAAATATTATAACCAAAAATACAGAGCTTCCAAGTCAAAGGAAAAAAAAATATTGTAAGCAAGCACAAAGAAAAAAAGAAAATACCAAAGAAACATATTTCACATCACATAAATATATGCTACAACTGTTTTAAAGGGGAAAAAAAAAACTAAAAAAAAACCATGGTCCAACTCCTCTAGAATCCTCTCCTGTATAACTTCAGTATGCTCAAGGGTTAAACTACACTTAGTTTTAGTTAGAGTTGACTGCTGAAATTCTCTAGCAAGTTTTATTGATGTAGCATGGTTATAATTCCAAATTCCTTATCCTGATCAGGTCTTCATACTTAATTTTTAGGAACACCCCAGTTTTCAAAAGAAAAAAAATCTGTTATCCTTAAGTAATATGAAGAAATACTCCAAATCACTAAAAATTAATAAATAGGGAATTACAGAAAGTGATTTTGAGGTTCTAAGTTAAACCCATTAGATTGGCAAAAATAACAAATAGCAATGATGGCAAAGATGGAAAGTAACAATTATTTGAAAGGCTGAAGACAGTCATACAAATGTATTGTTGGTAGAGTTGTGAATTGGTATAGCCATTTTCAAAAGCAATTTGAAATTATGCCCCCAAAATCTAGAATAAACTATGCATAAAACTCAAAAATACTACACCAAAGAGATCAAAGAAAGAAGAAAAGGATCTACACTTACAAAAATATTTATAGCAACTCTTTTTTGTAGTGGCCAAAAAAACCTAGGAACTAAGGGATAGAATTGCCCATCAATTGGGGAATAGATGAACAAATTTTGCTATAAGAATGTAATGTAAGATTAACTGGCCATAAGAAATTACTTTAAGGGAGAATTTCAGAGGAATTTGAGATTTCAATGCTCCGATGAAGTGACATGACCAGAACCAGGAAGATAATTTATTCAATAATAATAACATTGTAAAGGGGAAAAAGATTTAAGAACTCTGATTACTGCAGTGACCAAGCATGATTCAACAGAATCAATGATGAAACAGGCTTTCCCCTCCTGACAGAAAGGTGATAGACTCAAGAAGCAGAAATTTTGGATATGGCCAATATGGGAATTTTCTTTTTTGCTTGATTATGCATAGTTTTTATAAGGATTTTATTTTTCTTTTGGCAGAGGAGAGCAGGAATGAAGTTGAGAGGGAAAAAAAAATAGGGAGAGGATTCCCAAAAGAAAAAGAAGACAATGAGAATCATTGAGTCATTTTTTTAAAATGCACAGAACCAAACAAATTATAGAGAAGTAGGAGAGCTTTGGGAGCTGCTTGTTGAATTTATTATGTATTTTTAAGAGAAAAGCAAGATTTTCAAAATAGAAATCCATGGTTTCGTGTACAATTGTTCTACTATGTTTCTATGAAATTTTGGTCTTTGTTGTTGTTTGTTAAATTAAAAATTTTTAAGAAATTTTAGACTCCCCTCCTTCTCTGCTGCAGCCTAGGGCTGGATATCTAAACTAGGGAGGTAAAAGGAGAAATTGGGGTGGGGGTGTCAGACAGGGGGGGTCCTGAGGGGTTGAGCAGACTGGGACCTGACTTGCCTGGGTACCTGAGAACCGGATGAGGATCTGAGCCCCACAGAAGCTTATGCTCTGTCCTTAAGTAGAGGATTGGGGGTAAGAGGAACGGAATGATATCTAGGGTACTGAAAGAAGGTGACATTTGTTGGAGAGCAGTCTCATGGCTAGTGAGTAGGTAGACCTTTATTCCATGAAGTAACTATAAGATATCTACTTGCCTAGTGGCTGAGAGGTAGTCAGTTAATGGAGGGAACATTTACTTGGGTCCCTGAATGAAGGATGCGGTTAAGTATGGCTTCTAGAGTACATCGCTGAATTAACAACTGTGTGGGGCGGGAAGGGAAGAATGCACAAGATAAAATTCAGAGGAAGTATTAGTTCGAGTAGAGAAAAACAAAGAAAACTTATTGGGGAAGACCATACTGTATAGAGTAGGAATACAACTGAACTGTCCAGATTGACTTTAGGCGGAGTTTCACTTCATGCCTCAGTTTCTCCCCCTCCCCCTCCCTGGGGCGGGGGCAAGGGAGGGGCTAGAGATCAAGGCCGGGGTGGGTGGGATTGTGGAGGGTGGGGTCGGTTTGTCCCCTTTGCTCTCAGTCCTTAAAACCCCAGGTCGGGGTGCCCTGCATCCGCATGGCCGGACACCTGGCTCCTGAATATTTCTCGCCGCCCGCGGGCGGTGGCGGGGCTGGCGGGTCCGAGCCTACTTGGAATTGGCCGGGCTTTCAAGGCCCATTCAGTGGGGTTGGACCGGGTTCAGGACCCGACGGGTGGGGAATGCCCCCTTACCACCCTTTGTACGGTATGTGAGGAGGAGGTGTCTACTGTGAACCTCAGCCCAATGTGGGAGTGATGGCTCAGCCTGCTCAGGAGATCGAAGTCCCCGACGGCGATTCAGGACGCGGGGTGGAGAGTCCTTCCGAGAACAGCTCCCCAGAGCCCCCTGCTACTGCTCGAGTCACCAAGATTGAGCCGGTGGAGAGTGGAGACGAGCAGGCACAGGAGACTCCTTCACCAGAAGAACTGGAGCAGTTTGCCAAGGAGTTAAAGCGGAAGAGGATCATTCTGGGTTATACCCAGACTGATGTGGGTATCACTTTGGGGGGCTCTCTTTGGCAAGGTTTTTAGCCAAACTACCATTTGTCGCTTTGAGGAACTACAACTCAGCTTCAAAAACATGTGTAAGCTCCGACCTCTGCTACAGAAGTGGCTAGAAGCAGCTGATGACAATGACCACCTTCAGGAGTTGTGCAAGGCTGAGACAGTCCTTCAATAAGCCAGAAAGAGGAAGCATACAAGCATTGAGAATGGAGTTCCGGGAAACTTGGAGACCATGTTTCTCCAATGCCCCAAGCCCACACTTCAGCAGATCAGTAATATTGCTGAGGAGCTGGGCCTTGAGAAAGACGTTGTCCGGCTTTGGTTCTGTAATCGTCGTCAAAAGGGCAAGGGGAGCAATGGCAACTCTCCCCGAGAAGATTTTGAGGCAGCTGGCTCCTTCCCTGGGGGATCTATGCCTTTTCCCCTTGCTCCAGGCCCTACATTCAGTCATCCTAATTATGGGGGGCCTCATTTCACCACTCTCTATTCCTCAATTCCCTTCACAGAGGGGGATGCATTTTCCCCTCTTCCTGTTAACACTCTGGGCTCTACTATGCATTCAAGCTAAAGGGCTAAGCCCATCCTTGGGCAGAGAAGGTGAGAGAATAGAGATGAGGAACCCAACAAGTAAAACAAAGTCTGGAAGTTGGTTGATTGAGTTCTCTATCCTTGGAGCATTTAGGAACAGGGAAGGATAGGATCAGTATTTCAGAGATTATTAACAGATTTTTGAGGGGAATGGGTTGGGGAGAACTTGTGAAAGTTTGCTATTTGTTAGTTCCACATCTCTTTCATCTCCCAACTCTTAAATAAAGTAATCTAAAGCAAGTCTAATAGAATCAAAACCCTTCAAATATTTAAAGACCTATCTTGGGCTTCCCCTATGTCTCCTCCAAGTTAAACATTTCTAATTGCTTCCAAAAAAAAGAAAAAGAAATTTTAACAAATGAGATCATTTTTAGCTGGTACAAATCAAGGAAGGGAGTATGTAAGCTGGACTTGAGTATAAATCTAGACTCAGACACTTATTAGCTCTGTTATATTGGGCAAGAGAAAAAAAGAAACAGAAAGGAAGGAAGGAAGGAAGGAAGGAAGGAAGGAAGGAAGGAAGGAAGGAAGGAAGGAAGGAAGGAAGGAAGGAAGGAAGGAAGGAAGGAAGAAAAGAAGGGAAGGAAGGAGGGAAGGAAGGAAAGAAGGAAAGAAAGAAAGAAAGAAAGAAAGAAAGAAAGAAAGAAAGAAAGAAAGAAAGAGAGAAAGAAAGAAAGAGAGA
>JAJPUD010004076.1:147308-185077 GCA_023553655.1 Myrmecobius fasciatus
AAGGAAGGAAGGAAGGAAGGAGGGAGGGAGGAAAGGGATGGAGGGAGGTCGGGAGGAAGAAAAAGAGAAAATTAGAATAAAAAGAAGGATAAAAGGGAGGGCAAGGAGGATTAATGGCTTCCTTTTGCTCGAAGAATTTCACATTATTCCCCATTACACACTGAAATTTCACTTAAACTCCATTTCCTATCTCAATACTTTTACAATGGTTGCCCATATTTCCTGGTTTTGGAAGCACTGCACTTTTACCAGCATCCTCTTAGTTCAGTTCAATATTGGGATAAAATGAGGCACTTTTAAGCCACTGAACATTTAAGTTTACTTTGCTCATATTAGAATATTAATAGTATTATGTTAAGAATATACAACAAGGATATAGTGACACTTAGTTTCTACGGATGTGTGGTCTCCATCTGGAAACCCATCTAAGTCAGTAAGTCATCATGGTATGAGACAAACACTCGTTTTAGGAACTCACCAGGTCTGAGAGGGGTTCCAGGTGGCTGGGACTTTTTATTCCCTTCTGTGAACAGGAAGCTGTTAAGAGAGGCTGAGGCCAATTAAGTCTGGGCAGCTTTGTCTCATCACACCTGGGATATTCTCCCTCCTTACTCCTATCTCTTAGAATCCCTAACCCTTTTTAAGGTTCAGCTCAAGGACTATTTCCCATAAAAAGCTGGCTTGTTAGTGTTCTCCCCACCTTGGTTGCACTCAAATTATTTTCTGTTTATTTTGCAAATGCTTATCTGTATGTTGTTTGCCCCCAATAGAATGTAAGCAGCTTGAGGGTTTATTTCCATTACTTTGCACATTGGTGCAGTGGATAGAGTCCCAGACCTCTAGTCAGGAATACTCAACTTCCTAAATTCAAATTCATAAATCCCAGACACTGGCTACATGACCCCTAAGCAAGTCATTTAACCCTATTGCCTCAGTTTCCTCATCCATCAAATGAGCTAGAAAAGGAAATGTCAAACTACTTTTTTTTCTTTGCTAAGAAACAAAAACAAATGGAGTCACAAAGAGTTGGATAAGACTGAAACAAATGAATGAGAATAAGAAGTGAGTACAGTATTTAGGCTACGATGGGCAAATTAATTTTCAGATGTCCATTCTCAGATCATGTATTATTAATTTGGGGTTCTGGTAATACTGTCAAGTGTTACTATATAGTGATGATATGAAGAGAAAAAGTGGTATGTATACCAAGGAAGAGAATATGGGGAGTATTTGTACCTAATCCATAGAACATAGGTATGAGCTGTTCTACTCACCCCACCTTCTGAGAAACAAATCAGTTTGAAAAACAAAATAAAAACACTATTTATTTCAAATAAATACTATGTTAAGCCAGTCTCAAGTAAACTGGAAGAAAGAGAATGAGGGGAGGAGGGGGAGGAAGAGGTGGCAGTCATTGCTGTATTAATTCCCAGATTCAGTAGTTGGTCTCTGGCCAGAACAATTTTCTTCACCCATGAGTATGCTTCAAGTAAAACTGAAGAGATCTTTCGGGCCTCAGGGACCTGGAAGTCAAAGCAAAAGCAAAGGTGGGTCAAGTTTACAGGTATTTATTAAATACTTACAACTTAGCATTGTGCTAAGCAGTGAGAATACTAAAGAAAGGCAAAATCAGATCCTGCTTTCAAAGAGCTATATTGTAATGGAAAAATAATATACAAGCTATTATATACAAACAACATACATAAAGAATAAGTTGGAGACAATCACAGAGGCAAAGTACTAGAATTAAGGAGGAATAAGGAAAATCTTGTATGAGATGAAATTTTAGTGGAAACTAAAGAAGACAGATGGCAGCAGCAGAGAACACATTTCAGGTATGGGGAACAATCCCCCATACAAAGACATGGAGCCAGGAGATGGAGCACTAAGTTTGAGGAACCATAATCAGGCCTATGTTGATGGATCATGAAGTATGAAAAGTGAAGTAAAGACTAGAAGATCGATGGGCCAGATTGTAAAGGTTTTACTTTCTTTTTTTATGATTTTTTTTTTGGCAGGGGCAATTGGAGGTAAGTGATTTGTCCAGGGTCACACAGCTAGGACCTGTTAAGTATCTGAGACCAGATTTGAACTCAGGTCCTCCTGACTTCAGGGCTGGTGCTCTATCCACTGCCACCTAGCTGCCCCTTTTTATGATTTTTAAAATTGTTTAACAGTATATTTTTTCCCAATTACATGTAAAGACAGTTTTTTAATAGTATTTTATTTTTCCATATACATGCACAGATTGTTTTCAATAATCATTTCCACAAAATTTTGTGTTTCAAATTTTTCTCCCTTCCTCCTTTACCTCCCCTTTTCCCCAAGAAGGCAAGCAATCTGATACAAGTTAAACATATGCAATCCCTCTAAATATATGAAAGGTTTTTTTTTTCTTTTTTAGCTTTTTTTTCAAAATATATGCTTAGTTTTCAACATTCATCTTTGCAAAGCCTTGTGTTCCAAATTTTTTCTCCTTCTCTTTCCTCCCCACTCCCTTAGCAATCAATCCAATATATGTTAAACATGTGCAATTCTTCTATACATATTTCCACAGTTATCATGCTGCACAAGAAAAATCACATCAAAAAGGAAAAAAAAAAGGAAAAAGGAAACAAAAAGCAAGAAAACAACAAAAAAAGGTGAAAATACTATGTAGTGATCTACATTCAGCCCCCAGAGTCCTCTCTCTGGATGCAGATGGCTCTCTCCATCAAAATCTATTGGAATTGGCCTGAATCACCTCATTGGTGGAAAAAAAAAACAAACTACCGGTCAGAATTGATCATCACATGATCTTGTTGCCATGTACAATGATCTCTTGGTTCTACTCACTTCACATAGCATCAATCCATGTAAGTCTCTCCAGGCCTCTCTGAAATCATCCTGCTGATTGTTTCTTATAGAACAATAATATTCCATAGCATTCATCTACCATAACTTATTCAGCCATTCTTCACTTGATGGGCTAAATCTAAATCGAGTGATTTAGAGCATTTTTTCATATGACTGGAAATGATTTCAGTTTCTTGTTCAGATTTTTAAAAACTGAAGGACTTTATATTTGATCTTGGAGGAAATAAGGAGCTGTTTATTGAAGTGGAGGAGGGACATGATCAGACTTAAACTTTAGGTAAATCATTTTGGCAGCTGAGTGGAGAATAGACAGGAGAAAGATTTAAGGCAGAGGAACTAATTAGTCAGGCAAGAGATGATAAGCACCTGCACCAAGTTGGTGGCTATGTAAATGGAGAAGCAGCAGAAATGTAGTGGCTTAAAGCCAAGTGAAGAAAGAAGACATATAGAGCAACTGCTTTATGCTGAGAACAGCTGAATGGAGGGGAAATAAGCTTTGCAGCTGCTCTTGGGAGTTAATCTGATTGGAAGAGAGCTCTCTTGCTTAGAGAATTGGCTGGGGAAAGAAGTAAGATGTATTTTACTGCTACCAAAGCTTGAACAGTGGCAAGTCTTCACAGATTTGTCTTCCTTGTTTCTTTACCTCTGGCTGGAGAGGACTCTCTGAACCCTGTGAGCTGCCTTGAAAGCTCTATAGATTATAGGATTAAGAAAACTACTTTGCTGAGAAACTAATAATGACTTACAGACCAATGAAGGGAGTCAACCTAATTATCTCTGAAGATCACAGAATTAAGGTCTCTCTGCTTTCACTAAAACAACTTAACACTACTTTGATATGATTCCTCGTATAATCTTCTTTTTATGTCCTACTTTGTGTACAGAAGTATTGTTTTGGAGGGGAGGGTATTTGTTAAATTCAGAATAATTTTTTTAAATAAATAAAACAAAGGGTTTGAGTTTTAAAAAAAAAAATGCTTTGATAGTCCAAGAATAGTAGTGGGTAGAAAAGTGGTTTCATCTAGTAGTAGAGAAGAGAAACCTAGAAAAGGTAAAGTTTGACCCAGTAGATGAAGAAATAGTAATCTAGTTCTAAAGATATTAGGGACATAAAGACATGAAGTCCAAAGTTGGAATTGTTCCTGGTATATGGGGTTTTCCTACTCAGGTTTCCTACTCTGCTAAGTTCCTATAAGAGTGTGCCCACTCTCCCCAAAAGACTTGTGTATGGGTGAGAGAAGGTGGCACAGGTTTATGGACTGAATCATTATGGCACTTTATCATCCTTGCTTAGGATATTGTTTAGTAACTTGTTTAATAAATGTTTCATGACTAAGAGTTAGTGGTAAGCTAAGATGTCCATCCCTTGTAACTCAGTAATTCTTCTACTAAGTATATAAAAGGTAAGGTCCCCAGATAAATCAAGAGATTTATAACAGCACTTTTTGTGGTAGCAAGGAAGTTTAAACTATTTGCTGATGCCCATCAACTGGGGAATAGCTAAGCAAAACATAAATAAATCACTGATGTAGTGGAATTATTATTATGTTATAAGAAATGATGAATAGAAAGAACTCTGGGAAGATTCACACAGAATGATGTAAAGTGAAACAAAGCCAAGCATACAAGATACACAGTAACTATAACATAGAGCAAAACAATAACAAATAAAGAATTACAAAGAACAAGTTTGGTCCCAAAGCAAAGTTAAACAAAGATGATCAAAAAGAAAATGACAATTGTTAGAGAGGCTCTGAGAGAATAGTTATAATAATGTAATAATAATGTAATGCTAATTGAGCTATGAATTGGTAGCTTCCATGTTGGTAACAAGCTGGTAGTGAAGGAGTTCATGATCTTCCATATTGGAGCTCCCTTCAAGAAGGCCATGTGCCTTGGAATGAGGACTACCACAACTTGAAGAATGTTATTAAACAGAAATGTGGACAGGATGCTATCAGTGTAGGAAATGAGGTAGGCTTTGTTCCTAATATCCTGAAAAATAAAGAATCTCTAGAGCTGCTAAAGAATACTGCTGTGGGGCAGCTAGGTGGCACAGTGGGTAGAGCACGAGCCATGAAGTCAGGAGAACCTGAGTTCAAATGTGGTCTCAGACACTTAACATTTCCTAGCTATGTGACCCTGGGCAAGTCACTTAACCCCAACTGCCTCAGCAAAAAAAAAAAAAAAAAAAAAGAATACTACCAGTAAATCTGGCTATCCAATTGTTCTGGGTATGAATGTTGCTGCCTTGGAATTCTTCCAATCAGGGGAATGTAACTTGGACTTCAAGTCTCCTGATGACCTCAGCAGATGCATCATCCCTGATGCACTTGGTGGCCTGTATAAGACCTTCATCAATAACGACCTAGGGGTAAAGATCTCTTTGACCAAGATGACTATGAAGTTTGGAAGTTCTTCCCAGCTACTTCAGGCATCCAGATGGTACAGGATGGCTCAGAGTGAAATCCAACTCAGACCAATGGGTGGGGAGTGATAGTTTCCAATTGTTCTGGGGAAAGTAAAGATATTTTCGTTGCATGCCTAAAGAGTTTCAAAGTCAACATTAAACTATAACATCCAGCCACTCAATTAGTTCACCTAACTTCAGTATTGTCTAGCTTTCATTTGAACTTCTCATTGACAAAAAAAAAACTGTTGTCAAATGCTTTGCAGGAATTTAGAGAAAGTCTGTGTTTAATATCTGCCTGTTTTACAAATATAATCCTAACTACCACCCCCCAAAAAAAGAAAATGAGGTTAATCTGGCATGATCCATTCTTGAAAAAGTCATGCTGATCTCTAATAATCAATTTCCCTTTCTAAAAGTTCACAAGTCATCTCTTTAACAATATGTTCTGGAATTTTGCCAGAATTTGAATCAAACTCACTGACCTACGGTTTGCAGATTCATAAGATATGTGACCTTGTCTAGTCCTGTAACATGTCAATCCTTTTCCATTGATCTTTCCAAAGATTAGTGGGAGCAGTTTAGCAATCATATTTTTCAGAATTTTCAGTATTCTGGTAGTTTGAATGCAGTGATATAAATTCATTAAAAACTACCCAGTGTTCATTTACTACCTGGCTCTCTACTCAGCTTTCATCTGATTTTCAATTGTTAGCCATTTTTCATTCTATCCTTTCCAGTACAAAGATCCAGAGTATCACCTTAATATCAAGTCCGAAGTCAGGAAGTAAGCTGAAAGAATGAGCAAACAAAAAAGAAATACATTTTGAAGAGCTATCATGGTGGTAGGGAAGTTCAAGAACAAGGTTCTCTTCTCAGAAGAAGAGAATGATTCTAAAACATCCACATACAAAGCCTAAGAAGAAAACATAGCTTGAACAAAAATTCTGTTAGAATTCCTGGAAGATATGATGTAAGGGTTTGGTTTTTTTTAAGGATTTAAAATTGTTTTGTAAAAATTTGGGGGGGAAATGAGAGCTATGGAAAAAAGAATTGGAAAGTAAATTAACAGCCTGAACGAAAGGTCCAAAATCTTGGCCAAAGCAACAAACTCCTTGAAAATTAGAATGGACTAAAAATATAGGGGGAAAAAATTGTAAAGCATCATAGATGAAGGAAAAAAAATTAAGAATCTTTGAATTATCTGAATACCAACAGCCAAAAAAAAATCTAAAAACTCCCATTTCAAATCTCAAAAGAAAACTACCCCAATTTTTTAAAAGCTGAGGGCAAAATGGAAATAGGAAAATTTCACCAGAGACTTCCTGAAAAAACCCCCAAATGTCCCAAAAACATCATAACCAGAATCCAGAGCTTCCAGGTCAAAGAAAAAAAATATTTCAAGAAAACAGGAAGAAAGAATTCAAATACTGAAAAAGCATAGTCAGGATTACACATGTTTTAGATGCTACCACTACAAAGAAATAGAAAAGTTGGCAAACAGTATTCTGGACAGCAAAGGATATGGGTTACAACCAAGAATAATTTACACCTAGCAAAACTGAGCACATGCTGCTACAGGGGGAAAAATGGACCTTTAATGAAATACAGAGCTGCCAAGCATTCCTGATAAGACTAGAACTGCATAGAAGCTTTGAAGTTCAAACACAATAATAAAAAGAAACATAAATAGATAAAAATGAGCAAGTAATCAGATTTTAAAAGTTTCAACAATTACATTTTCATATGGGGAAACAATATATGTATCCCCTTTGATCTCTATCATCAGGGTTCATAGAAGGAATTCCATTAGACAAAGCCTAGAAGTTGTTCTATTTTGTCTTGATAACCTTAAAAAAGGGAATGAAAACAGAGGAAAAGAGGAATATACTAGGGGAAGAGAAAGGAAGGTAAGAGAAAATTCCCTCTCAAAATTAGAATGTGAAAGTGAATGTCTATATCAACAAGGAGGAAGGGAAAAGAGCAGTTGAAGAAGATCAAATGAAGAAACACACAGACACACACAACTGGGTACAAAAATACATTTTACTCAAATAGGGGAGAAAGGGACAAAAAAAAAGGAGAGGGAAATATACAAAGGGAAAGATCAAAAGGAGGGATTAGTCCTAAGCAAAACAAATTCTAAGGATGCACAAAAATACTTGTAGCTCTTTGAGGTGGCAAAGAATGGGAATCTGAGGAGGTCCATAAACTGGGGAATTGAACAAGTTATTGTATATAAAAGTGATAAATACTCCTGTGCTAAATTTTTATCAGTATATGACCAACAGAGATTCCAGAGGACTAATGATAAAACATTCTATCCACTGATAAAGGGGATAGTGAGCTAAAGGACTCAAAATGTATAGTAAGAGAAATTTTTTTTTGGACAAAGCAAATGGGGAAGTCTGTTTTGATTCACTATATACCCTTGTAATGCATTTTGAATTTGTGTTCTCAAGGAATGGGGGGACGAAAGGGAGAAGGTGGATTTTTTTTTTAATTTTTATTTTATTTGAATAACATATGTGTGGGTAATTCTTCAACAATAACCCTTACATAGCTTTCCGTTACAAATTTTTCCCCCCAACTCCCCACCCCTCCCCTAGATGGCAGGATATCCACTACATGTTAATTATGTTAAAATATTGGCAAATCGAATATATGTATACATATTTCCAAACTTATCATTGGTGTGCAAGAAAAATCTTATCTACACGAACGATATATCAGATAAAGGAAACACAATGTAAGCAAACATCAATCAAGGAGTATGAGAATGTTATGTTGTGGTCCACATTTCGCATCCCTCTCTCTGGGTGTATATGGCTTTCTTCAGTGAACAATTGGAGGTGGTTTGAAACATTTCATTGTAGAAGAGAGCCATGTCCATCAGAATTGATTGTCATATAGTACTGTTGTTGCTGTGTATAATGATCTCCTGGTTCTGCTCATTTCACTCAGCATCAGTTCATGTAAGTCTCTCCAGGCCTCTCTGAAATCGTCCTGCTGGTCATTTCTTACAGAACAATAATATTCCATAACATTCATATACCATAATTTATTCAGCCATTCTCCAATTGAAGGGCATCTATTCAATTTCCAGTTTCTAGCCACTACAAAAAGGGCTGCCACAAACATTCTTGCACATGTGGGGCCTTTTCCTTCCTTTATGATTTCTTTGGGATATAAGCCCAATAGAAATGCTGCTGGGTCAAAGGGTATGCACAGTTTGATAACTTTTTGAGCATAGCTCCAAATTGTTCTCCAGAATGGCTGTATCCGTTCACAGCTCCACCAACAATGCATCAGTGTCCCAGCCTTCCCACAACCCCTCCAACATTCATCATTAACTTTTCCTGTCATTTTAGCCAATCTGACAGGTGTGAAGTGGTATCTCAGGGTTGTCTTGATTTGCATTTCTCTGATCAATAGTGATTTGGAGCACCTTTTCATATGACTATAAATAGTTTTAATTTCATCCTCTGAAAATTGTCTGTTCATATCCTTTGACCATTTATTGATTGGAGAATGGCTTGAATTTTTATAAATATGAGACAATTCTCTATATATTTTAGAGATGAGACCTTTATCAGAACCCTTAAATGTAAAGATGATTTCCCAATTTATTGCTTCCCTCCTAATCTTGTCTGCATTGATTTTGTTTGTACAAAAACTTTTTAATTTAATATAGTCAAAGTTATCTATCTGGTTTTCAATTAAAAGTTCCAGTTCTTCTTTGGACATAAATTTATTCCATCTCCACAGGTCTGAGAGGTAAACTATATTATGTTCCTCTAACTTGTTTACAAAATCACTCTTTATATCCAGATCATGAACCCATTTAGATCTTATCTTGGTATGTGGTGTTAGATGTGGGTCAAGCCCTAATTTCTTCCACACTAGTTTCCAGTTTTCCCAGCAGTTTTTGTCAAATAGTGAATACTTATCCCAAAAGCTGGGGTCTTTGGGTTTATCAAAAACCAAATTGCTATAGTTATTGCCTAGTTTGTCTTGTGATTCTATCCTATTCCACTGATCGACTACTCTATTTCTTAGCCAGTACCAAATGGTTTTGATGACCGCTGCTTTATAATATAGTTTTAGATCTGGTACAGCAAGTCCACCATCTTCAGCCTTTTTTTTCATTAATCCCCTTGAAATTCTAGACCTTTTGTTTTTCCAAATGAACTTTGCTACTATTTTTTCTAGATCTGTAAGATAATTTCTTGGGAGTTTGATTGGTATGGCACTAAATAAGTAAATTAGTTTGGGTAGTATTGTCATTTTTATTATATTCGTTTGTCCTACCCATGAGCATTTTAAGTTTTTCCAATTGACTAGGTCTGATTTGATTTGTGTGGAAAGTGTTTTGTAATTTAGTTCATATAGTTCCTGACTATCCCTTGGCAGATAAATTCCCAAATATTTTATACTATCAACAGTTATTTTGAATGGAATTTCTTTTTGTATCTCTTGCTGCTGAACTTTATTGGTAATATATAAAAATGCTGATGATTTATGTGGATTTATTTTGTATCCTGCCACTTTGCTAAAGGTGTGAATTGTTTCTAGTAGTTTTTTAGTTGAGTCTCTAGGATTCTCTAAGTATACCATCATGTCATCTGCAAAGAGTGATAATTTGGTTTCTTCACTACCTACTCTGATTCCTTTTATCTCTTTTTCTTCTCTTATTGCTAAAGCTAACATTTCTAATACAATATTAAATAGTAATGGTGACAGTGGGCAGCCTTGTTTCACTCCTGATCTGATTGGGAATGGTTCTAGTTTGACTCCATTACATATGATGCTTGCTGAAGGTTTTAAGTAGATACTACTTATCATTTTAAGGAAAAGCCCATTTATTCCTATACTCTCCAGTGTTTTTAATAGGAATGGGTGTTGGATTTTATCAAAGGCTTTTTCTGCATCTATGGAGATAATCATATGATTTTTATTATTTTGGTTATTAATATAATTGATTATGCTAATAGTTTTCCTAATATTGAACCAGCCCTGCATTCCTGGTATAAATCCTACTTGGTCATGATGTATTATCCTGGGGATGACTTTCTGTAATCTTGTTGCTAAAATCTTATTTAAAATTTTTGCATCAATATTCATTAGGGAAATGGGTCTATAGTTTTCTTTCTCAGTTTTCTCCCTACCTGGTTTAGCTATCAGCACCATATCTGTGTCAAAGAAGGAATTTGGTAGTACACCTTCTTTCCCTATTTTTTCGAATAGTTTATATAGTATTGGGATTAATTGTTCCTTGAATGTTTGGTAAAATTCACATGTAAATCCATCTGGTCCTGGAGATTTTTTCTTAGGGAGTTGATTAATAGCTTGTTCTATTTCTTTTTCTGAAATAGGGCTATTTAAATAATTTATTTCCTCTTCTGTTAATCTGGGCAATCTATATTTTTGTAGATACTCCTCCATTTCATTTACATTCTCAAATTTATTGGCATAAAGTTGGGCAAAGAAACTCCTAATTATTACTCTAATTTCCTCTTCATTGGAGGAAAGTTCTCCCTTATCATTTTTGAGACTAATAATTTGATTTTCCTCTTTTCTTTTTCTAATCAAATTAACTAAAGGCTTATCTATTTTGTTGGTTTTTTCATAAAACCAACTCTTACTTTTATTTATTAATTCAATAGTTTTCTTATTTTCAATTTTATTGATCTCCCCTTTAATTTTTAGAATTTCCAATTTAGTATTTAATTGAGGGTTTGTAATTTGGTCTTTTTCTAGCTTTTTTAATTGTAAGCCCAGTTCATTAATCTTCTCCTTCTCTGTTTTACGCAAGTAAGCATCTAGAGATATAAAATTACCCCTTATAACCGCTTTAGCCGAGTCCCACAAATTTTGGTATGTTGTCTCATTGTTGTCATTCTCCTGGATGAAATTTTCGATTGTGTCTATAATTTGCTCTTTCACCCATTCGTTCTTCAGGATTAGATTATTTAATTTCCAAATAACTTGTGGCCTATTTTCTCCTGGCCTTATATTACATGTGAGTTTTATTGCATCATGATCTGAGAAGGATGCATTTACTATTTCTGCTTTTCTGCAATTGATTTTGAGGTTTTTATGCCCTAACACATGATCAATTTTTGTATAAGTTCCATGAACCCCTGAGAAAAGTATACTCCCTTCTATCACCATTCAATTTCCTCCAGAGATCTATCATACCTAACTTTTCTAGCCTTTTGTTAACCTCCCTAACTTCTTTCTTATTTATTTTGGAATTTGATTTATCTAATTCTGAGAGAGCAAGGTTGAGATCTCCCACTAGTATAGTATTACTGTCTATTTCTCCTTGCATCTCTCTTAACTTCTCCTCTAGGAATTTGGATGCTATACCACTTGGTGCATATATGTTAAGTATTGATACTGCTTCATTGTCTATGGAACCCTTTAGTAAAATGTAGTTTCCTTCCTTATCTCTTTTAATTAGATCTATTTTTGTTTTTACTTGATCCGAGATAAGGATTGCTACCCCTGCCTTTCTTTGTTCACCTGAAGCATAGAAGATTCTGCTCCAGCCCTTTACCTTCACTCTGTATGTATCTCTATGTTTTAGATGTGTTTCTTGTAAACAACATATTGTAGGATTCTGGCTTTTAATCCAGTCTGCTACCCGCTTCCGTTTTATGGGAGAGTTCATCCCGTTCACATTCACAGTTAAAATAACTATATCTGTATTCCCTGCCATCTTATTTACCCAGAGTTATGATTTTCTCTTCCCTTTCCCTTCTCTCCCTTCCCCCCTCCCCAGTACTTTGCTCTTGAAGACCACCTCCCACCAATAATCCTCCTCCCTTTAGAGTCCCTCCCTCCCCTTTATACCTTTCCCCTAATCCTTCTATTAGTTTATCCCTTTCCTTTTCTCCCCTCCCTCCTACCTTCCCACAAGGAGGGTCAGTGCTTTCTTTGAAGCCAAATGTGTCTGACTCTCTTAGAGTCCAATCTAATGAGAGTAAGGTTTACACAATACTCGTCGCCCTCCCTTCTTCCCCTCAATTATATTAGATCTTCTATGTCTCTTTATGAGATTTTGCCTTATTTTACCTCCTATATTTTTACTTTATTTTGCCTCCTTTTCTCCCCTCCCCCCTTTTTCTTTTTCAGTATGGTATCCCTTCTACCTCTAATTTCTTTTCCATTATTATCAAAGAAAAATCAAATTATACTGCCATTCTTTAAAGGATACCTATAGTAGGAATATAGTTCTCAAGAGTTTTCCTTTTTACCTTTTTATGTTTCTCTTGAGTTCTCTATTTGGAGGTCAAATTTTTTGTTCAGATCAGGTCTTTTCATTAGAAATAGGTGAAATTCTCCTGTATCATTGAATGACCATCTTCTTCCCTGGAAGATGCTCATTCTAGCTGGATAACTTATTCTTGGCTGTAATCCAAGTTCTTTTGCCTTTCGGAATATCTGGTTCCAGGCCCTTCGATCCTTCAATGTGGAAGCTGACAGATCCTGTGTAATTCTAATGACAGTTCCTCGGTATTTGAACTGTTTCTTTCTAGCTGCTTGCAATATCTTTTCCTTGGTGCGATAGTCCTGAAATTTGGCCACGATATTCCTTGGGGTTTTAATTTTGGGGTCTCTTTCTGGAGGTGATCGGTGAATTCTTTCAATGCCAATTTTGCCTTCTGATTCTAAAACATCAGGGCAATTCTCTTTCATGATTTCCTGGAGGATAGCATCCAGGTTCTTTTTTTCATCGTGGCTTTCAGGGAGTCCGATAATCCTTAAATTGTCCCTCCTGGATCTGTTTTCCAAGTCAGTTGTTTTTCCTAGGAGATATTTCATATTTTCTTCTATTTTTTCATTTTTTTGTTTTTGTTTAACTGATTCTTGAAGTCTTATTGAGTCATTTACTTCTATTTGTTCAATTTTAATTTTTAGAGTATTATTTCCTTCAGTTATCTTTTTTAGCTCCTTTTGTAGCTGGCCAATTGAATTTCTGGATTCAATGCATTCTTTTTCCATTTTGCCAGTTTTATTTTTCAGTGAATTGTTGTCTTTTTCCAATTCACCAATTTTGTTTTTCAGTGAATTGTTGTCTTTTTCCAATTCACCAATTTTGTTTTTCAGTTCACCATTTTTATTTTCCAGTGAATTGGTGATTTTTTCCAATTCACCAATTTTGTTTTTCAGTGAACTGTTTTCTTTTTCCAATTCACCAGTCCTATTTTCCAGTTTTTGATATTTCTGTTGCCCTGATCTCAATTTATTTCCCCATTCTTCTTCTAGCTCTCTTTTGAGATTCTTAATGCAATCATCCAGGTAAGCCTTCTGAAAGGGAGACCAACTTAAGTCTGCCTTTGTGGCTTCATCTGGGATTGTTTTCATAATGTCAGGATCTGGGGACTGTTCTATTTTTTCTCCGTAAAAGCTTTCTATGGTGAGAGCTCTCTTCTGCTTCTTGCTCATGATTTAAAGTTGGGATATTGGTCAAAAGCCGAGAAAACTGCAACAATTTATATTTGCCCTGGGGCAGTTTGCCGAGTTGACTTCCGGTCTGAGGCTGGTCGGGCTAGATTTGCACCAGGACCACGTTTTCAGCTTTTCTCAATCCACCCCCTTCCAAAGGCAGATCTGCCAAAGCACCTGCCCGCAAGCAGAGCAAAGTGGCCCAGGCGTCTCCCAGGGGCTTCCTGGGTGCCCAAAATCCGCCCCTCTAGCGCAGCCCTGACTTCCGCCCCGGCTGGAGTCCGATCGCGACCAGAGGCCGATTTCCCCTGAGGCTAACCTTCTCCGGAGTTCTTTCAAGGTAGATCTTTTATAGAAGTGCGTTGTAGTCCAAATGCTTGGCGAGGACCTCGCTCAGCAACCAGTTTTAAGGCTTACTTTCTGGATTTGAGGGAATGTCGGAGGGAGTTCACAGAGAAAGCTGTCCGCAGTTCGCCATCTTGGCTCCGCCCCCCGAGAAGGTGGATTTTGACAAAAATGTAAGTAATTTAGTATGACTACTTCATTTTATTGATGAGGAAACTGAGTCCTTGGAAGGCTAAATTATTTGCTGAAGATTTCATGGATCTTCAGAGAATGACAGTGTTTAATATTGTAAGTTGATGGGAATAGTAAATATTGAAAGAATTGTGGAAAATTATCAATGCACTATTGGTAAAGTTGTGAATTAGTACAACCATTTTGAAGAGAAATGGGGAATTATAATAATAGCATTTATCTATTATTTTGGGGTATGAAAAGTACTTTATGTCAACTTATTTGATTCTCATAATCCTGTGAGGTAGGCACTATTATTATTATCCCCATTTTACAGATAAGAAACTGAGGCAAGACATGCTAAGAACTTGCCCAGGGTCCCACAGCTAGTAAATGTCTGAGGCAGTATTTGAACTCTACCTATTTATATACAAATAAACTGACTCAGATTCCACTACTAGGCATATTGCCAACGAGGTCACTGATAAAAAGAAAGTCCTTAAATATTTGAGGTGAGGAGGGTTGAGGGAATGAACTAAAATGGCAGGAGTCCATATAAGTAGTGAGAAGGAAATGGATTAAAAAGACATTGTATGATAAGTGTGGAAATATGTATACATATATTCGATTTGTCAAGTATTTCAACATAATTAACATGTAGTGGATTATCCTGCCATCTAGGGGAGGGGTGGGGAGTAGGGGGGAAAAATTTGTAACAGAAAGCTATGTAAGGGTTAATGTTGAAGAATTACCCATACATATGTTTTGCAAATAAAATCAACTTAAATTTTTTAAAAAAGACATTGTAGAGATAAAAATGTAAGAACTGGTAAATGTGAAATGAGGAAGGGTGAGGAATGTAGGATATTATTGAGATAACAAACCTGGGAAATTGGAAGAATGATGGTGCCCTTGACAGAAATATAAAGTTTAGCAGAGTACATTTAGAGAAAAAAATAATAATAATGAATTATTTTGGATTCATTGAATGTGAGACTCTGTGAGATATCCAATTTGAAATGTTCAATAGCAAAGTAATTCCACTTACAAAGAAGTAGAATTAAGGAGAACAGGGATGGAGATATAGATCTCCATGATCCTCCTCCTCCTCCATTATGAGGAATTAATCATTAAATCCACAGGAGTGACTAAGGTTCACCAGCAGAGATTAGAGAAAGAAATGACCCAGGATAGTGATGCAGGGCACAACCACAGGAAGGGGAGATGATATGGATAATAAAACAGCAAAAACAAACTGAGAAGTAGTCAGAGTAGTAGGAAGTAAAAGCAGGAGAGAATGATACCACAAAAACCCAGATAATAGAGGGTGGTCACCACTGTTAGAGATGCCAAGAAGAATGGAGATTCAGAAAGACCATCAGATTTGGCAACTACAGAATTATTGGTAACTTTAGAACAAGATGTTTTAATTGAATGATGACATCCGAAGCCTGGCAACAAATGGGTTGAAGAAGGAGAGAAGTGGAGGCAATGAGCATGAACATCTTTTTCTAATATGACTGAGAAAGGGATCAAGAAAGGATCATAGCTTGAGAGGATAGTAGGATCTACTGGATTTCTCTCAAGTTTTGTAATTTGTAATTGTAATTACTTTCTATATTAAAGTTTTAAAACTTTATTTTAAAGGTATAATGTTTTTCCAATTACAAGGTAGTTTTCAACATTCATTTTTGTAACATTTTGGTTCCAATTTTTTTCTCTCTTCCTCTCTTACCTCCTCCCACTCCCCAAGATGGCATTCAAATTGATATAGGTTATACATATACAATCAATGTTTAACATATTTCTAAATGAGTCATGTTGGGGAAAAAAATCAGGACAAAAACAAAAAAATAAAATAAAACACAATAAAGAAAAAATAAAACAAAACAAAAAAGGTGAAAATAGTATGCCTCAATCCGCATTCAGTCTTCATAGTTCTTTCTCTTGAAGAAGATGGCATTTTCCATCCCAAATCTACTAGAATTGTCTTAGATTAACGTATTGCTAAGAAGAGCCAAGTCTATCAGAGTTCATCATCACACAACCTTGTATAAGGCTTTTCTGGTTCTGTTAGCTTCACTCAGCATCAATATCTTTCTAGGCTTTCCTCAAACCAGCCTATTCATCCTATCTTATAGAACAATAATATTCCATTACATTCAGATACCATAACTTATTCAGCCATTCTCCAACTGAAGGGCATCTATTCAGTTTCCAGTTGCTTGCCACTATAAAAAGGGCTGCCATAAACATTTTTGTAATGTGAGTCTTTTTCCCTCTTTTATGATCTCTTTGGGATCCAGACCCAGTAGTGACACTGCTAGATTAAAGAGTATCCACAGTTTGATATCTCTTTGGACATAATTCCAAATTGCTCTACAGAACGGCTGGATCAGTTCTCCCAATTAAATTGTTTTCCTCCTCTCCACCCTCAGTAGAATGTACATTGCTACTCATGAAATCAACCACTCCCATATCCTTTAATCTATTTTTTTCCCTTTTACCAAGATATATTTTTCCACTGTCATAGTCTCATCATGAGTTGTATCCCCCCAAGTCTGAATAATACTCATAAGGTCAAATATGCCTCCCTAATTTAGGCTCTCTACTTCACTTTGGGGTTAAACATCTGAAGTCATGAATCTTATCACTAAAACTCATTTCTTAGATTTTGCCTCCTTTAATTACTGGGTATCAATCACTATTATTCTCCCTCTGACATAGCTACAGCTCTCACCAATACCTAGTTTGGAGAGAAAGAAGGGAATAAGCATTTATATAGTACCTACTGTATGCCAGGAATCGTGCTAAGTACTTTTTACAAATATTATCTCATTTGATCATCACAACCCTGAAAGTTAGGTCCTATTATTAGCACCTACCCATTTAGCAAGTGAAAAAACTGAGATTAAGTGACTTGCCCAGAATCACATGACTAATAAGTGTCTGAGGCCAGATTTGAACTCAGATCTTCCTAACTCCACACCCAGAGCTCCATCTTCTGTGCTACCAGCTGCATCAATGCTTAGTAGATGCATGTAAATTGTGCTTTTTTTCCTTCTCCTCCTGAGAAGTACCTCAGCATAGCATGCCAGGTCCAGAGTTAGCACAAATTTGGACTCAAATGGAATTTCTGGAACAAGCTGTGATACAAAACAAGTAATTTAACCTTGCTGGGCCTTGTCTCCTGATCAGCAAAGTAGTAATCAAAAGAACTATACATTTAACTCATAGGGTTGTTGAAATACAATTTGTCAAATGCTTTATAAAACTTCAGAACTGCTATGTGAATGTTAGTTATCATTAGTAGTAATAGTATTTGATTTAGACCTGTAATTTAAGTAGCATAGGGAATTTTCAGTGAGGAAATCTTTACTCTTGTCCAAAGTAAGGGGGAATTTTTTCACACTGTTAAAATCATGAATCCAGAAGATGATGATGGACTTTCTTTTGAGGCAATCAAGATTAAGTGACTTGCTCAAGATCACACAGCTAGTAAGTGTTTAAGGCTGAATTTGAACTCAGGTCTTGCTAATGCCAGAATCAGTGTTCTATCTACTGCACCATCTAATTGCCCCTGACTTAGGTAGTATCTTAAGAAATTTATTTGGTGCACTGAAGATTTAAGTGATCAGTGGTCCTTCTTGACATCACATTCATATATCTCCTTATTTTATACCTGGTCTGATAGCTATTATCAGAGTTGCTAAAACAGGATTACTTCTGTTTTTATATCTTCCAAGGAATCTTAATTGAACTTTAATATATGGATGGGAGACTTTTTTTTCTTGTAAGAAAAGGTCGAATATTTTTTTACCATATTAAATCATAACCAAACCACTAAGCATAATGAAATCTTATATTCTCTACATCATTCAAGCAATTGTGAGAGGGTAAAGATGTGGTCCATTGTTAAATATCACTTGTGATATCCTGTTTATTCCCTACTAATATTCTAATCAAGGATACTTTGATTCATATATAGATGATCATACCAGAGATTTGTATAAATAAAAGAGTGTGCAAAAAGGATGGTAATTATTGATGTTTTTCACCTCACTTTTTTAGGGCAAACCCAATTTAAAGATCAGCAAACTATCCAACCAAGCAGAGTGATCCAAGGAGCATTCAAAGATAAAAATGAAAAGAAGATTGTAAAAAGAAAAATGGAAAAAGTTTGATTCCACAAATAATTTTCCATCAAGAATAACGAAACAGGGACAGGTGGCACAGTGGATAGAGCACCAGCCCTGAAGTCAGGAGGACTTGAGTTCAAATCTGTTCTCAGACACTTGCCACTTCCTAGCTGTGTGACCCTGGCAAAAAAAGAATAATGAAATAACATTTAAATCTGTGAGATGCTCACAGAGATGATAAAAATTAATTAAGACACAGAAAGTAGCTGGATAAGATGGAAAATGGAGATGGGGACAACACAACCGTGTGAGCACTGAGGGACCAACATATTAGTAACTGAAAGATCAGAAGAAATCAAAAGTTTTGGAAAGTAAAATCTTAGAAAAGTTGATAATATACTGTTATGAAGGAGGGTTGTTGCAAAATCTAAATGCAGATGATATTTTGCTGGTCACATTAAGCCCCAGGACATTGCAGAACCTTCCAGAAGAGATTCATGCCATTCACAGAAGAAATGGCATTTTATGAAGAATGTCTCTCTACAGCCTAGAGTATAACGTGTAATCAAATGACATAAAGAATTTGTCTCTCAGTATACATATGTACATATAGGTATTGTGCACAGAAATACACACACATATATGTAAATGTGTGCATATGTATCACAAACAAAGAGTTGGGTAAGAATTAAACATGAATGAATGCCTTAAAAAAAAAGTTGATGATAGTAGATAATGGTAGTATGACATAGTGCATAAAGGTCCAGCCTTGGAGACATGGAGACATGGAGATCTGGATTCAAGTCCTCCTTTTAACAAATAATAGCACTTAATCATAACTTTTTCAGGTTTTAAGTTACAAGGTTGCTGATCCACATCCTTGGAAGAGATTTCTATAACTTGGTTCATCACACTAATGAGATCACAGATCTAGGTCCTCCCCTTACACATGATGCCTCAAAAAAACAAAAAACACACTAACATTTAAATAATTAAAATATTATTTAAAGGTTCACAAAGCATTTTATATATATTATCTCATTTGATCCTCATAACTCTATGAGATAGGTACTATCAATGCCATCATCCCCATTTTATTTTTTTCCCTTTGGGGGAAAAGTAAAGCAACTGGAGTTAAGTGACTTGCCCAGGGTCACAAAGCTAGTGTTCAGGCTGGATTTTAACTCAAGTCTTCCTGACTTCAGGGCCAATGCTCTACCCAATGCATCATCTAACTGTCCCTATCATTCCCATTTTATAGGTGAGGAAACTGAAGTTCAGGGAACCAGGACTTGCTCCTGGTTATATAGCTAGAGATAGACTTCCATTAGGCGTGTGCTGGAGCAACCCTGAACCAACAGATAGTTAAATTTTCAGAATGAGCATTTATACCTTGTAAATCAGAAAACACATGAAAGCTTGATTTATTGTTCTGTTGATTTCTAAGCTTAAGAAAATAATGGGGAAAATGTTTAAAATGAAAATAAAATTTTAAATATGTGATGCATTTTCAAAGAGCCTACTATTTACTTCCTAGGTTCGACTCTGAATCTCTCCTGACTCAAAGTCCAGCAATCTTTCTACTACATCACCTGTAGAAGTGCAGACAAGGAAAACCCTGAAACTTAGTGGAAATCGAAGTATCAAAGTTATTAAAGTATAAGTGAGACCATCCTATCACCTACTATAGTGATCTACTTGTTGGAGAAAGGGAAAGAAAGAAAACACATTTTGTCACTAATTATGTCACTAATTATCAGCTAGGAAGAAAATTAGTCTACTCAAGAATTAGAATCCAATTTCATTTCTACTTTTTTTTTCAATTACTTTAAATAAGATGAAGTGTGCACAAACTGATATAAATAAAAACAATCGAGTTTTATTTCTTGAATTCTATAGCAAAGATGCAGGCTCAGTCAACTTTTTCACAAATCTTTAATCAATACAGAAGGGTTTTCCTAAATAAAAAAATGACCAATCTTTCTAATAAAAGTACCAATAGATTTTTGATTCATTCTTTTTCTTAATTTTTCTTACCTGCTATACTATATATGAAAATTATTTTCTTCACCTGCTATATCATATATAGTATCTGGGAGTACAGTGAGACAGAGCCAGGCCAGGAAGAACTAAGTTCAAATCCAATCTTAGACACTTTCTAGCTATGTGATCTTGGGTATGTCACCTAATCAGTCTGCCTTAGTTTCCTCTTCTGTAAAATGAACTGGAGAAGGAAATGGTGAACTATTCCATATATTTGCCAAGAAAGCTCCAAATTGGGTCACAGAGAGTCACATGTGACTGAAATCACTGAACAACAAAATACTATATATAGCATAATAGCTAGAAAAAGATGTATATTTGTATATAAAGCCTTCCTCCCTACACCCCAAGATACATACACACACATATACACATACAAACACACACACACACACACACACACACACACACACACACACACACACACAAAACCCTGTTCATATTCAATGGCAATTGTAAAATTATAGAATTTCAGAGCTAGCTGGAAGGGACCTTTAGGGTCCTCAAATCCAACTCTCTCGTTTTATAGATGAAGAAATTGAAACGCAGAGATTGGAAACAGTTTGCTCAGGGTTAAAACTTTTCTCAGTCAAAGGAAATAGAGAATAGAAACAGAATCCCCTTGATCAACGAGATAGCAATAATTTCTAGCATTTATAACACTTTAAGGTCTACAAAAATCTTCTCATATCTTATTTTTCATCCTCACAACTGTGTGGAGTAGTGCTATTATTGTCCCCATTTTATAGATGAGAAAGATTAGCAATTCTGCCCAGAATCACAGAGCTAGTAAACATTTGAGTGAGGATTCCATGACAAGTCTTCCTGACTCCAATCATGTACTATTTTTGCTATAATACTTTATATCAGTGCATCATCTTTAACTCAGGGACAGAGATTTCCACAGAGTAGAGATCTTGGACATTGTTGCCAGGAAGGTAACAAATTAGCAAAGTAGTCAGGGGTGTGGGGCAGGATAAAGAAGCTGGGACCTCGGGAAAACACCTAACTATCATTCCCTATCAGGCTCAAGATGCTTCATTGGGGAAAGAGGAAACTAATTGCTGCCTCCAGTGTAAAAGGACTTTGCACACTAGAGAATTCTGAGAAGACATCACTGGTGCTGTACTTCTGGTAAATTATTCTAGTACTCAGGAAAAAGCCAATCTTTTGCCCAGGCCAGCCCTAGCTTGTCTAGGTCTGCATCCCCCTTCCTTTGTTATGTCTGCTACTCCCCTCACCCTCACCCTGCCACAGCTCTGGGTGCCCCTCGCCCCATTCTGGCCTCTCACCTTCCAGCTTCAGACCCTTATCGGTGGGTTGCCTTCTTCTCATAAATGGAGTGAATCTTGTTGATAAGGAAGATTTTGTCTTCTCCCTCCTGGAACAGGAGAGACCCAGAGGAGAAGAGAAGAATAAGAAAGAGATGAGACACAGATAAGCAGAAGGGACGAGTGCATTCCCCCAGCACTCACACACACATCCACATATATAGATATTGATATAGATATAGATATAGATATAGGTGCCTGCACATGCAACAATACTTATACCCATACACACCACATTGTGTACATATCATGCATACATGAACATGCATGGGCAAAACAAACTATGTAAATGTAAACATACACAGAGATATGTGCACACACATACACAAACTATGTACATGTAAACATACATGTAGAGATATATGCACACACATACACAAACTATGTACATGTAAACTTACACATAGAGATATATGTACACACATACACAAACCATATAAATGTAAACATACACATAGGGATATATGCACACACACATACACAAACCATGTAAATGTAAACTTGCATGTGTGCGCATATATATAAAATACACATACCAGTACATAAGTGTACATGCACATTTCCCATTGCTTGCAACATTATATGCACACACACACTACATAGAAGCACACACCAAATACACTGCACATGCTACACATACGTCATGCACATTTGTGCATCACACCACATACAAATACTGCAGATATACCACTTGTACTTGTGTGCACACATTATATACATATATATGTACATGCCATAGGTGCATGCATGCACCCAGCCCTCATACACACTCTTACATTATTAATATGTTCCTTGAGGAGGCAGATAACTTTCCTCTGTCCCTTCACCACCTGGATATTGAAGTAGATTGCAACTCTAAAAAACAAAACAAAACACGAAAGTTTGTAAATACATGCTGTTCTTTGCACATGAAGACAATTCTAGCAGCCCCTCACTCCCTAGTAAACAGGTATTTACTAAGCTCATTAGCTTAGAGTGAGATGCAAAGAAGGCTGGGATAGCAAGTTCTCATCCACAGGCTGGTGAGCTTTCCTCCCAAACCCAGGACAATCTGTACCCCTTATCTTAGCCAGACCTAAAGGAAATGATCCTATGGCCCTTTCATTTTCTCTGAGAGAAATCATTCCATATACTCAGATTATGGTTCATAGATCCCCCATCTTCCCCTCCCTGATCCCAGGCCAGGAAAGTGAAGGAAATAGGCTGCACAAAGGATAAAACATTGGACAAGAAAGCAAGAAAACTGCAATTTCTATCTGGCTTCAGGCACTTATTAGCTGTGTGACCCTAAGCAAATCATTTAACCTCTGCCTGCCTCAGTTTCCTCGTCTATAAAATGAGGATAAGAACAAGACCCACCTTCCAAGGTAATTATGAGGATCAAATAAGATATTAGTAAAGCACTTTGTAAACCATTAAAGTGTTACAGAAAAGCTAGTATTCTTTCTTAAGAACTTTGGAATTGATAGGGTGACGTGGGACTACCCAATGTGCCCTCCTTAGAGAAAGTGCTGTGCTCAATGAGCAAAGCAGAACTGAGGTAGCTCAAAGCAAATGTGAGATGTGGAAAATTAGAAAATGCACCCCAGACATTCACATGGACCATTTGTGCTGACCTATAGCAGAGCATCCTGAGCTTGTGAGAGTAGCCACAGTTAAACAATAAGTTTGTTGATTCTAATATAGTGATGTCATTTTGGTCCTCTTTGATAATGTAACAACTATAACTATATAGGTTAGCTGAATGAACCAATGATGATGATAGTGAAGGCACTGCATCATTGTCATAAATAAGGACAACTCTCTTTACTGAGCAAAGCCCTGTGACAAGTGCTATTTGAGAGGAAGGAAAAAAGAACATTTATATTTTTTAAAATTTTAATTTCTATTATTTGTATTTGTTTCCAGGAATACAGATGAAATGTCTTGCTTTCCATCCCTTGTAGAAGGGAGAGGAGATGGTACATTAGATATGCTTCTAAGACCTTTAAATCCAACAAACTCATTTTACAAAGAAGAAAACCAAAAACCAAATGGGGGGAAGAAAAATCACACAATTACTTGTCTTCAGCAGAAGCCAGATAGCCATTTGTCAAGATCTTCAGGAGAGGATTTCTATTGAGATACAGATTGGACTATGTAGCCTTTGAGAACCTTTTCAATTCTGTGACCTAGTAGCAGGTCCTATGTCATACATATTTATATGACTGACCCTTTGCTCACAACATACAAGATGGCTAGACAGGAGTGTGGGATCAGGGAGGGGAAGATGGGGGGATCTATGAACCATAATCTGAGTATGTGGAATGATTTCTCTCAGAGAAAATGAAGGGGTCATAGGATCATTTCCCAACTCCCTCCCCACCTAGAGCCCTGTCTACTCACAGAAGCGCAACTGACATCAGGAAAATAAAAAAGGTATTTTCCACCAGATACTGGTGGATCCAGGTAAACCAAGTAACACTGGGACTGGCCTCCTCCAGGCGACGAATCCAGACTTTGCCAGCCTCATACATGGTGTCCAAGGTCCGGAAGGGACCACAATTTCTGGAGGGCCTCACTCTGAAGAGAAGAGAATATATAAACAATATGAGTCTTAGAAATTTACCCTCAGATCCTAAAATGATCCCTAAGCCAGGTGCCTCCCTCCCTCCCAGCTCCTAGTTCATCACTTCCAGCTTGGAAGGAGTGGCCTTTCATAGACACTCAATTGAAATGTCTTCCTCACTCTCACTCCAGTCTCACCACCCAGTTCTATCCCTACGTCCTAAAAGAAACTATCAGCAAGACAAATCAAATAAATAAATCCCAAAGCTGAACCTCCCAGAAATGTCTACTTACTGCCAGATGGCATAGGAGAGGAATATGGCTGTCCCCAAGAAGGAGGGGAAGCAGAGGAGAGTGATGAAAATAGTGGTCATATGAGAAGCTCTCCAGGGTTTCCTAGGTGCCTGGCAGTTTGCCATGAGGCTGATCTAGGAAAAAAAAAAGACAAAATAGGTGTTTTTGATAGTTTCTTCTTTTAGCGAGTCTTGCTTGCTGTGTAGATACAGAACAGCTCACAGTTCCAGCCAGAAGTCCATTTCTAAGGCTACAATTCCTTCCTTCAGGGTAAACCTTACATTGTGAACTCCTGGAGGGATTGTCTTTTGCCTCTACCACCAGCATTTAGCACAGTGTCTGGCACACAGGAGGTGCTTAATAAATGTTTATTGACTGACTCCACAGTAGGACTGTTACCTTCTTGATATAGAACAGGAACAGGAGCTTGAGAACCTGGATGGCAGGCAGAAGAGGAGAGAAGAGAACACCCAGCCTGCAGAGAGAGAGAAACAGAAGAGAAAGATCCCTCCAAATCTAGGACTACAAGGGTCTGCCCCCCAGCCCTGCCCCACCTCCCCAATCCCTGGGCCAGAAAACTGATGAGCCTGTGTTCAAAGAGGTCATGGAGTCCTCTGAGTTAGGGGGGTCATTCAGTGCATTCAAGGACATGTGGAAAGATTTCCTGCAGAGTAGATCTGTTGGTCAATGGAAATGGCCACAAATCCCCTCCTCTCTGCCATCCAAGCTATCATGGTGGGAAATAATGGGATCCAGGACTGGGCGATACTCTCAAAAATAACCCCAAGGAAACCTCACCTAGCACTGAATCTTCTCCCACCTCATAGGGGTAGCCATGGAAATGAAATATAAACCTTGTCCTCCTCTCGTGACTTTTGAGGAGACTGAGCAAGGGGGATCAAAAAACTAGATGGAAAACTGGAAAGTCTCCCCCTTAGCATGTAGAAAAATAGGGAACATGGTGCCTGCCCTTGTACAGAAGAGCCCAAAGGGAGGCTGACCTAGCTGTGAGATGTCCCTGCACACCTTCTCAGAAACAGCATCCCTTCCGCCTCAGAGCCAAGAAGTTATTCACACAGGCTCTGTGAGGCTACTAATGGACCCAAATGGAGAACTCACCAGGTCAAGGTCTGCCCATAAATCAGCTCCAGTACATTTCGAGCAACATCAAATTCTGGTTTCCGATCCCGTTTCAGCTTCTCTGTAATGAGCCTAAAGGGCAAAAGCAGCATTGTACCTGAAATGTACTTTGCAAATCTTAAAGTACTAAATAATAATGATGATTACCATAATTAGCATTTGTATAGCTATATAAGTATCATAATAATAATAAAAATAGCACTTATAAAGTACTTTAAGATTTACAAACCTCTTGTTGGTGGAGCTGTGATTGTTGGTGGAGCTGTGAACGTATACAGCCATTGCTGGTGGAGCTGTGAACGTATACAGCCATTCTGGAGAGCAATTTGGAACTATGCTCAAAAAGTTATCAAACTATGCATACCCTTTGACCCAGCAGCATTTCTATTGGGCTTATATCCCAAGGAAATCATAAAGGAAGGAAAGGGCCCCACATGTGCAAGAATGTTTGTGGCAGCCCTTTTTGTAGTGGCTAGAAACTGGAAATTGAATAGATGCCCTTCAATTGGAGAATGGCTGAATAAATTATGGTATATGAATATTATGGAATATTATTGTTCTGTAAGAAATGACCAGCAGGACGATTTCAGAGAGGCCTGGAGAGACTTACATGAACTGATGCTGAGTGAAATGAGCAGAACCAGGAGATCATTATACACGGCAACAACAGTACTATATGACGATCAATTCTGATGGACATGGCTCTCTTCAACAATGAAATGTTTCAAACCACCTCCAAATGTTCACTGAAGAAAGCCATATACACCCAGAGAGAGGGATGTGAAATGTGGACCACAACATAACATTCTCATTCTCCTTGATTGATGTTTGCTTACATTGTGTTTCCTTTCTCTGATATATCTTTTGTGTAGATAAGATTTTTCTTGCACAACAATGATAAGTTGGGAAATATGTATACATATATTCGATTTGCCAATATTTTAACATAATTAACATGTAGTGGATATCCTGCCATCTAGGGGAGGGGTGGGGAGTTGGAGGGAAAAATTTGTAACAGAAAGCTATGTAAGGGTTATTGTTGAAGAATTACCCACACATATGTTATGCAAATAAAATAAAATTTAAAAAAAAAAAAGATTTACAAACTTCATTGCAGATAGCAATCCCATTTTATTTTCACAATATCCCTGAGAATTATTATTATCCCCATTTTACAGGTGGAAAATGGAGACAGAGGTTAAATGATTTGTTCAAGAGGCATAATGCTAGCTTTTATTATCATTATTCAAAAGAGATAAGAATGTCAGATGCTATTATATTGATGACGGTTTAGTCCTAGCTTTTTAGTTGTGTGATTATGGAGAAAGTCAATTTCCCTTTTTAGACCACAGTTCTCTCCCATATAAAATAAGGGAGTTTGACTTAATCTCAAAAAGGTCCCAATAGGAATATTTTATAATCTGGAGGCAGCACAGAATTATGCTGTGTAAGATCACAAAACTGGGAATTGTACAAACCCATGATCTTTCACCACACCACTTTGAGAGGCTAAAAATGCCAGCATTTGTTATACTGAATTAATGTGAGAATGAGTCATTTGCACATGGGAGGAGAGGAAACAAAGAGAGGCTAAGTAGTTTGCCAGAGGTTACAAAGTAAATCCACAGACTCCCCAAGGAGAGAAATATAGCTTTTTCTTTTTAATTTTTTAAAATCTATACTAATACTAATAATAATACTTATATAGCACTTTAAGGTTCACAAAACTTTATTTTTTTCTCCTTTGATCTTTTCAATAACCTTATGCAGTAAGTGCTCCATTTTACAGCTGACAAAGTAAGTTTCTGAGAGATTAAGTAGTTGATCAAGGGCCACATATATCAAATGTCAGAGCCAAGACTCAGAATCCAGGTCTTCTGGACTCAAAATCCAGAACTCTCATCCTTTATATCACACTGTGTTAAGTAAGAGATTTCCAAAATCACTTTCGATGTCAGCAAAGGTAGAGAGGGAGGCGAGAAACCTAGGAGCAAGAAATGGGATAGAGAGGAAGAAAGGAAGAAGGGAGGAAGGGAAGGAGGAAGGAAGGGAAAAAAGAAGGGAGGGAAAAGAAAGAGAGGAAGGGAAGGATTAAGGGAGAAAGGGAGAGAGGGAGGGAGGAAGAGAGGGAAAGAGAAAGGAAGGGAGGAAGAGAGGAAAGGAGGGAGGAAGAGACAGAGAAAGGAAGAGAGGAAGGGAAGAATGAAGGGGGGAAAGTAGGGAAGGAGGAAGACAGGGAAAGAGGAAGGAAGGGAGGGAGAGAGGGAAAGAGGAAGGAAGGGAGGGAGAGAGGGAAGGAGGAAGAGTTTTCCAACTGACCAGTTTGTTTGTGGTCCAGCTCTAGCACAGAATTTGTTTGTCCTTCATTTTCGAAGAGAATATCAAAGAGATGATGCCATAATTCAAATGAGCCAGGGCTGTGCAAAGTCACCTGCGTTACTTTCCCCACCAGAGCCATCTGGGTCCAGTGGCCAGATATAGATCAGGATGACTGGAGATGATCCTGGATGCAGTGGGAGACTTTGGCCTTTTTAAGCTAAAATCTTCAACGGGTCTCTTACCTCCAGACCAGCTCCCCAAAGAGGGTGTCCACAAGTGTGAAGATAAAGTCCATCACCATGAAGCGGTAGAGTTCCTGCCCCACAAAGGTCTCCCAGCACTGATGATGATAAAAAAAAGAATCCTCTAACAGCAGCATACACTTGTAAGGTTTGTGTTTACAAAGCACTTCCTTACAGATTATTTTATTTAAAGATAGGTCCTGCAAAGAGCATCAGTCAGCTCTCTTCTAGCCCTAAGAGACTAATAATCTTTCTCCATTCTTTTTAATATATTTTTTAATTTTTTACAAAGTTTTTTGTTTTCAAAATATATGCATAGACTTAACACTTCCTGGCAAGTCACTTAACCCCAATTGCCTCAGCAAAAAATAAACAAAAAAAAAACTATATGCATAGATAATTTTCAACATTCACCCTTGCAAAACCTTATGTTCCAAATTTTTTTCTTCCTTCTCCCCACCCTCTTCCCTAGGCAGCAAGTAATCCAATATAGGATAAACATGTACAATTTGTCTATACATATTTCCACATTCATCATGTTGCACTAGAAAAACCATATCAAAAAGGAAAAAAATCAGAAAGAAAACAAAATACAAACTACAACAAAAAATGAAAATATTATGTTGTGATCCACACTCAGTTCCCACAGTCCTCTCTCTGGGTGCAGATGGCTCTCTTCATCACAAGATTATTGGAACTGGCCTCAATCATTTCATTGTTGAAAAAAGCCATGCCCAAATCCAAAGACTCCAGCTTTTGGGATAAGAACTCACTATTTGACATAAACTGTTGGGAAAACTGGAAACTAGTATGGAAGAAATTAGGGTTTAACCCACATACTAAGATAAGATCTGAATGGGTTCATGATTTAAATATAAAGAGTGATATCAGCAAATTAGAAGAACATAGGATAGTTTACCTCTCAGATCTATGGAGAAGGAAGGAATTTGTGTCCAAAGAAGAACTGGAACTCATAAATGAACACCATGAAGATAATTTTGATTATATTAAGTTAAAAAGTTTTTGTACAAACAAAACTAATGCAGACAAGATCAGAAGGGAAGCAATAAATTGGGAAATCATTTTTACATTTAAGGGTTCTGATAAAGGCCTCATTTATAAAATGTATAAAAAACTGACTCAAATTTATAAGAATTTAAGCTATTCTCCAATTGATAAATGGTCAAAGAATATGAACAGACAATTTTCAGATGAAGAAATTAAAAGTATTTCTAGTCATATGAAAAGGCACTCCAAATCACTATTGATCAGAGAAATGCAAATTAAGACAACTCTGAGATACCACTACACACCTGTCAGATTGGCTAAAATGACAGGAAATGATAATGATGATTGTTGGGGGGGATGTGGGAAAACTGGGACACTAATACATTGTTGGTGGAACTGTGAATGGATCCAGTCATTATAGAGAGCAATTTGGAACTATGTTCAAAAAGTTATCAAAATGGGGCAGCTAGGTGGCACAATGGATAGAGCACCAGGCTCTGAAGTCAGGAGGACCTGAGTTCAGATCTGACCTCAGACACTTAACATTCCCTGTGTGACCCTGGGCAAGTCATTTAACCCCAAATGCCTCAAGGGAAAAAAAAAGTTATCAAACTGTGCATACCCTTTGACCTAGCAGCGTTTCTATTGGGCTTATATCCCAAAGAGATCTTAAAGGAAGGAAAGGGCCCCACATGTGCAAGAATGTTTGTGGCAGCTCTTTTTGTAGTGGCTAGAAACTGGAAACTGAATGGATGCCCTTCAAATGGAGAATGGCTGAATAAATTATGGCATATGAATGTTATGGAATATTATTGTTCTGTAAGAAACGACCAACAGGAGGATTTCAGAGAGGCCTGGAGAGACTTGCATGAACTGATGCTGAGCGAAATGAGCAGAACCAGGAGATCATTATACACAGCAACAAGGCTATACGATGATCAATTCTGATGGACGTGGCTCTTTCCAACAGTGAGGTGATAGAGGCCAGTTCCAATGATCTTGTGATGAAGAGAGCCATCTACACCCAGAGAGAGGACTGTGGGAACTGAGTGTGGGATCACAACATAACATTCTCATTCTTTTTGTTGTTCACTTGCCTTTTGTTTTTTTACTCATTTACTTTCTTTTTTTGATATGATTTTTCTTGTGCAGCAAGAGAATTGTATAAATATGTTTACACATATTGGATTTAACATATATTTTAACATGTTTAACATATATTGGATTATTTGCAATCTAGGGGAGGAGGTGGGAGGAAGGAGGAAAAAATCTGAAAACTATGCAAGGGTCAATGTTGAAAAATTATCCATGCATATATTTTGAAAATAAAAAACTTTAAAAATTGAAGAAAAAAAAGAAAAGAAAAAGAAAAGAGCCACATGCATCAGAATTGATCATTGTATAACTTTGCTGTTGCCAATTTGCATCAGTTCATGTAAGTCTCTCCAGGCCTCTCTGAAATTGTCCTGCTGGTCGTTTCTCACAGAACAATAATATTCCATAGCATTCATATACCATAATTTATTCAACCATTCTCCAACTGATGGGCATCCATTCAATTTCCAGTTTCTTGCCACTACAAAAAGAACTGCCACAAACATTCTTGCACATGTGGTCCCTTTCCCTCCTTTATTATCTCTTTGGGACACAGGTCCAATAGAGTCACTGCTGGATCAAAGGGTATGCACAAGTTTAATAGCTCTTTGGGCATTGTTCCATATTGCTCTCTAGAATGGTTGGATTAGCTCACAACTCCCCAAACAGTGTCCTAGTTTTCCCACATCCCCTTCAATATTTATCATTATTTTTTCCTGTCATATTAGCCAATTAGTCTTTCTCCATTCCTTACAGAGAAGAAAACAAGCTCACAGTTGGAACCAAACCCAGTCCTCCTGACTCTTAGACTTTCCAACTGCCTCCATGATGAACTAAAAGTCACCTCAGGATCATGAATATTTTGCTTGTTCCCATGTCGGAGCATAGCTGGTATCTTCCTAATTCTTTTTGAAAATTTTTTTGGAAGGGGAGAGAGGGAGAAGAAGGGGTCGTGGTACAAAATGTTCTAAAAACACACAGGGGTCTTATGATATCCACCATAGTCAATTCAACTCAGCAAACAAGAAGTACCTATGTATGAAGCACAGCATGCAAACAACTCTCTCAGCTTCTAGAAATGTCTTTATTGAACATAAAAAATTATATACTTAATGATTCTAGAAAAATATGGAAAGACTAACATGAAATAATGAAGAGCAAAATGAGGAGAACCAAGAGAACATTATATACTGTAATAGCAATATTGTATTAAGAAGCACTTTGAACAAATAAGTTATTTTGACTATTATAAATGCCCAAATTAACTATAAAGGACATATGAGGAAAGATTATTTGCATATAGAGAAAGAACTGATAAACAAAAGTGTGGATAGAATAATTCTACATATATCTGTGTCTGATGGTAGCCATCTTGGAAGGGGGGGGGAGAAAAGAAATTTACATGTTAATTTTATTGTATATTTAAAAGGAATAGTAAGATGTATATTGTAGATTTGCAGTTTCGTGTGCAATCATCTTTTTTACTGTACTGTTACAGAAATGCTTGCTTTATTCCATAAATTAAAAATAAAATTTAATAATGAAAAAATAAAATAAAAAGAAATGTTTTTCTTGGCATGCTTACCTTGTCTTCCAGCGATCTAACTTTACGACCCATCCAGTGGTAACAGAGAAGTCCCAAAATAACCATCTTGAGAATCAGGTTTCTAAGAAAAAAGGGAGAATAAGTGAAGGATGCTGAAGCAGAAGCAGGCAGGCAGGCAAATCAGTCAGATCCTCAAAGGGTGAAATTGGGAGAACAGAGCCCTGCCCTGCCCTACCTGCAAATGGCCACATAGACCTCCAAAACAGGAGAATCATGCTGCTCCCAGATGGCTAGGACATTGTAGAAATAGGGAACCACCAAGTTGATGATGCAGACTATGAGGGGAAGAGCCAGTAGACGGAGCTTCTCACTAATTGTCTGAGTCCTAATTTCATGGTTCTGTGGGTGAAATGATGAGGGTACATGCTCACTCATATAGAAAAGGTAAGGTCAGGCTAACTCTGGCAGGTTAGGCATATTTCTGGCATAGTAAATCACTAAACTGAGCCTTGGAGAGGAGCATATATTGACGTAAAAGTCTACAGGGTTGGGGATGGATCAAAGGTTGAGACAGGTACTCAGGATCCTATTCTCCTTTCAAAAAAAATTTGCAAAATCAAAAGACATTACCCATACATGTTTCATCATTCATCTGGAGTCATGATTGGACAATGCATATGTCAACATTTTTTATAATTTTATTATTTTTATAATGTTCTCTTTGATTTGTTTACTTTAGTGTGTATCAATTTTTCAAATTAATTTTATTCTGAATTTAAATATCCCAATAGAATATTTCCATATTTGTATGTATATATATGTATTTATACATGCATACATATATGTGTGTATATATCTATATTGCATATATATATCACAAAATAAAAAAGGAAAAAAATGGGGGGGAGGGGATCTGCAAGCTATGGACTAATAACCCAAAATCTGATTGAAAGACTTAAGGAATTAAATAGGAAATAATAAGGGAGAAGGAAAAAAACAGAAAATAATAATAAAAGTTATCTTGTGCTTTAAGGTTTTCAAAGCATTTGACAGATTATCTCAGAGGAGAATAAAATGAAGAATGGAAGAGAGAGAGGAAAAAGAAAGAATTGAGGTACATGGAAGAGTGGAAGAGTACTAATTATGCCTTGGGTGACCCTCAGAAGCTGATGCTGGGCCCATAGTTCAAGGTTCAAGCTCCCAGAGCAAAGGAGGAGAGTTGAAGACATGAAATGGAAAGAACACGAGGAGGAGGAGGAGGAAGAGGAGGAAATCCTTGAAATGGAGCCTCTCTCAAGCAGTCTTTACCAGGTAGGTCCAGCCCTCACTCCCAGCCCCATACTCCTTCCTAGAATCAAAGTAACCCAAAGTTGGAGGGCTCACTTCATGCATGAACTCTGAAAATGAGTAGACAGCAATGGCACAACCCAGGGCAGAACTCAGGGACAGCAGCCACATCAGAAATAGCACTGTCATCTGTCTCAGTCTCCCACACATACTTCTCGGGTGTTGCTTCAGCTGCCACTCAGCCAACAGCTCCTGCCAGGAGGAATACAGATCAGTCAGTGACCAGGATCCTCTTACACCATAGCAAGGACCCAGAAAGTCAATGTCTGTGTAGAAGAACAAGGAAAGAAAGTAGAGTGGGGAAGAGACAGGAACATAAGAACATGAGTCATTCTAGGTCATACCTGGTGGGTAGCATCCCTTAAAGACTGACCTTCTCACAGCTCTGGCTTTATATCCCTTAACCCTGGAAGGTTCCTAAAAGTACCTCATATCTTTTCTCCTTGACTTCAAGGTCCAAACTAATCTTTCTCAACAGATATCAGAAAGCACTGTGTTTTACACAATTTGCCTGCAATCATCTTGTGAGATATATATTACAATCATTACCCCCATTTTATTGAAGAAGGAAATAAATCTTAGAGGTTAGGTAATTTTTCGAAGGTCACACTGTAATTCAGCATCAGAACTTCCACCTAAAACTAGATCTTTTCCTTTTATTTTTTTTAATTAAAGCTTTTTTATTTTCAAAACATATGCATGGATAATTTTTCAGCATTGACCCTTACAAAATCTTGTGTTCCAAATTTTCCCCTCCTTCTGCCTGCCTCCTCCTCCAAAATATGTTAAACATGTTAAAATATATGTTAAATCCAATATATGCATATATATTTATACAATAATCTTGCTGCACAAGAAAAATCCAATCAAAAAGGAAAACAAAATGAGAAAGAAAACAAAATGCAAGCAAACAACAAAAAGAGTGAAAATATAATGTTGTGATCCACACTCAGTTCCCACAGTCCTCTCTCTGGGTGTAAATGACTCTTTTCATCACAATACATTGGAACTGGCCTCAATCATCTCATTGTTGGAAAGAGCCACGTCCACCAGATCTTTTCTTTAAGTCACTTTTGTGCTAAGGAAACAGCAATGACTTTCAGCATTCTCCCAGCATTTTAAAAAAACAGTTCAATAGCTTTTAAAAATTCCTTCACCAGGATAAGAATTCACTATTTGACAAAAATTGTTGGGAAAACTGGAAAACAGTATGGCATAAACTAGATATTGACCAATATCTAACACCCTATATCAAGGTAAGGTTGAAATTAGTTCATGACTTAGACATAAAAGATGATACTATAAGCAAATTAGGAGAACAAGAGATAGTCTATCTCTCAGATCTTTGAAAAAGGGATTTAGGACCAAAGAAGAGCTAGAGAACATTATAAATGCAAAATGGATCATTTTGGTCACATTAAATTTTAAAGATTTTGTACGAACAAAACCAATGCAGCCAAGATTAGAAACGAAGCAGAAAGCTGGGGAAAAGTTTTTTTATAACCAGTGTTTCTGATAAAGGCCTTATTTCTAAAAATATATAAAGAAGTGATTCAAATTTAAAAGAATATAAGCCATTTTTCCCAAATGATAAATGATGAAAGGATAGGAATAAACAATTTTCAGATGAAGAAATTAAAGTCATTTCTAGTTATATGAAAAAATTCTCTAAATCACTATTGATTAGAGAAATGCAAGGGGTAACTAGGTGGTGCAGTGGATAGAGCACCAGCCCTGCAGTCAGGAAGACCTGAGTTCAAATCTGGCCTCAGACACTTATCATTTCCTAGCTGTGTGACCCTGGGCAAGTCACTTAACACCAATTGCCTCAGCAAAAAGAGAAATGCATTTGAAGTACCATTTCACAACTCTCAAATTGGCTAAGGTGATAGAAAAAGAAAATGATGAATGTTGGAGGGAATGTGGAAAACTGAAACAGTAATATATTGTTGGTGGAGTTGTGAATTGATCCAACTGTCCTGGAGAGGAATTTGGAACTATGCCCAAAAGGCTGTCAAATTGTAGATCCTTTGATCCAGCAGTGTTTCTACTAGGTCTCTACTAGGTATCCCAAAGAGATGATAAAAAAGGGAAAAGGATCCACATGTGCAAAAATGTTTGTAGCAACCCTTTTAGTAGTGGTAAGGAACTAGAAATTAAGTGGATGCCTATCAGTTAGGAAATGGTTAAGTTATGATATGTGAATTGTAATGGAATATTATTGTTCTATAAGCAGGCTGATTTCAGAAAAGCCTGGAAAAACTTGCATGAACTGATGCTAAGTGAAGTGAGTAGGACCAAGGGAACATTGTAAAAAGCAACAAGTATATGTGATGATCAACGGTAATGAACTTGGTTCTTTTCAACAATGAAGTGATTCAAGGTAATTCCAACAGAAGAGCCAGTTACATCCAGAGAGAGAACTATGGAGACTGAATGTATATCAAAGCATAGTATTTTCACCTTTTTGTTGTTTGTAAAGATTGTTTTTTTTTTCTCATGTTTTCTTTTCTTTCATCTTTTGATCTGATTTTTCTTTTGCAGCATGACAAATATGGAAATATGTTAAAAAGAATTGCACATTTTTAACCTATATTGGATTGCTTGCTGCCTATAGTTAGGGGGTGTGAGGGAGAGATAAAAATTTGAAACACAACATTTTGCAAAAATGAATGTTGAAAACTATCTTTGCATGAATTTGGAAAACTAAAAAGTATTCAAAATAATAATAAAATAAAATCCTCCACCACTTCACCTCCAACTCTCAATTCTTCACACTTTGCCTCTCTCAGGAAGACAAAAATAGGAGGTAGGGTTTGGGGGAAAGCATCAACATGGAGACAGAGAATATGGATTCAAATCCTAACTGTCTGATGCTTACTATCTGAGTGACTAAGCAAATCATGTAACTATCTGAGCCACAGTCCCCTCATAAAATAAAATGAGGGTTGGACGTGATGAAATTCCAGATCTTATAGCTTTATGATTCTGTTATTCCCCAACAAAGCTTTTCTTCTCCAATTAACTTAATATGTTCATTCACTCTACAAGGATTAATTACTTAATTACATGCCCATCTCTTTGGAATGACTTCTTTCCTCTTATTCTTCAATTAGTGTTAAAAAGTCCCTGCATTTTTCCCAACAGATATGAATAGGAATGAATGTAAGCTAATAACAACCATTTGAGAAAATGTTGCCAATTAGTAATAAGAGAAATATTCACAAACAACTGATATTTCACCTCACATCAATCAGGATGATAAAAATAATGAAAGATGAAAACAGTATAAGATAGAGGAGCCATGAGGAAAAGGACACAAAAATGCTTTGCAGATGGAATTGTGAATTGGTCCAATCATTTTGGAAATAATTTGAAATCACACCCCAAGACTGAATGTGGAAATGTTATTTGCTTGCTTTTTTTTTTCCTCATTTTTTTCCCTTTTTGATCTGATTTTTCTTGTGCAGCATGATAAATGTGGAAATATGTATAGAAGAATTGCACATTTAACCTATATTGGATTACATGCTATTTAGGGGAGGGAGGTAAGAGGAAGAGAGAAAAATTTGGAACACAAGGTTTTGCAAGGGTGAATATTGAAAACTATCATTGTATGCATTTTGAAAATAAAAAGCCATTTAAAAAAAGAAGAAAGAAATCACACCCAAAAGTCACTAAACAGTACATGCCCTTTCATCCAGTGATCTTTCTTCTTAAGGATATACTCCCAAGTAGGTGAAAGACAGAGAGAAAGATTTCATGTCTTATTTAAAATAAATATATTTATATATAAATACTTATATATAAATATATTTATATCATTATGATAGATTAGTTCACCTTTGAATTTTAAAAAATTAGTGATTTGGTTACTCTTTTGTGTTTGGTACCTTTATTTCTGAGTATATTACTCTCCTCTTTTCAGACCAGCAAATCATAACTTGGGTTTTTTTTGTTTTGTTTTGTTTTGGGTTTTTTTGCAAATCATAACTTGTAACAAAAAAAAAGGAAAAAAAGGAATTTGACAAAACTAATCAACACATTAGTCTAGACTGATGATAAGCAAAACTTTTCAAATTTGTAGAAGTACCTAACTTTTACAAAGAAGGGAGGGAGGAGCATCTCAATTATGCTCCCACTCTATCTTTAGGAAGCCTTTCCAAGAGCTCTAAACTAACCGCCTTTCCTCTGTTTTTATCTTTGGGCTCTTAGGCCTATTTTGTGGGTGTGCCATCTCCTTAACTAGCTTGGAAAGTCCCAGGAGCCCAAGATCTTGTTTTCCTTCTTTTGTATCCTTCCCACAGTGCTCAGTACAAAAAAGGACCTCCAACTGTTAGAGTTGACTGAATGATCCAGCTGGACTTAAAATTCCCTAGCATGCAGAATTCCTGCCAGCAGGAACCTTTAGGATAGGTGGAGATGCTTTTGCTTAATGCCTCAAGCCGCCTACACCCGGGGCGGGGGGGGGGGGGGGGGGGG
>JAJPUD010004076.1:185177-213253 GCA_023553655.1 Myrmecobius fasciatus
CCTAGTTTTAGATATCAGATCACAGGTTGGAAGTTATTTGGGTTGGTGAGCCAGGGGATGGGATGTGTGTGAGTGCAGGGATGTATGTAGTAAGAGAAATGACAGATCCCAGCAATCTCTGGCCCCATTCACCTTCAGCTGCGTCCTAATGTTATCATGTTGTAGGCGGGAAGCCCATTTTTGGATGACATTGTAGTCCCAAGAGCAGAAGACGGTGATGGAGTGGACTCCAAGGGTACTGCCCACCCGGTAGCTCTTCCCAAAGGAACGAGACATGCTAGGGAGAGAAGGAGATCCACGTGAGGGGGAAGATGGTGGGAAAGGGAGGCAAAAGAATCCAGAGTAAGGGACTGAGGGGGGAGTTCTGTTCTATCCTCATAAAGAGCTGACTGTCTTGTGGGAAAAGAATTAGATGCTTCTCCTTGACTCCAGAAGATAAAGCTATAAGGAGCAGGTAGATATTGCTGAGGGAGGCTTATGATTGCTATAAGGAAAGATTTTCTAACAATGAGAACTGGGCAGCTGGGTGGCACAATGAATAGAGCACCAGCTCTGGAGTCAGGAGGACCTGAGCTCAAATCTGGCCTCAGACACTTATTAACTCTGTGACCCTGAGCAAGAAAACCCAAATTGCTCCCAAAAAAAATAAATCCAAAAGTTAAATATATTTCCCTAGACGTTGTGGGTTCTCCTGTCCCAGAAGTCTGCAAATAAAATTTGTTTGTTGTTCAGTCATTTTCAGTTGTGTCCAAGTCTACAAGACAAGGGATCTTCTTGGACAAGAGATACTGGAGACTCAGATATACTGAGGGTTACATGATTTGCCCAGGGTTACAGAGCTAGTGAGAGATTTGTCTCTAAGCCTGGCACTCTCTCCCCTGTGTTACCTACCTTCAAGTAAAATCTAAAGAACACTATTATGGTGTGTTTGTAAAGGAGGTCCTTTCCACTTCTTACATTCTGTAATTGTGTCAAAAGTGGGGGAAAGAGCTGGCAAAGTGGAACAGGAGAAAAGACAATTTTGGAGTAAATAGGATGAAAGTGAAGGGAGGGTAGATAGAATAAGATACTGAGATGGGGAGAGAGGGGGTCCACGCAGGAGCAGAAAAGGCCTCTCCTTACCTGTATACTAGGGTGATGCAGGTAATAAAGAAGGAAAAACCAATGGTAAAGAGGTAGGCCAGGGGCATGTTATATGGCAGGTGGACTGCATTTGCAGGACAGAGGTCACTGCTCTGATGGGAGGAGCACGGCTGGTTCAAGGTGAAGTTGCTGTAGTAGCCGTAGTACATCACGGTGTGGGTGAATAGGCCCTGCCAAGGTAGAGGTAAGACAGCTCGAGAGGAAAGTCAGTGGAGCCTCCCCTGCCCAATTCCACCATCCCACCCAACCAAACTGAGAAGGGAAGCGAGAGAAGGAAAAGGCAGTGGTGGGCTACAATACAGAGATGAGGGGGAAATTAAAAGGAAAGACCCATATACCCAGGCCAAAGATAGGCCACTAATGAGTACAAACAAGAGGAAACAGAGTCCTCAGGTAGCTCAGCTCTATTCAAAACAGAAATTCCTTCGCTGACATCCTGGACAACCTCCCTCAGGTGACCATTCTTCTTTCAAATAATTGCTTATTGTTAGGAGGAAGTTCCTTGTTATGAGCTGGGATTTATCTACCTGTCAGTCCTACCTCCTTTTCCTAGTACTGCCTTCTGGGAATATGCAGGAAGAAATTTGATTCTTCACTAATACATTATTGGTGGAATTGTGAATTAATCCAACCATTTTGGGGACAATTTGGAAGTATGCCCAAAGGGCTATCAAACTGTACATGCCCTTTGGTCCAGCAGTGTTTCTACTGAGCTTATATCTCAAAGAGATATTAAAGAAGAAAAAGCTTTAATAAAAAATAAAAATAAATAAAAACTAAAAAAAATTAAGAAATTTGATCCTTAATCTCTCCTGAAGCCTCTTCTCCAAGCCAAGCAGTTCTTTCTAAAAAATCCTCCTAGAGCATATTTCTAAGTCACCCTGGTTGGCTCTCCTGTGCATGGCATCTCACAGAACACAAGACAGCTCTCCAGATAGAGTCTGACCGCTGGTACTTTTTCTTTGTCCTGGACACTCTGAATCTATTACATCATATCACACTCTATAGCTATCATGTCATATGGTCATATCATGTCATACAACCAAGACTAAATAGGTATATTAATGAGCTTGCAATCTATAACAAGATGTTTTTGCAAATGTACGACTTCCTAAACACATAAAGTCCAAATCCAGTCCCCTAATTCCATGTGCAAGGGGATAAAGAGAGAACAAAAAGTACTCGAGTGGTCCCCATGGAAGGGAAAAGATGCCCTCCTACACACAGCCCAGTGGGTACATAGGGAAAGGAGAGGCTTTCTTGCTCATAGGCACGAGTCCCCATACTCACACCCCCAGTGAAGAGCTCCAGGCCTGTGAATGACTGGGAGACAGGGGGCTCTGAAGGGGGGGGGAAGGCCACCTGCACAGCCACAATGAAGGGCAGCACAAGGAGGAGAAGCAGGATGTTGAAGGAGACCAAGGTCTTCAGGAAGAGGAAGTAGGAGAGCACACTAGAGCCAAACTGGCCACTGATTTGCTTCAGGGAGTAACGCCAGGGCTTCAGGGCGTACAGAGCAGAGAGAAGTCCATACCACAAGCTGCGGAAAGTCTGTGGGAATAAGAATAGTGTTTATTAATAATAACGATAATAATTTAATTGTTACTTCTTCAAGGTTTTCAAAGTGCTTTTAAAATGTGATCTTTCTTGATCCTCCCACCAATCCTGGGAGATAGACATTATTGTTATCCTCATTTTGCAGAATGGGAAACTGAGGCAAACAGGGTAAATGACTCTCCTAAGGTCCCTCTGGACTGATTCTGAGGATGGATTTGAACCTGACTCCAGGGTACCACTAGGTGGGGCACTCGAGTGGGATCTCTAGATTCACACTAGGGAAAATCCATTTTAAGGAGTACTGAGGGCAGAAATATCTTGGGGAAAAGCTCAGACTCAGGCTCAGAAGACCAGAGTTCCAGACCCAGTCCCACCACTGACTGACTTGCTATTAATTTCTTAAACATTTCAAGCTTCAGTTGTCTTATTTAAAACAGAGATTCATCAGTGTTTTTGCTTTCTAAAGGGCTTTGAAAAGGCATAAACTGTCCTAGATTCTCTCAAAGAAAGAGGAGGTGATATAAAGTGAAGGAGGCTATGGGACTACTTTTGTCACAGAAAGCTGCCTAGGCCTGGGTGGAGCCAAAGGTGACCAAAGGCTCCACCATATCATCAGTGAGAAGCTGCATTTTTCTATTTAGAATTGCTAGCATGGGAGGCAAAGCTCTCCCAAATTCCCCTCCAAACAATTTAAAAATGATGCCGCAAAATGAATTCTAGAGTGCAAGAACCAACAGAAATATTAGGTTGAGACAACTTTCCAGCTCAAGACAAATGAGAAAACAAGCAAGAAAGTCTGTTCCACTAGGGTGAAAATAGACCACAGTGAAATACAGGTCATGGCTTGGCAAGCCAGCAGCAGGCCTTGGGGACCTGTGTATCAGCAAAGGGGCTTCTAAGATGGTAAGAGGGTCAAAAAACTGATCATAAAAAGATTACAGGGGTCTCCTTGCTAACACTGGGTGCAGGACTCTGTTATTTTACCCATATTTCTGGATGACAGTCCCAAAATAAGGAGCATACATTACAAGAAGTGGGGACTCTGGTCACAATCCTAGGACAGAATAGAATATTTGTGGTTGCTCACAGACCACAGCACAGGACAGAAGAGGAATGACCATATCCTTCCTTATATTCAATAAAGGGCCATAGAAACATAGATTAAAAATTAATTGGAAACTAAATAATCCAGTCCTAAAGAATGAATGGATCAAAGAACAAATCAGAGAAACAATAAATAATTTCATTAAAGAAAATGACAATGATGAGACAATAGCCTAAATTTATTGGATGCAGCCAAAGCAGTAATTAGGAGAAAATTTATCTCTCTAGACATCAATAAAATAGATTATTTTTTAAATATAGAAAAAAAACAAATTTTAAATCTCCAGTTAAACATCAAATTTTTAAAAATCTGAAAATAAAGGAGAGATTAGTAAAATTTGAAGTAAAAAACCCACTGAATTAAAAAAATTAAACTAGAAGATAGCTTTATGAAGACAAAAAGCAATGAAGATAAATTGTTGGTTAATTTGGTTTCAAAAAAGAAGGAAAACCAGGATTAAAAATGAAAAAGATGAATTCACCACCAATGAAGATGAGATTAAAGCAATTATTTGAGAGCTATTTTGCCCAATCATGTGCCAATAAATCTATCAATCCAAATGAAATAGATAAATATTTTTTTAAAAAAGTTAATTTCCCAGATTAATAGAAGAGGAAATAGAATATTTAAATAACCCTACTTAGAAAAAGAAATTGAATGAGCATCAATGAGCTCCTCAAGAAAAAAATACCCAGGACCAGATGAATTTACAAATGAATTCTACCAAACATTTTTTTAAATTATTAATTATAATACTATGCAAACTATTGGGGAAAATGGGCAAAGAAGAAGCTCTTTTGGCCCCACATGTGCAAGAATGTTTGTGGCAGCCCTTTTTGTAGTGGCTAGAAACTGGAAACTGAATGGATGCCCATCAATTGCAGAATGGCTGAATAAATTATGGTATATGAATGTCATGGAATATTATTGTTCTGTAAGAAACAACCAGGAGGACGATTTCAGAGAGGCCTGGAGAGACCTACATGAACTGATGCTAAGTGAAATGAGCAGAACCAGGAGATCATTATACATGGCAACAACAATACTATATGGTGATCAATTCTGATGGACATGGCTCTCTGCAACAATGAAATGCTTCAAACCACTTCCAAATGTTCACTGAAGAAAGCCATATACACCCAGAGAGAGGGATGTGAAATGTGGACCACAACATAACATTTTCATGCTCTCGATTGATGTTTGCTTGCATTGTGTTTCCTTTATCTAATTTTTCTTTCTTGTAGATACGATTTTTCTTGCACAACAATGATAAGTGTGGAAATATGTATACATATATTCGATTTGTCAAGTATTTTAACATAATTAATATGTAGTGGATATCCTGCCATCTAGGGAAGGGGTGGGGAGTAGGGGGGAAAAATTTGTAACAGAAAGCTTTGTAAGGGTTAATGTTGAAGAATTACCCATACATATGTTTTGCAAATAAAAAAATAAAAATAAAAAAAAATTAATTAAAAAAAAAAGAAGTCGTCCTAAATTTCTATTTTAACACAAATATGGTGCAGGAAGAGCAAAATGTGGAAGAGTAAAAACAGAAAGAAAACATTGATGCAAACATTTTAAATAGAATTCTAGCAGGGAGAGTATAGCAATGTATCATTATAGCAGGAATCAGGTCTGATTCTGATAGTAGGAAAACTATCAGATATTGATCATATTAATAACAAAACCAAAAGAATAAATAAATGCAGAAAAAATTTTGATAAAATACAATGCTCATTCCTATGAAAAACACTAGAAAGCATAGGAATAAATGGAACTTTTTAAAAAATGATAAGTGATATCTAATTTAAAATCATAAGCAAGCATTATCTGTGTTGGCAATAAGCTAGAAGCCTTCCAATGAGATAGAAGTAAAGTTAAAATGTCCCTTTTCACCACTGTTATTCAAAATCATCCTAGATATATAACAGTAAGAGAAGAAAAAGAAATTAAAGTAGGCAATAAGGAAATAAAACTATCACTCTTTGCAAATGATATGATGGGTATTAAAGGGTTAAAGAATCCTAGAGAATCAATCAAAAAAAATTAGGTGAAATAAAAACTTTGGCAAAGTTGCAGAAAAGTCATAAATCCTCACAATTCTACATATAACCAATAAAATCCAGTAGAAAGAAAGAGAAAGAAAAATTCCATTTAAATTAACTGTAGACAAAACAAAATACTTGGAAGTTTACCTGCCAAGATAAGCCTGTAAAAACACAGTTACAAAGCACTTTTCACACAAATAAAGTCAGTTCTTACCAAATGGAAAAATATTAATTGTTCAAGTCAATATAACAAAAATGACAATTCTGCCTAAAATCAATTTATTTATTCAATGTTATACCAACTAAACTACCAAAAATTATTTCATAGAGCTAGAAAAAAATAGAGAATCAACAAAAAAAAACATTGTGAAGAAAGGTGGTCTAGTAGTACTAGATTTCAAACTGTATTACAAAGCATTAATCATGAAAACATTCTGATACTGGCTAAGAAAAAGAATGGCGGATCAGAGGAATAAATTAGGGACAAATACACAGAAGGTGCTGTGCTCCATGAGCAAAGCAGAATTTGAATTAACTCAGAAAAAATGCAGGATACCCAAAGAGAATCTACCCCTCACAGGGACTAGTGGTGTCTGACCCATGGCAAAGCATTCCAAGCTCATATAGGTCTGATCAGCCAGAGTCAGACATACTGTGACTCAACTCTAACATAGTGATGTCATTTTGGCGCTCTTCAAGAATGAAAGACAACCACCAACCAACCAATGATTAGTCTAGTCTTGGATGAACAAATAGATCCAAACTTTTGGGACAAGAAGTTACTATTTGACAAAAATTGCTGAGAAAACTAGAAAGGCAGAAAATAGGTAGAAACCAGCATTTCACACTATATACCCAAAAAAGATCAAAATAGATATGTGATTTAGATATAAAAGATATCATAAGCAAATTAGGGGAACATGGAATATTCATCAGAGCTATACATAAGGGAATAAATTATGATCAAATGAGATAATGATATTACAGAGTGAAAATGGATCATTTTTATTACATTAAATTAAAAAAGGTTTACACAACCAAGATTAGAAGCAAAGTAGGAAACTGGGGGAAACTTTATAGCAAGTTTCTCTAATAAAGGCCTCGTATTTCAAATGTAAAAAGAACTGAGTCAAATTTGTAAAAATATGAGCAACTCTCCAGTTGTTAGTCAAAGGACATGAACAGGCAATTTTCAGAAAAAGAAATCAAAGCTATCAATAGTTATTTTTTTAAATGCTCTAAATCACTGTTGATTAGAGAAATTAAAATTAAAACATCTTTGAGGTACCATCTATCATCTTAGCTAATATGACAGAAAAGGAAAATGACAAATGTTAGAGGGATTGTTGAAAAACTGGGACACTAAGGCACTGTTACTGGAGCTGCAAACTGATCCAACCATTCTGAAGAGCAATTTGCTCAAAAAGCTATAAAACTATGCATATTCTTTGACCCAGCAATATCCCTACCAGGTCTGTATCCCAAAGAGTTAAAAAAAAAAAAATAAGAAAGATTTATGTGGACCTATATGTATAGACTACTTATATCAGCTCTTTTCTGATGGCAAAGAATTGGAAATTGAAGGAATGTTCTTCAATTGGGGTAGAGATGAACAAGTTGTGATATAGGATTGTGATGAAATATTATTGTGCTATAAGAAATGATGAATAGGATGCTTTCTGAAAAACCTGGGAAGACTTACATGAACTATTGAAAAGTGAAATAAGGAGAACCAAGAAAACATTGTACACAATAACATCAATACTGTGCAAGGGTCCACTGTGAATGACTTAACTATTCTTAGAATACAATGATCCAAGACAATTCCTGAAAAACTTATGATGAAAAATATTATCCATATTCAGAGAAAGAACTGATGGAGTCTAAATGCAGATCAAAGCATACATTTTTAAAATGTTATTTTGGGGGGCTTTTTGGGGGGAGGGGTGACAGTGTTTTCTTTCATAACATGATAACATAGAAATGTTTTGCATGTTCATGTATAACATTGCTTTCTCAATGATGAAGAGAGAGAGGGAAGGAAAGAATTTGGAATTTAAATTTTTTTCAAATAAATGTTTAAAATTGTTTTTAGGTATAATCGAAGAAAAAAAATTTTTTTTAATGCTATTCACTTGCAGAGAAAATAACTGATAGCATATAATTAAAAATTTGAATATTCTTTTAAAAAAAACTTTTTTTATTCTTCTTGAGTTTTTGGTCTTTATTTTCTTTTGCAACATGACTAATATGGAAAAGTTTTGCATGATCACATTTGTATAATCTATATTAAATTGCTTGCTTTCTCTTTTTTGTTTCTGTTGGTGTTTTTCCTCAATAGCATTTTATTTTTCTAATTACATGTAAAGAGAGGTTTCAACATTGATTTTTATAAGATTTTGATCCCCAAATTTCTTCTCCATTCTTCCCTTACCTCTTACCTCCCCCAAACAGCAAAATTGCTGGGATGGGCTCAAGAGAGGGGGGCTAAACAGGAAAGGAACTCAAAATATTAAATTAAATATGCATTCCATTAAATATTTAAAATATTTAAAAATACACTTAACTAAATATATATTCCAGAATATTTGGGACCCACAATATTTTTTTAAACCAAAAAACTAATATTAAAAAAAAAAACCTCTTCACATCCTGTCCCTTTCCAGACTTCTTACACATAACTGCCTTTCCAGTACTCTACTATCCAGCTACCCTGGCCTACTGACCTACTTGTACTACCTCCCACACTACACTCACTCCCATCTCCAATCTATCTCTACACTTTTGAACTGTACCCTCCTCCCTGAATGTATTCCCTCTTCACCTCTACATCTTTCCCCCGTTTCCCGAAAAACTCAGTTTAAATACCACCTTTTGCAGGGGATCTTTCCTGTACCCCCAAGTTGCTAATGACTTTCTCGTTCAGGTTACCTTCATCTCCTCTGTATATATCTTAGATGGACCTAGTTATTTGTATATTGTTTCTCACATTAGAATGTGATATCTTGGAGACACAGTCTTGAACCATGTTTTTCCCTTTCTTTGTATCCTTAGAACTTAACTTAGCACCTGGCACAGAGTAAACAATTAAGTAGTGCTTGTTGACTGACTGACAGATGTGACTAAATAAATAAAAAAGAATTGTTAGCACTCAGATATCAAGAATCATTTCAATTCCATAAAACAAACATTTATTATCAATGAGTGGGAAGTTGAGTAACAGTGGCCCACAAATCTATAATCCTTTAGGGTTTACAAAGTAGCCCCCCCTACAACAAGCTAGTGAGACTGATAAGACAAGTATTCTATTTCATAGATGAGAAAATTGAGGCTTGAAGAACTTATGTAATTTATCCAAGATTACATATACCTAATATTCAAACCTGGATCTTCTGATTGGTTTTTCTTTTTTTTTCTCTTTTTTTGAAAAATAGCATATTTCAGTCTGTATTCAGAAAATAACAGTTCTTTCTCAAGGGATAGATAGAATGCTTCATTATTAGTATTTTGGGATCTTAGATTCCAAAATATCTTAGATCATTTTATTGCTGAGAATAGCTAAGTCATTCAGCTGACTATTGTATAGTATTACAGTTACTGTGTGCAACAGTCTTCTGGTTCTGCTCACTTCACTTTCCATCAGTTCATGTAAGTTTTTCCAGGTTTTTCTGAAATTATCCTGCTTATCATTTCTTATAGCATAACAGTATTCCATCACATTCATATACCACAGCTCGTTTAGCCATTCCTCAAATGATGGGCATCCCTTCAATTTTTAATTTTCAATTACCACAAAACAACTATTATATATATATGTATATATTATTATTATTATTTTGCTAAGGCAATTGATATTAAGTGACTTTCCCAGGGTCACACAGCTAGGAAATGTTAAGTGTCTGAGGCCAAATTTGAACTCAGGTCCTCCTGACTTCAGGGCTGGTGCTCTATCCACTGTGCCATCTAGCTGCCCCTTATATATATATATTTTTGGACAAAGAAATCCTTTTTCCTTTTTTTCTATTTGACCTAGCAGTGGCATTATTGAACCAAAGGATATACACAGTTTTATAGCCCTTCATAGTTTCAAATTGCTCTCCAGAATGGTTAGATCAGTTCACAACTCCACCAACAATGCATTAGTGTCCCAGTTTTCCCACATTTCCTCCAACATTTATCATTTTCGTTTTTCTTGATCATATTAGTCAATTCTGATTGGTTTTCCATTGACTCTTCCTCTCCCTTTTGCTCCCCCTTCAAAAGCCTAGGAACAAGATGTGCTTTGATCAGGCACAAAAGGAGAAAGCGAAGTTAAGAGGAAGAAGAAAACACACACTTACTATGATACAGTGATACTTGAGGCGACTACAGCAGTACAACTGGGTCTGGCTGACCTGATGATATCTCTGTCTTCCTCTACGGATATAGACGTCCTGTCTTAAAAGCAGAAGACCATCAGTACTTCAAAGCAGGAGTGGAGCTGAAGATGGAAACAATTTCTTCCAGTTGGGTAGCTCCATCCCTGCTCAGTGAATCACTCTCATATACCTGGGAGTTCTCTCCTCCTGGGTGACTAGGGAAAGAGAGTAAATGAAGCATTCGGGACCAGGATGGGGCCAGGGGAGCATACTAACCGAAGGCAGCGTTTCTCAGTCAGGCTCAGGGGCATGTTCTGCAGCATGTGGTTCCTCTGGGCTATTGTCAGGCCCTGTAGTTCCTCCACCAACAAACTCCGCTTCTCTGTTAAGGAGGAAGGCACTGAGAGTGGAACTAAACTCAGAGAGCTTGACCAGTCAGTCACGTCTCCCTTTCCCACAAGGAGGAGCAAATGGACCCTTATTTCTTAACCTATCTCACTAATCTGGGGCAAAACTGAGGGAAAGGTCTGGCCCGAATCTAACCTACACCTAAAATAGCCTAAGAATCCTCTTTCTAAAGAGAAGCTAGAGATGGCAAGACAGAAGTTTGCAGATTAAAATACAAACAGAAGAACAATCTTTTAAGTTGTTTAATAAGTAAACCATGGACTTCCCAGATCCCAGGCAAGAATATGTAGTGAAAGGAATTACATTCAAATTTCTTTTTTTTTTTAATACATATTTCCACATTTATCATGGTGTATAATAAGATCAAAATGGGGGAAAAATTAGAAAGAAAAAAAAAAAGCAAGCAAACAACAAAAACGATGAAAATACTGTGTTGTGATTCACATTCAATCTCCATGGTTCTCTCTCTGGGTGCGTGTGCCTCTCTCCTTTCAAGTATCTTGGAATTGGACTGAACCACCTCATTATTGAAAAAAGCCACATCCATCAGAGTGATTGCATTCAAATTTCAAAGGGGAATGAGCCATCAATAGGGCTAAGTACTAACAATGGAAACAATTCAAATCAATGGACTATTACAAAAATTTTTATTATTGAATTATCATTTATTATTATCATTATTTATAATAATATTTGTGATAGTTTATATTATTTATCATTGGTATTAGTGATTTAATTTCTAATTTTTCTCCCTGACTCAAGTTTCTCTCTACTCTTACACTGTCCTTTATAGCCACCAAAGTGATATTTGTGTTTTTTTTTCCCAAACTTATCATTGTTGTGCAAAAAAAATCTATCTACACAAACGATATATCAGATAAAGGAAACACAATGTAAGCAAACATCAATCAAGGAGTATGAGAATGTTATGTTGTGGTCCACATTTCACATCCCTCTCTCTGGGTGTATATGGCTTTCTTCAGTGAACAATTGGAGGTGGTTTGAAACATTTCATTGTTGAAGAAAGCCATGTCCATCAGAATTGATCGTCATATAGTACTGTTGTTGCCGTGTATAATGATCTCCTGGTTCTGCTCATTTCACTCAGCATCAGTTCATGTAAGTCTCTCCAGGCCTCTCTGAAATCATCTTGCTGGTCATTTCTTACAGAACAATAATATTCCATAACATTCATATACCATAATTTATTCAGCCATTCTCCAATTGAAGGGCATCTATTCAATTTCCAGTTTCTAGCCACTACAAAAAGGGCTGCCACAAACATTCTTGCACATGTGGGGCCTTTTCCTTCCTGTATGATTTCTTTGGGATATAAGCCCAATAGAAATGCTGCTGGGTCAAAGGGTATGCACAATTTGATAACTTTTTGAGCATAGCTCCAAATTGTTCTCTAGAATGGCTGTATCTGTTCACAGCTCCACCAACAATGCATCAGTGTCCCAGCCCTCCCATATCCCCTCCAACATTCATCATTAACTTTTCTTGTCATTTTAGCCAATCTGACAGGTATGAAGTGGTACCTCAGGGTTGTCTTGATTTGCATTTCTCTGATCAATAGTGATTTGGAGCACCTTTTCATATGACTATAAATAGTTTTAATTTCATCCTCTGAAAATTGTCTGTTCATATCCTTTGACCATTTATTGATTGGAGAACGGCTTGAATTTTTATAAATATGAGACAATTCTCTATATATTTTAGAGATGAGACCTTTATCAGAACCCTTAAATGTAAAGATGATTTCCCAATTTATTGCTTCCCTCCTAATCTTGTCTGCATTGATTTTGTTTGTACAAAAACTTTTTAACTTAATATAGTCAAAGTTATCTATCTGGTTTTCAATTAAGAGTTCCAGTTCTTCCCAAAGTGATATTTGTAAACCATAGGTCTGACTATGTCACCCTTTCTTCCTTCCACAACTCAAAAAGCTACAATGACTTACTATATCCTCCAGGACCAAATAGGAACTCCCTTGCTTTGCATTTACAACTCTTTACATCTTGACACCTTCCTATCTTTCTAGCCTTTTTTAATATTTCATTCTTCTCCGTTCTTTCTACAATCCAACTTTGCTGTTGTTCATTTGTTCCAGTAGTGACCCCATTTGAGATTTTTCTTAGCAAAGACCCTAGAGTGGTTTGCCATTTCCTTCTCCAGCTCATTTGACAGATGAGGAAACTGAGGCAAATAGGAGTTAAGTAACTTACCCAGAGTCACACAAGTAGTAAGAGTCTGAGGCCAGATTTGAACTCAGGAAGATGAGTTCAGGCCCAGCCCTCTATCCACTGATAATCCAGCTGCCCTGGGCTAATTATTGTTCCTCACACAAGACATCTGGAATCTGTAGCTTTGACCTGGCCCCCTGCTCCTTTTCACATCCAAGGTTACCTTCCAGTCACTCTCTCTAAATAACTTGTATGTGGGCAGCTGGGTACCATCAGGAAAACCTGATTTCAAATCCAGCCTCAGATAGCTAGTTACTAGTTGTGCAATCCTGTGCAGGTCACTTGACCTCTGTTTAACCTCAGTTCCCTCATCTGTAAAATGGGAACAATAACGGCATCTACTTCCCAAGAATGTTGTGAAGACACCTGTCAGATTGGCTAAAATGACAGGAAAAGATAACGATGAATGTTGGAGGGGATGTGGGAAAACTGGGACACTAATACATTGTTGGTGGAACTGTGAACGGATCCAACCATTCTGGAGAGCAATTTGGAACTATGCTCAAAAAGTTATCAAACTGTGCGTACCCTTTGACCATTGGTCTTATATCCCAAAGAGATCTTAGAGGAGGGAAAGGGACCCACATGTGCAAGAATGTTTGTGGCAGCCCTTTTTGTAGTGGCAAGAAACTGGAAACTGAATGGATGCCCATCAATTGGAGAATGGCTGAATAAATTATGGCATAATAATGTTATGGAATATTATTACTCTGTAAGAAACGGCCAGCAGGACGATTTCAGAGAGGCCTGGAGAGACTTGCATGAACTGATGCTGAGTGAGATGAGCAGAACCAGGAGAACATTATACATGGCAACAACAATACTATATGATGATCAATTCTGATGGACATAGCTCTCTGCAACAATGAAATGTTTCAAACCAGTTCAAAGTGTTCAGTGAAGAAAGCCACTTACACCCAGAGAAAGGACTGTGGAACCTGAGTGTGGACCACAACATAGCATTTTTGAGCTCTCTGTTGATGTTTGCTTGCCTTTTGTTTTCCTTCGCAGGTTTTTTTTTTTTTTTCTTATAGATCCGATTTTTTTGGTACAGCAAGATAATTGTATAAATATGAATACACATATTCAATTTGTCAAGTATTTTAACATAATTAACATGTATTAGACTTCCTGCCAGCTAGGGGAGGGAGTGGGGGAAAAGAGGGAAAAATTTGTAAGAGAAAGCTTTGCAAGGGTCAATGTTGAAAAATTACCCATGCGTATGTTTTGCAAATAAAAAGCTTTAACAAAAAAAAAATAAATAAAAAGGAAAAATAAAAAACATCTTCTCAGATTGTAACAGTACATAGTTATAAGTTCATTAAATCTCTTTTTTAAATTGTTCTGTTTAAAATTGTTTTAAAATTTTAAATTGTTTAAAATAATTCATAAAAAAAAGAATGTTGTGAAGATTAAATGAGATAATAATTGTAAAGGGCTTAGTAAAGTGTCCAGCACATAGTAAACTCTATATAAATGTTAGCTAGTAGTATCATATGGGTCAGCTAAATAGCACAGTGGATAGAGTAGAATCAGAAAGAGTCCAAATCTGGCCTCAGACACCTGGCTAGCTGTGTGATTCTGGATAAATCACTTCACCCTGTTTACCTCAGGTTCTTTATCTGTAAAATGAGCTGGAGAAATAATTGAAGTGACAATCAAAGTGTATATAGGTGGTCTTCAAATTAAAATGCAAGTTTCCTAAGGGCAGGGATTGTGGATAACAAATAATGAGGGGGAAAGAGATCTGAGAAACATATTTCCATACTCTCTTCCAAAACAAAAGGAGTTAGAGGATTGTTCCCCAAAAAGAACAGAATCCAGAAAGGAGGAGCTGGGGGAATGGTTGCCATAAGGCCCTGAGGGCAAAGGCTTGAGAAAGGTGGGTGAAGGAGAAACCAGATTTCTAGGGGGAAGAGCCCATGAAGATGTGATGAGATCATCTTAGCAGGGGGGAGGGATATCCTTCCTGCCAAACTCACCTTCTTCTTCCCTGGGGGTCAAATCCAAATCCAAGTCATATTGCCGAATACTGGGTCGCGCAGAACGTGACAGGTCCCTCAACAAGGGTCGGCTATTTTTCCGCCTCATTTTGACTGTTTGATTGTAGTACTGTGAGATAATGGCTCCCCTGCTTCGGCCTGTGGGGTTGGGGGTGAAATTGTGGAGGAAGAAGGCACTTGAATTTAGGAACATTCGGGGATGACTTAGATTAACCAGGTCCCTTCTGTTTCTTTCTCTCTTCTCTTTCCCCAGGCCCAATTCCCTATCTACTTCTCATTCTTTCTAGAATTGATGCTCTGGAAGCTACCCTCAAGGTAAGATGGTGGGGGATACTCACAAGGCCACAGGTGTCTTTCTATCCTTTGGAGGTTTGACTGGGGCCTCTTCCCAGGGTTCCAAGCATAGAGTAATTAGGAGGCCCTAGGGCCTGAATGAGACCCAACAGGAAAACCTCTTTCTCAAGAGAATTCAAGGCCTCATCAGCATCCAAAAAGCCTTCTATTTTTATTCTTGTTACTGAGTCTTTTTTAGAAACCAAGAAAGCACTTTATCAAGACACCAGGCAGAACAGCGGAAGGATACAAGCTCTGAACACACATGACCCCAACTCCCATAGGTGTCTCAGAGCCAGGAGAAGTACCTGGAAGGGAACAGGGATGGGGCAAGCAAAAAGGGGATGGGTTTAGGGAAGACATTTCCCTCACTCACCAATGGTTCGACTGGGCATATTGGCCAGGATCCGAAGTGTGGCTGAGCTATACTCCTGAGGAGCCCCTGGGGGCTGGGAACCTCCACCTATAAAAGAATTCCAACTTGGCCCTAAGAAAATGATGTTATCCACCTTCAGAGAGACAGGAGAAATAGCCAAAGCACAGCCTTACACAGATGTACCTAAATGCATGTGTGTGTGTGTGATTATAGGGATATGACGATGGGGGTATGTATGTGCATGTATGCATATGTGTGTGAATGAGTGTATGTGTATATGCACGTGTAAATATCTATGTATATGAATGTATTGCATAGTATTGTATATACATATATATCTATATGTACATGTGCATATATCTATGTGTATGAGCATATTGTGCATTGTATATATGTGCATATGTGTGCGTTGTATGTATAGATGTGTGTGGATGTTGTGTGTGGATGTATATTGTAAAGGTATATCCATGTATGTGTATGCATGTTGTATTGTATGTTTGCATACATGTGTATGTATTTGTGTTTGTGTATATACACCTATATGTATGTATATCTGTGCTTAACTGTAGCCTGCTTGGGGGAAATAGGGAATAAGAAAGGAAAAAGAAAGAATAAAGTAAAAAGTGCACAGCAGAGAACAAAAGAAAACTTAGAAGGCAGCAAAAAATAAGATGAACAGTTTTGAATACAATGTATTCTATTTATTATATTAGCTTTCTTGAAATTGAAATTTGTTGCCTTTTTTGGAATTCTCTCATGTTCTGTGCCCATGTCAATTTTTTTTAATTTTATATTTAAATTGTAAATAAATAAATACATTTTTTAAGGGGAAAAAAAAAAGAATTCTAGAATTTGAGAAATAGAAGGGACTTCACTAACCCTTTAAGTCTGGAGAAAATGCTAAACATTCCCTAGGAATCAAACAGCTGTTCTCTTTGCTTTAAGTAACCAAAAAAGCCCTGGTAGCAGGTAATGAAAGGAAGTGGATTGAGTACTAAATTTGGAATCAGGGAAGCCCTGGATTCAGATTCAGTCTCAAGCACTAACTGTGTGACCTTAGCAAATCACTTTATCTCTCTGGTTTTCAATATTCTCATCTACAAAATGAAGAGGTTAGACTGGCTGGGGAGGAGTAGGGAATAGGTATAAATAAATAACAGGTTTTTTGTCCCTGTTATATGCCAGAGAGCAGGTTAAGTATTTTATAAACATGAGTTCATTCAGTTTATAAAATAACCCTGCAAAGTTCCCATTTTATGGTTGAGGAAATTAATATAATCAGAGGCTGTCTAGGATCATACACCCAGTAAGTATCTGAGGTTGGGCTGGAATTTAGGGCTTTTCAATTTCAGGCCAAGTGTTCTCTCCATTTCAGCACTTAGCTACCTAAAATCTCAGACACATGTATTAGTGAAAGGAACCTGTAGCTCCTCTCTGGATAAACTCCTTACCTCTGTCCCTGGGAGGCCACTCTTGGAGTTCCAGAGCTTCAGCTTCAGCCCGCTGACTCTGCTCCTGGATGAGCTGATGGAAGGAGTCATGTACAATGCTCTCATCATATGGGCTGAGGTCCTGGCTGTAGCGGAATAGAAAGGTTAGGGCTCTATGGGCCAGACAGCTTTCCTCTTTGTCTGTCCCTCCAGAAAAGAGCAGAGCCAGCATTTCTGATAAATCAAAACCTGTCAGATTCCCCTCCCTATACACATAAACAACCCCCATCAGCCTCCATAGTTTTTAAGCATTTTTCTTTCTTTCTTTGAAGCAGGGATGCAATGGATGGTGACTATATCCACAAAGGCACAGCTTTTGGAGCCCTGAGTGCCAGTCCTAGCTCTGACACACACCAGTTGTGTGAATTCCTCTTTGTCTGAGTCCAAATTCACACAACTGGTACATGCCAGAGCTAGGACTGGCACTCAGGCTCCTGATTCCAAGCCCAGTGCCACCACTGCTGTTAAACAGCATCTGAGAATTCTTGCCCCTAACCCAGATGGCAGCTTACCTAGAGCTTTCCCTGCCTTCAGGAATGGAAAGGACGAAAGAAGGGGTCCGGGACATTTCAGGCACCTCCCAGTGCTGCTCCAGCGCCTATCACAACTGTCTCCCACCTAGAGAGAAATGGAAAGTTTGCTCATACGACATTTCGATCTAAGCTGCCCTGCTCCCTAGGGATACCATGAAGTTACAAGCAAGGCACTCCCCCTTCCCACGCCCCAGCTTGTACCAACTAAAGCTCTACTCCTCCTTCCCTCCCAACCATGCCAGGGCTGCACCAGCTGAGCACATGATGAGTGAGTTTCCCCAAAGTCCAGCACAGAACTAATTTAGGCATAATGCTATTCTAATCGTATTGCTTGCTTTCTCAGGGGATGGCAAAAGGGTGAAAGGGAGGGAGTGAATTTAAAACAATTTTTTAATGTTAAAAATAAATAATAATTTTTTAAGCAAAAAGAAAAAAAGAATAATGCAATTCTTTTTTTACTGACTGAGGGAAGGGGACTGCCTTTTTACTGACTGAGGGAGAGAGAAGGAAGGGGTAGGGAGGGAGGCTCAGTCTTAGTGTAATTCTCTAGGCAGGGTCCCCATCTGTTTCCTGGATGTAGTTGCACTCAGGAAGTCTAGGGTGGAGCATTTAGTAACCTCATTACCTCCCTATCTACAGTTCCTGCCCCCATTTCAAACAATCCAGAGGTCTGGGAGAAGAGTTTTATGGAGGGAAGAAAGATCAAGGACTGCACCAGGATTGTTCAGAACAGCAATCACCCACTCTTCCGCTCACCATTGCTGATGCTCAGAGAGGTAGCCTCCCTGTAACCCCGTACCCACTTCCTCTTTCACAGGAAACCTGTTTAGGGTCTAAAAAGCACCCGATTTCACCTTGGGGGAAAGCGCTGGGGAAAGGGTCACCATATGGAAGCCCTTAGGTAAAGGAATGTACTGAGGTAGTTAAGTCCCCACTGGCTTCCCGTCCCCTCCCTCAGCTTTTCTGAAAAGTCTCCAGGAAATTGAGCCTAGGGGTAGAAAGTGCTCCAGCCTCAATGACCACAATTAAGACTCAGTTTCACTTCTACAGCAAATATCATCGTATTCTCCCTTAAGTCAGTCCAGAATGAGAGGCTATCAATTCCTTCCCAGAAGAACTGTCTCTTGCCTGCACCCCAGAAGAACAGCAGGGATGGGGACTAGAGCCACAAACAATCTGCCTTTGTCTGATCTGCTCCCCTCCCTCCCCACAGTGGGCAGGATTCAAGTGAGAATGGCTTTGTTTTATGTCCCCAACCAAGGGGAGGAGAAAGCAAGACAAGTAAAGTTGAGTCATGAAGTGATTGAGACATACTTCTCCGCCTTACAGGCGAGATAATAAGTAAAAACCCATTGTGGAGCACAGACCCAGACAAGACCACACTTGATCAAGAGCCACGGAAATGCTTTAGCCCAACCCTACCTGCAAGGAGCCAGGAAACGTTCCCCAACTCACTGCCATTCTAGCCCCACCCAACAACAAGCTCAACGCCCTTAGGGATCAACCTAGTTCTTCCGTATCTGAGGAACCCAAGAGGCCCTCCTTCCTCATTATAGGCCTTCATCTTTTTCTTATCTAGAATGGAGAATGGGCAGGAAGACAGCAACATTACCTTTAATTCTGCCTCAGACCTGGCATAAGTCTCCAGAGAAAGCCATGCCTCTGGCAGCCCCATGCACGTACTCCCCAACTTAACTCTCCTAAGAGGGCTGGTCCAGGCCTACTTACTGAATATATCATTTCTGGGGCCTCAGCCAAGTTGAAGAGGCGAGGAGCTAGGAGACAGGAAGGGATGTTTATGGGAAATCCCTCCAGTCTCTCAATCAGCTACTAGCCACTGCTGCAAACCCCATTCTGCATCAGGGGTCCATGAAAGGTCAAGCAGCACCCCAGCCCCTGGACAACACTGCCCACCTCCAAACATTAACAAAGGACCCCCCCTCCTCCAGCAGCCCACAGCTGCCCTAACCCAGCTCTCCGCCAGATCTCCATCTCCTCCCCTCCACACTTCTGAACAGAAATCACCTATTACATTCACAAGTGAGGAAGCGGACCCAGAGCAGTAGTAAGCCGTCCCTGTAAGGAAGCTGGCAGAGCCCAGGAGTCTGACCTCAGGTAAGTGCAGCGGCCTCTCCCCAGTATCCCACCGCTTCCCTCCACAAGATTTCTCCTTTCTTCTCATCCAGCCAGACTCAAATTCCACAAGATCTTCCTTCAATTCTTTTGTTTCTCTTTCCTCCCCCTCCCTTCTCCGCTTGGGTCAAGGAGCAGCAGGCATGTGAGGGAGTGTCCCCGGCCAGCACCTCCCAGGGGTTAGAGAGCCCCAATGAGGCTCCCACGTGTGCCTGGCTTAGGAGAGAGGGCAGATTTTGAGGAGAAAGCCCGACCCCCAGGGCTCAAGAATTTCACTCCGCAGCAGCTGGGAGGGAGTGCCGGCTGGGGTGGGAGTAGCTTAGGAAAGATCCCTGAGTCCCCGGCAAATGGAATTACCCTACGGAGGCTGGACTCCGGAAAGCTGTGGGATGGGCGGCTCAGCTTCAAGCCTGAAACAAAAGGGGGCCCAGCTTGGCTGCAGCCAAGGGGTCCCTAAGCTTAACTCTGCGGTCCGCTGCTCTCCCGCAGCTCCCGTCTAAGACCGGGGTTCTTACTGGGTGGAAATCACTCACCAGCATATGAGAGGGGAAAGAGGTAAAACTTCTCTAGGCTTAAGTTTATCTGGGAACTGCCTCACCTGTTCACAGAAAACCCTCCTCCCAGAGGCTGCTGGGAATTGTAGTCTTCGCCAGGTAACTAGTTCATTAGGAACCCAAAATTTAATCTACCCAATACATGGAAAGGAGACTCTTCTATCACATTCTTAATAAATGGACATCCAGTCTCTACCAGAAGATCTCCAGTTAGGGGGGGACTCATTAGAAGAACATGGTGTAATAGAAAAATACCGAAATTAGAATCAGAAATCCTGGGTTAAAATCCAGACCCTATCATTTAATATCTATGTGATTTATGGTAAAGTAATTCCAATCCAATAAGCATTTAATTTGCATAATTAAGATCCTGAGGAATAGGGGTACAAAGGCATTAAAAAGTCTACTCTCAGAATATCATTCAGTAAAACTGAAAGGCAGGACACAGATAGCAAATAGCTTTGAATGTCTTTCCTGTTCCTCACACACATTATATACCAGGTACTGGGCTAATCACTAGTGATATGATGAAAGGGCAAGGGGGGGGGGGGGGGGGCAGAAAACAATCTCTACTCTCCAGTAGCTCACAATCTATTTGGAATAACAACATGCAAACAACTGTGTACAAACAGGATAGATAAGATAATCAAGAGGAAAGGCTAATGCATGATGGGGGATTGGGAAAGCCTTCTTGTAGAAGAAGGGATTTTTAACTGAAACTTGAAGAAAGTCAGGGAAGCCACCAGGTGGAAAAGAGAAGATAGGCAGCCACAGACCTGGGGAACAATCAGAGATAAAGTCTGGAAATGGAATTTGAATGAGAATTATGGGAGAAAAGGGATGAAGAGGAACAAGATGAAAGTCTAGAAAGATAGGAAGGAGACAAGTTATGAGGGACTTTAAAAGCCAGAGGGGATTTTATTTTTGCCTCTGGGGGTAATAGGGAGCTATAAGAGGTTTTGTAGTAGGGGAGTGACATGGTCAGACCCGTGCTTTAGGAAGCTTATCTGGATAATTGAATTGTTCACTCCCTTTGATCTTTCTGCCTTTGCTCTGGCTGTTTTCATGATTAGAATGTAGTCTCTCCTCACTTCTGATTCTTAGGATCTCTAATAATAATAATATTTACATAGTACTTACTATGTGCCAGGCACCATGCTAAGCACTTTTTAAATGATACCTCATTTGAGGATCTCAAATTCTGGGAGGTAAGTGCTATAATTATCCCCTAATTTATAGATGAGGAAACTGAGGTTAAACTTGCTCAGGGTCACAGAGCCAGGCTGCATGCGAGGCTGAATTTGAACTTGGGTCTTCTTGGCTCAGTGTCCAGCACACTAAGCACTACATCAATCTAGCTGCCACAAGAAGTAGAACATCCTTCAGAGTCCTACTGAGATAATACCTCTTGCACGAGGCCTCTCTTGACCCCCACAGCAGCTGACTCTTCTTCCCTAATACCACCTTGTATACTTTTTTGTGCATATATGTATACACACACATACACACACACACACATGCATACATATATATATTTATATTCCCCTCCCTCCCAAGAGACTATAAACTCCTTGATGGCAGGGATTGTTTTGTTTTTGTCTTTGTATTTCCAATGCTTGGTACATAGTATATTTTGAATAAATGTTAACTGATTCTCATGGGAGGTCATGGAGTTCCTCAAGGTTTTTGAGCAAGGGAATAGTATGTTTAGCCATGAGGATATTATTTTGATAGCAGTTGGAAAATGGATTAATCTAGTTGAGAAGTCATTAGGGCTTGGTCTATGATCATGATGACAATTTGAATTAAAGAATATAGAAGCTACCAACCTGGATGACTGGAAGGAGGTTGGTTCCTTTAACCTATGTCCTTCCTGAACCTCAGTTCTCTCATCAGTAAAATGAAAGGATTGGACCAATCTCCCATTACATATACGTGTACTTATGTTGTCTTCCCACACACACCCCCAAATCAAAGATTTGCTCTATGAGCAAAGCAGAATTAAATTAGCCCAAAAGAAATTTGACATGCGCAAAGAGAAGCCACTCAAATGTTCATATAGACTATTTGTATCCAACCTGTGGCAGAGCCTTCTGAGCTCATATTGGTCTGATCAGCCACTCGAACAAGCTGTCATATTGGTCACTTCAAGAACAAAGGACAACAACCACCCAATCAACATTGCTCATTAAAATGCAAATTTGTCATTGGTCCTATTATCTAAGTAGATATGAAATAAATGCAAGAAAATTAAATGGAAGAGGCATTAGCATCTAAGGGATCAAAAAAGGTCTTACTCAGCAAGTGCCAACTTTCCCAGCTCTAGCAGAATGCCATTATTTGTAGAAACTTCCAGTGCTACAAAGCCCTCTCTTGATGGATTCTGGAATAGCCAATGGGCTGAGTGTTCCTTACCAATCCTACCTGGAATCCTTAATGACCCTGGCCATGCCAAATCTATGCTTGATTATTCTTGAGCCTGTTTCAGTCCCTGTGAGCCAGCCTTGCTCAGTTCGTTCAAGAACCTACTGATCAGACTCCAGTCTACAATCCTGAGCTCACTGGTGGTCCCAGTCCATGGTCAAGTCCGTGCTCAGAATTCTCTGGCTGCCTTGCCATAGCCTCACTTCTATTTCCAAAGTACCATGCTGCTAAATTCTTCCTTACTAGTTTATAGGATATCAGGACTTAGAGCCAGAAAAGGTCACATTTTCTAAATAAAGAAACCAAGATCCAGAGAGATTCTAGTAATTTACCCACAAATTCCCTGAATTCCCATTCTCTCCATGTCTAAATGGCTTTAGGATGAAGGAAATGGAGATATTATAGAAAAGAAAAATTCTTTGGGTGTAGAAAGTAATCCCAGAGGTCATCCGAGCAGGGTGGGTAGGTAATATGGACCTGGAGTCAGGAAGAGCTGAATTCAAATTTAACCTCAGACACACACTAGCTGTCACTTAACCCTATTTGTCTCAGTTTCTTCATTCATAAAATGAGCTGGAGGAAGAAATGGGAAATCACTTCAGTATCTTTGTCAAGAAACCCTAAATCAGGTCATGAAGAATCAGACATTGTTGAAATGACCGAAGAACATTATATGAGCAAGAATTTATCTAACATAGCAAAAGCTCATCCAGTCCACACCTGAAGATTCCAGAAGACACCAAGCTGTACCGATATGGGACCTTCAGCCGGCCTGTGTCCATAGGTCTAATCTACCACTACTTAACTCACTATGTGATTTTTGACAAGGAATTTTTTTTCTAATTTTTAAAAATGGGGATAAGTCCAACATCTTCACCAACCTCTCATCATTGTGAGAACCATCTCCGTCAAACACTATCATAAAGCACGTGGCCACACTGTGGATTTGGTTCTATGGCATATTAAGCTGGATTCCTCATTTGCTTGTGTAGAAAAAATCTTTTTAACTGGATGGCCTATGATAAAGGTGGTTTCCTTGAATTTACAGATAGATGGCACCATGAAATACTAAACCTGTAGTCAAGAAGCACTGAGTTTAAATCCTATTGCATACTCCCCAACTATGCAAACATGGACAGAAGTAAGCTTCTGTCTGCTTCATTTTTCTTATCTGTAAAATAAAGATATTATTTTATTTTTGCTATTGTTGATAATATCTACCTCCTATGGTTGTTGGAAGGATATATATAAAGCACTTATCATGCTCTGACAAAAAATGCTCTTAATAAATGCTTTTTATCTACATATCTATTCCTTCCCAAAAAATCAGCATTATTTGTTTCTTTTGCTTTTGAGGCAATTGAGGTTAAGTAATTTGCCCAGGGTCACACAGCTTGGAAATGTTAAGTTTCTGAGGCTAGATTTGAACTCAGGTCTTCCTGAATTCAGGACCAGCATTCTATCTATTACAAAATCAATCAGCAAATCAGCATTAATAAAGGAATTAAAACTATTGTTCTTGACCTCTGAGAGCAATATTAGGAGCAATGATTAGATAGAAGTTTATTGTTGCCCAGTTGTTTTAGTCCTGTCTTTCATGATCCCATTTGGGATTTTCTAGGCAAAGATACTAGAATGGTTCACCATCTCCTTCTCCAGCTCATTTTATAGATGAGGAAACAAAATTAATTGTATCTCTGCAATTTAAAGGAATTGTTCAGGATCACACAACTTATAAGTGTCTGAGGCTAGATTTGAATTCAGGGAAATGAGTCCTACTGACTCCAGGTCTAGCATTCTATCCAGTGCATTACCTAACTGTCCTGGGTAGAAGTTAAAAAGAACAAATTTAGCCTTGCTACCAAGAAATTCTTCCTAACAATTAGAGTTATCCAAAACTAGAATGGGAAACCTTTCAGAAGGTAGTGGGCTCCTTCTCACTGGAGGTCTCCTAGCAAAAGAAAAGATGACCTATGTTTAGGTGGGAAAATCCTCGTTTGCTCTGATATGGTGTAGGTGTAGGTAGTTATAGACTTTAAGTCTATAATTTGTAAAGTATTTGTTGAGTAATTATTTCATGCTGAGTATAGCAGAGATGTAAAAAAAAAAAAAAAAAAAAAAAAAAAAAAAGCATGACAAGATTTCTACGTCCTCAGGAAGTTTATATTTACCGAATAGACAAACTAAACTTTGACCTTTCTTTCAGGCCTACTATTGACCATGGAAGTAATGCTGTGATCGAGTGAAGATGGACTTAGATTCAGAAGAACTAGATTCTACTATTTATTTCACTATTTACTACCTAAGCGATTTTGGGCAAATCATTGAACTTTTTTCAATTCAATTCAACAAATTGTTATTGAATGCCTCCTATGTGCAGGGCACTGTACTAGGAGCCAACGACAAAAATTTTTTAATGAGCTACACTAAAGAAATTTATATTCTACTATGGATGGAAGAAGTTGGATCAAATATAACAAGCACACAATAAGCATGATACAAGATAGGGTGTGATGGAAGTAAAAGAGAGATCAATGAATCAATAAACATGTATTAAGTACCTACTCAGATACTGCTACAGATTCTAAAAGAACAAAAAGCAGTCCCAGTCCTCAAAAAACAGTCCCAATTCAGGAGGAACTCACTATCTAATCTGGGAGATAATAACATGCAAATAAAAATATTCAAAGCAAGTTATATGCAAGATAATAGAATATAATTAACAAAAGGAAAGTACCCCAATTAAGAGAGGATGGGGAACCTAATTTTTTCTTTCCAAGGACCATTTGAATATTTACAATATTATTCTGGGGCATACAAAATTATCAATTTAATTTAATTATCAACTTAAGCAGTGGGAGTTTGTTGTTCATAGCTTTCAGCTCATTATCACCCGCTGTTGCCCTGGCAGGGCCAAACCAAATGATTTCTCGACTTTGCTGAAGAAGGTAGTATTTAGTTTGGACTTAAAGGAAGCAGCCAGGGGAGAAAGCCAGAGAGCATGCCTGAACAAAGTGCTCTAAGAAAATCTGAGGAAAAGAACACTTTCATGGGGTGGGAGTGAGAGAGGAACCTGTGAAAGCTGCATGAAAGAAGAGAATTGTGAAAGGAGATGATGAAAAGGAAGGGCCTTTCAGGAACTGGGGATGGCCTACATAAATGCAGATAGATAAGATGCTGATTCAGCTCCATCTGTAAAATGAGAACATAAAATTATATCATCATTAAATACCCTTTGTAGCAAGGTGGCACAGTGCATAGAGTTACAGGCCTAGAGTCAGAAGGACTGGAGTTCATATTTCCCCTCAGATATTTACTAGCTATGTGACTCTGGGCAAGCCACCTAACCCTCCTTGCCTCAGTTTCCTCATCCGTAAAAATGGTCAGAGAAGGAAATGGCCAATCAGTCTTGTATCCTTGCCAAGAAAACTCTAAATAGGGTCATGAAAAGTCAGACACAATTGAAAACAACTGAACAAAAATCCCTTTTAACTCTACATCTCATTATGGTAAGACTTTACATAAATCAATGAGGAATGATGCCTGTTGTTCATCAATGACATCACAAGGGTAAGGTCTTAACTTGTGAGTGAATTGAATTCAATGAGACAGAGCTATATGAAGTGGTCAGCCTTAGTCTCTCTTGCAGTCATCAAAGCCCAGTGACAAGAGAAAAATCAAGATGACTGGCCATGACCTGCGGTGCAGTGAGTGACCTTGGCCCTTCAAAATTAAGTTCTTTCTGAATTTATCTGCCAAGGGAAAGTCAGGAACTATATGAACTAAACTACAAAACACTTTCCACACAAATAAAATCAGACCTAGTCAATTGGAAAAACTTAAAATGCTCATGGGTAGGCCGAGCGAATATAATAAAAATGACAGTACTACCCAAACTAATTTACTTATTTAGTGCCATACCAATCAAACTGCCAAGAAATTATCTTACAGATCTAGAAAAAATAGTAGCAAAATTCATTTGGAAGAACAAAAGGTCAAGAGTTTCAAGAGAATTAATGAAAAAAAAAAGGCTGCTGATGGTGGACTTGCTGTACCAGATCTAAAACTATATTACAAAGCAGCGGTCATCAAAACCATTTGGTACTGGCTAAGAAATAGAGTAGTCGATCAGTGGAATAGAATAGAATCACAAGACAAACTAGGCAATAACTATAGCAATTTAGTCTTTGATAAACCCAAAGACCCCAGCTTCTGGGATAAGTACTCACTATTTGACAAAAACTGCTGGGAAAATTGGAAACTAGTGTGGAAGAAATTAGGGCTTGACCCACACCTAACACCACATACCAAGATAAGATCTAAATGGGTTCATGATCTGGATATAAAGAGTGGTATTATAAGTAAATTAGAGGAATGTAATATAGTTTACCTCTCAGACCTATGGAGATGGAATAAATTTATGTCCAAAGAAGAACTGGAACTCTTAATTGAAAACCAATTGAAAACTTTGACTATATTAAGTTAGAAAGTTTTTGTACAAACAAAACCAATGCAGTCAAGATTAGGAGGGAAGCAATAAAATGGGAAATCATCTTTACATTTAAGGGTTCTGATAAAGGCCTCATTTCTAAAATATATAGAGAATTGTCTCATATTTAGAAAAATTCAAGCCATTCTCCAATCGATAAATGGTCAAAGGATATGAACAGACAATTTTCAGAGGATGAAATTAAAACTATTTACAGTCATATGAAAAGGTGCTCCAAATCACTATTGATCAGAGAAATGCAAATTAAGACAACTCTGAGGTACCACTACATACCTGTCAGATTGGCTAAAATGACAGGAAAAGATAATGATGAATGTTGGAGGGTATGTGCGAAGGCTGGGACACTGATGCATTGTTGGTGGAACTGTGAACAGATCCAGCCATTCTGGAGAGCAATTTGGAATTATGCTCAAAAAGTTATCAAACTGTGCATCCCCTTTGACCCAGCAGCGTTTCTATTGGGCTTATATCGCAAAGAAATCATAAAGGAAGGAAAGGGCCCCACATATGCAAGAATGTTTGTGGCAGCCCTTTTTGTAGTGGCTAGAAACTGGAAATTGAATAGATGCCCATCAATTGGAGAGTGGCTGAATAAATTATGGTATATGAATGTTATGGAATATTATTGTTCTGTGAGAAATGATAAGCAGGCTGATTTCAGAGAGGTCTGGAGAGACTTGCATGAACTGATGCTGAGTGAAATGAGCAGAACCAAGAGATCATTATATACGGCAACAACAATACTATATGACGATCAATTCTGATGGACATGGCTCCCTTTAACAACGAAATGTTTCAAACCACTTCCAATTGTTCACTCAAGAAAGCCATATACACCCAGAGAGAGGGATG
>JAJPUD010004077.1:0-172500 GCA_023553655.1 Myrmecobius fasciatus
AAAAAAAAAAGACAAAAATGGATGCTCTTCCCCCTTTTGGGGCTATTAGTTAAAGCCTATCTTCTTTTCAGTACTTACATAGATGTGGCCTTTTCCTATTTGTGTTCTCCATTTTTTGTTTGTTTTTTCATTTTTCTCTCAGTAGCACATCACAAACCCTGAAGTCACTTAAATGTCCTTGGAGGTATCAAAGCAAATCCCAGTTGAAGTAGCAGTAGGGATAGGGGTAGAGGGAGGAGACTGTAGGTGAAGAGTTCCTTCTATGAGGTAAGCTTGGAGTAACTCGGTGGGGAAAGTTTACGCTTCAAGTACTTGAGAATGTACAGTGGAAGACAGCTTACAACAGTGATTGCTGACACTTTCCACAGGAAGGTCACAGTTGTGATAAAGGCAACATCTATATGAGAAAGAAAAAGAAAAAGGTCTAAATGAAAGAATAAAGATTTCAGCTTCCTTGGCACAAAACTAAAGAACATTTTCTAAAATTGTCTGAATATTTCCCTCAAGTCTTTCACAAAATCATGGGTAAATAAATGTAGAAGTACAACTCTAAATTTCATGCTTTTCCTTTGTTTTCTTTTGAGATGCTATTTCTATTAAATGTTTTTAGAATTCATTCAATTAAACATCTGACAAAAAGAAGTACTGAGTATAATTATTGTCACCAAAACTTATCAAACATTCAACAATGCATAAAACTAGGCAGAACTGTAATGTTTCCCTGAATGCTTATGAGATACTTAGTGTTAACTTACTGTTTTTTGTAGTAGTAGTAGCTTTTCCCTTTTTTGGGAGGGGGAGGGTGGAGAGGAAAGGAGAGGTTGCCCCATTACATGTATAACAATACAAGAAGATGGCATTAGTTATGACCAGGCCAATCTAATTTTACATGAAGGAAACTATTATGATATATACAAATTTAAAATTTAAGAAATAGGGCAAAGCTCACTCTGTGGGAATTTTGTCAGTCTTTTATCTACAAAAAAATGTTGAGGACATAATTTGACCTGTGGTACACAAGAATACATGCAATAAGTATCATGTTATAAGAGTTCTCCTGAACTTAAAAATGAACACTTAAAAAGTGGTACACTGAAAAATCTTTTAAGACACTTCTTCAGGAAAGCCATATACACCCAGAGAGAGGGATGTGAAATGTGGACCACAACATAACATTTTCATGTTCTCTATTGAGGTTTGCTTGCATTGTATTTCCTTTATCAGATTATTCTTTCTTGTAGATACGATTTCTCCTGCATAAAAAATGATGCAATAACTATACATATATTCGATTTCTTAAGTATTCTAACATAATTATCATGTAGTGGATATCCTGCCATCTAGGGGAGGGGTGGGGAGTAGGGGGGGAAAATTTGTAACAGAAAGCTTTGTAAGAGTTAATGTTTAGGAATTACCCATACATATGTTTTGCAAATAAAAAGTATTAATAAATAAAAATTAAAATTAAAATTAAAAAAAAGATACTTCTTCAGAAGCTTATAAGCGCTTTAAGGGTAAGGATGATTTTATTTTTGCCTTTGTATCCCAAAATGCCTATTAAAGTGTCTGGTACAGGGTAGGTATCTAATATATTTTTGGTAAATTGAATTTTCATGGATCCTTTGTTAAAATATAAAAGAAAAATAAGGCAGAATAAATGGTCAAATTATAGGCATAAAGAGGAAGGCTTTAAAGACTACTTCAATATGAGCAAATTTTAAAAGTGAGATATTTTTGGAAAAGATTTTACTCCTAAGACTGAAAAAGGTATGGTATCTTGGTAAAAACTTCTTAAAATAATCACTGATGAGCTAGTGCATATGCCCACAGGGGCAGCAGTGCATCACAAACGAAGAGGCAAAGGATATTAAGTGACGCTATACACAGTGAATTAGTGAAAGAACTGAAAAGTTAAACAAAGATCTGGATTTTTCTTAGCAATTATCTCTCAAAAATATTTGTCTTTATTACATTATTTTTTTTAATATAAGGAAATTTTAACTTCACCTACCTAAGAAAGCTCCAAAAGACACTCTGCCTATACCTGTTCCAAAACAAGACAGAAAATAAGAAAAGCAAAGGATAGAATCACAGACAAATAGTTAGGAAATTAAACAAAAGAAGTGATTAGCTTTTGAATAAAAAGAAATAATTTAAAAAGCTATAATATTCACTGTACGTAACACACTAGTAGTGGTAATATTAAGCAGACATACTTTTATCTCCATTTCTTCACTACATTACCTGTAGTGCTACATTAATTTCAAATACACAAATGAAATGCAACAAGTCATTTACTATTCCTTAAAAGCCCTGATACTTAAAAGCCCAACTAAACACATGCAAAAATACAAGTCTCTGAGAAAATTATGTTAAAAGGGTGGGTTCATCTTAGAAATACTATAGATTTTAGACACCTAGTCATGATAGCTGTGGGATAGGCTCAATATTTATATTTATCTTTTCTGTTATACTATTTCTCTCTTTTTTGAGTATTCTATATGTAGATAATATCATGCTAAGAAAATATGTACATTTAAAATGCAATGCCATAAAAATAACCTAACATTTCTCTCAACCTTGGTTGAATTAATTCATGCTCATAAGATCTTATCTAAAAGTATTTATTTAAACAATTCAAATAACCAAGATGTTAAAATAGTAAAATAACTACTATTCAATGTGTCACAATGTCTTTTTATCAATTTTTTTTGTATACATAACATAAAAGTCTTATTAAAAACTATTCTTGTTATTCGGGTATTTGTTGCCTAAAATTCCTAGTTTCAAAGCAAACTATCCTTCCAATCATTGTTATCTTAAATAAGGATTTCTGTTTATTTTATTACCTAAAACATTACAATATATCAAAATTGGGACAAAGCTAATAAATTTTCCCTCTCAATTTGGGATTAGAGAGAGAAGCTTATTTTGCAATCTGCAATTAGGGTATAAAAATAGAAACATTAAAAATATACTGAATATTATTTTATTCTGTATTTATTCTGGATTAACTAGACTTTACTATTGTACAAATAAAATTAAAAATAACTTTTTATGAATAACTCAGCAAGAATTTACTTAAACTGAGAATTTCACATGCAATCAATTTGTGCTTTTGGTCTTTTTTTTTTTTTTTCTTACACAGATTGTTTCCCATAATTTCCTTGTCTTATTTTCTCTTTTTTTCCCTAAAATCACAATTACACGTTTTTTGGAAGAATACCTTCACACTGATTGACTCATTTCCCAAACACTGACACATAATCTTTCACATATACTATGTCTTGTACATTTATATATATGCACATATTCCTTCACAAAGTTATGTATTTTAACACACATGCACATGTACTCACATTGGACCTACCCTAATTGCTGTTTGCATCTATTACCCTAACTGGAAAGGGTTGATAAGAGTGATTTTGTGATTGATAAAGTACCAGAATAGGGAATAAAAGAGATTAAAGAGATTCATTGGGCTTTTTGGAATGCTATATCTACTGAGTTAGGTGTGGGTGAGGAGAAAATATTTGATTAGAGGAAGGGCAGGGATATTCCAATATGGGTATGAAGGGTATATTACAAAATAGAATACAGTCAAATCCAATTCCTAGAGTTGACACCTTTTAGAGGGAGGGTATCTATGGCTAAAGGCAGAAGAGTGAGATGGCAAATTTCCATTTCTCTCCCTTAGTCTTCTGAATAAGGAAAAAAAAAAAAAAAAAGATCCATGGGCTGACTTTACAACTGCCAAAAAGGTAGTTGTGGGTTATTCATCCCTTAGATGGTCGCAGAGATGACTGCAAAAGAAGTTAGCTCAGGAAAAAGAAATTTTCTCCAAATAAAAATACAAGTGATTCCAATAAAAGAAAAAGAAGAACTATATAAAGAAATTGGCTAAGTGTAATTTCTCAATAAACTCAGAATTCAAAAAGACATTCACAAAAAAGAGAGGAAAAGGGTAGTTGAATGAAGACAAGGGCAAAAAATAAAATAAGCTGAGGTTTGGGATGGATATTTTAAAGGATAACATAGTCAGCCTGCATCTTCTCTTCTTCCCTCCTCCTTTTCCCCCAATAAAAGCTTAAATAAACTTAAAATGAAACTTAAGGACACCAACAGCCAGCCCAGTTATACCACCTGATGACTTGTACCACCTGACAAGGGAGGAGTTTCATTTTGGGCAATGAAGATATTTTCTTTCTTACATCAATCACATCAAGGTCCAATGTTTGACTAGGCTTTTTCAGTAGTAGTGGAGTGCCAACCTCTGGGAGATGCACAAATGGAAAGAACACTATACCGTGAGGACAACTTTACCTGAATTAAACTTTTGAAAAGAATAAATTTTGAACTAATATCTCAAAACAGTCAAGTTAGTAATCATGGAGCTTGTAATTTACTAGCAACAGCTTCCCAAAGCCACGAAATAACAGACAAGTTTTTTTTTCTTTTTTTAAAGTTTAAATGTTATGTATTTAAACTTTTACTTAAATAAAATTAGTTTTCAGAAAAAACAAGGAAAGAAGGATTTTGAAATCTATAAATCAAAGAGCTTGACTTGAATTGCTGGCACACTTCTTGAATGTGTTAATGAAATGCTCTGTGAACATGTCATCGACAAGTCATAATAGGTTAGTTAAGGATAAGTCTTATGTGACTAAAGGGACTTGAAGCATGCAAGTCTATGGAGAAGTACTGGACCACTGGTGGGGGATGAGACATGATCAGATACACCATGTGTTCATTTGCTTGGCTTGGCTGTTCATCTTTGCTTTGATGGAGGGTTCTCCTGGGAAAGGGCAGGAAGTCATTTGGAAAGAATGATTATGTAGAAAAAAGGAGCATCAATAAAACATTTAATTAAAAAGTCTTGCCAGATTAAGTTTATTTCATTTTTAGAGAGCTTGATTAGACTGATATATCAGGAGACTATAATAGATATACTAAAGCTGTATTTTAGCAATGAATTTGGCCCTGTGTTGTTTTCTTTGATACTTGATGGATTTGTTTTACAGATAGAGTTTTCTCACAGGTGCTATCTGTTGTCCTGTGCAACTTCATATGCTGTAAAATTGTTGTCCATATTCAACCTTCTTTGGGGGGAGGTACAGAAGGAAAACAGTCTCCTCTTATTCTGGGGAGTCAAGATACCTTGACACTGGATGGTGACAGAAAAGCATATGGCCTTATTCTTCTTCTCATTCTTTTTTAAGCCTATAACTCACTGAAAATATCCTTGGTGTCACCTCCATACCCATACTCATCATAAGCTTTACTGGTGCCCTGGGGATGACCTAAAACTTTAGCTCCTTAGCAATAGTGACCTTCTATGACTCAGCCATAGCATCACTGAAGAATAGTAATATTAAAAATATGGGTGGGCCTTTCTTTTGGGGAGAAACTTAAGGTCATTAAAAGTACTAGATAATTTCCTAAATGCAAACCAGATGGTCTGCCTTCTCCTATTTAACTCTGGGTCCATTTTCATACTTAATTAAGAATGTATGTCCAAACATGTGCACTATTGGACCAGCATTATGACATGTGTCAGCTGTATATCAGAGCATGGGCAATAGACAGTCTTCATTCCCTGTATGTGTATGTTTTCCCCCCGCATGTTTAGGCCAAATTCTTTTCAGTGATTATGCATCTCATTTTGGAAATTCTGCAATGTATTAGGACTTAACATGATTGGCACAATGTCATCCACAAACAAGAATAGTTAGAGAACTTCACCACTTATAGAGAATACCTCTTCCTTTTGGACAGAAAGACACAGAATCTTAGAGCTGAAATTGAGTCCATAGGCCATCTCATCCAACCCGTACCAGAACAAGAATCCCTTCAACATATCTGAAGTGGTTGTTTATAGCTTTTTTGCTTGATGATTTCTAAGGAAGGAGAACCTGCTCTTCGTTCTACTTCTGAATAGCTCTAATTGTTAGAAAGCTTTTCCTTAATTCAAATCTAAATTTGCCCACTTTCTACCCATTGTTTCTAGTTCTGCTCTTTCCAGTTAAGCTGAACAAATCTATTTTTTTTTTCTGTTGCATGATAATTCTTTAAATACTTGAAAGAAGGTGAACCTCTGAGTCTTCTCTTCTCTGGACTACACATCCTTATTTCCTTCAACTAACACTGATATGCCATAAATTTGAGACTCAACAATTTTCTAAAATTTGATATCTAGAATTAAACAGAACCTGGTATATATGACATCACTGAGACACAGTACTTGCTGAGTACAGTGATATTTTCATAAAACTCATCCTATACACTATACTTCTCTTATTGCAGCCTAGTATTTTATAGGCTTCTTTGCTATCTCATCATACTGCCGATCCATATTGAGCTTGAAGTCCATGAAAATCTCTCTCTCTATATATATATATTTTTGGACAAATTGCTGCCTAATTCTGCTGCTTTTACTTTCTACTTGTGAAGACTTTTTTGAATCCAAGGGTAAGACATTTTTCAGCAGAGGGTCACTGAACAAAATTACCTCCATTTTTATGACTCTTCAAAGAATCTTGCATAATTTTAACATATTCACAGGAAACACTTTTTTGGAGAAGAGTTTTAAGGTGGCATTTTGCTGTCTTCAACCGATTTGATTTTTTATAATCCACAAACAGTTGTTGCAGAGAGTTACAAAAGATTGCCATTTTTCTCATTCTTTATTCAAGGATATTCCTGACACAGCTATAGAATATTTCTTAGTCACCAATTTTTTTTTTCTTTTGGTATTAAGACTTGTGATCTCCCCCTTTACCCTCAGCTTTTGGTATACTCTCTGAAATTTAATAAAGATAGATGTTAAACTTTAGCCTAAAAATTATCTTCAGAAGTATACAGTGGAGGAAACATGGATTTAGAGTAGCTCATATGAAAATGATATGGGCATTTTAGAGAACTGTAGCTCTATATGAATCCTCAGAGTGATGTGTCCACTAAAAAAGCAAATGCATATTTAGAGAAGAAACTCCAGAACAAGAGATGAGATAATTTTGTAGCATTCTGCTTTGGTGAGAGCACATCTGAAATGTTTGGAATCACATTTTTGGAAGAATAATGACAAGCAAGAGCATGTTCATAGGAAGGAGATCAGAATAATCAAGAGACTTGAAATCATTTCACATAAGGACTGGCTGAAGGAAATATTCACGAATAATATGGAGAAGACTTAGGGTAACAAAAGAGTTGACTTAAAATGGTGGAAAAGCAGTTATGTGAATGAGATTAGACTTTTTTTGCTTGGCTCCACGGGGCAGAACTCAGACTAATGACTAGGAAATTTCAGGAATGTACAAATTTTGACTTCCTAACAATCAGAATCCTTTCAAAATGGAAAGGGATGTTTTAGAAGGGTTTTAATTCCTACTTTTAGAAGTCTGAGTAGTCTTGATGACCATCTATTAAGCATATGGAGAAAGATGGCTTTTATGGTTCCTTTGTGCTGTCAGATTATTTTCTACTTCTTTTTCCTGTAGACAATCAGTGATAAGTGTATAGATCCAGAGTCAGAAGGGCTGGGTAATATTAGAACATGTGAAGAGAAAGTAGAAGATGGACCTATATCTTAGAAGTGTGGATGGATTCGGAAGTATTCATCTGACAATTTTTGGGGTCAATAAGATCCTCAGAAGAAGTTAGGATACTACATTATTTAAGTATTAATGGGATCTGAGGTATATACACGATACTCTATAGTTTTCTGTCCTCTAAGTCAAATACCTAAGTGAAAGATTGATGAAAGTAAAAATAAAATCTCTTCCAAAACTGAAGAAGAAACAAGCAAGAGAACAATATGAATTTTTATACATCTGGGCTGCAGATTTGGTTAGCATTCTTCCTTCAGAGTTGCTACTCTGTTTTGAATGTGAACATAACAAACTAATTGTGGGGAGCTGGAGACATTCTTGGAAAACAATATAATTTTTAGACATTCTATGTACAGACAACTTAACAAAAATCTTCTTAGTTTCCTAAATATACTATGGCAGAATTATATCTCCTCAAAAAATAAGTCATATGATGTACATCCATGTTCTGAAATTTTTTGGTTGATTTTTTTTAATATACTGACAAATAATTCAGTACATATTAAAAAGAAGGATAAATAAAACTTAATCACTCCACTTCCCCCAATCCAAAGAAAAGGTATACTAATTTTATAGGTAACTCACCAAAATATTCATTTAGAAAAGCAAGAGAGGCCACATAGCAGCCGAGGCTGAGGAATTCAGCTACCACCATTAACCAATGCCATGTTCTTATGGTGAGGGCAACCATCAACAGCTCAGTCAGGATTAGGGCAGTGAAGGAAATGGCAACAACATGGACAAATTCAGATTCAAAAAGCACCAGGGCTCCATACATTAGAATACCACCTGAAAAACAAGTTAGAAATGGCTAGCAATTACTATTTTGTCAATTGGACTTGGAAAGCTATCTTAATTACAATGAAAATAACTATGGTGACCACAAAACAACAGTGGAAACTTTTGATCAGAGAACTTTCTCACTGATTTGTTTTTAACAGAATTTGAAAAATACAGGAAATAAGTGCAAGAATTAAAAAAAAAAACAAAAATAAATATCACATAGTTACGTGTTTTACTCTAGAATTGGAATCAAGAAGTACAGAAAATGAAAAATTTTAAGAATGAAAATGAAATGAAAGCTTTTAATATCTAGGGACAATATCCCTTTCTTCCCTAAAATCTATTACCCTTTAGCAATTAATGTAAACAATTAAACATTACAATTTAATATATCTGATTCATCTGTTAATTACATTTTTAACAATATCTCATTAATTTCTAGCACAAAGGCAGTTAATAAAACTTCCAATGATTATATAATTTAGATTTCTTAGCCAATTCAATAATCACCCTGTGAAAGAAACCTACTGTGCAGTGGGCAATGTGATAAGCACTTGTAAAAATTTTCCTGGAATAGTATTTAATTAAGAACAGGTTGGTTTTTAGACAACATGCATCAATAAATATACCAATCCACACTGCATTACGGAGAGGCTTGGCATACTACTAGAATATCGATTTATGAGATAAACAGAAAGCAATATATAACATTCGATGACATTTTAAGCTTTGGGAATTTAATCTGGAGCTGAAAACAATGTTATTAATAGAAGACAGAGAAAATCTTTAGTCTAGTAAAATTAGGGGCCTTACCTACCTTGATAAATACTGATTAAAACCCAGATGAGAAAAGTTTTAAATGATAGGGATCGTCCCTGGAAAAAATAGTAACATAGGCTATGTTAGTTAAATATAATAGAAAAATCTGGTTGATTCATGGATTTTAAAAATATACACACGGGATACATTCATCTCAAATATGTAAGTTCAGAAGCAAAAAAAAAAAATCAATATACATAAACTTTATAACTGGCTATTAATCAAGTAAGAAATAAAGCCTTCTTCAGGGACTAAACAACTAGACATATTTGTATTCTCCTATTTATAATTTCAAAGATGCTTGATGATTTTATCAGTAGTGGCTCTCAATGCCTTAATTTTTAAGATTTTTTGCTCGCCATATGATTAAAAAGCAAGTTATATATAAATCTTTAGATGCATTAGTGGAGCATTCTATGGTGAATCTTTTCCTCAGGTGATTAATTCTTTTTTAGTGTGAATCTTCTTTTACAAATGCAGATTTTCATATACTAGACTTTTAAAAAGTAGGATACAACTATACTAGTACTTTCATAATAAAGACTAGATAGGTTTTTACTTTTTCCAAGAAGCTAGTTACACAGACAGATACAGATATTCCTTATTCATATTCTCTGATATATACTGATATATAATATATTGCATATCTATAATATGCTAACAACATGCTATAGATAACATTCATATTATGCTCTCAAACAATGGGTACTGACTTCTCCAAGATTCTTAGAGGATTCTTATTTTCCCTCTCTACACTCTTTCTTGATGACTCTATCAGTTTTTTATGGTTTTAATTATCATCTCTATACTGATAACTCACAATTTTAGTCTAAATATCCAGCTTTAGACTCTCTCCTGAACATCACTCAAGCATTATTAATTGCCTGCTTGTCATTTCAAACTGAATATCCTGGATGGATCTCAAACTCAATTTGCATAAAATTAAACTCATTGTTGTCTTCCTCAAACCTACCCCTCTTCTAATGTTCACCATTTCTGTTGAATATACCATCATTTTTTTTTCCTCCCAATCTCCCGGGTTTCTAACTTTGCTATTATTCTTTGACTTTTTATTCTATCTCACCTCACATATCCAATCTTGCCTATCTTATTTTTACTTATGACATCTCTTACCTCTGTATTCTCTCTATTCACAAAGCTATCACCTTAGTTCAGGCCTGCATCATTTCTTTGTTAAGATTTCCTAATTAAGTCTCCCATTCTAACCTTTCCTCACTGTAGTCCAGCCTAAACATTGCTGCAGAAGTGATTTTACTTAAACTCAGATTGACCATATCACTCCCTATTGCAGTAAACACTCTGATGCTTGTAGGATAAAGAATAACATTCTTTATTTAGCATTCAGAGACTTTTATAAGCTTGCTCTACGCTATCTCTGGTCTCAGTGGACATTACTCCACCTTTACACTACTGTTCAATCAAACTGTCCTTTTTATTCATCACATATAACACTCCTTTCTTCTATCTCCAAGTCTTCATTTTAGCCATTCCTCTTGCCTGCAATGTACTCCCTTCTCACCTCTGTCTTTCTTCCTTAAAGACAGCTCAAAAACAAAGAAACAAACAAACAAACAACAAAAAAAAACAAACAATAAAAAAAAGGAATAGAAAGAGAATTGAAATAATTGCAGAAAATACTTGAGAGTTTACCTGTCAAGACAAACCTAGGAATTATATGAATACAAAGGAGGGAAGTTCAAAACTATTTTTAAAAAAATGAATGTTAAAAAGCTTGTATATATTATTGAGGAAAATAAAATAAAATATTCTAAGATTAAAACAGAAAAAAGACATGAAACTTTTCCTGATCCCCCAATTTCTAGTTCCTTCCTTCAAATTACCTTGTACTTAAATTTGTATATATTTTTATTTATCATTTTTGTATTTACCTTGTATAAACCTAGAGATGAATTTTGTCTCTTTCATTAGAATGTATTGCAAATAGGGATAACCACCACCCTGGGAAATAAGTGCTATTATTCCTATTATAATTGAGGAAACTGAAGTAAACAGAGGTTAAGTAACTTGTGTGATGTCATATAGCTGAAGCCATACTTTAACTCAGATTTTCCTGACTCTAGGCCCAATGTACTACCTGGCAGAGGAGGTGGTCATTATATTAACCCTCTTCTTCAATTAAAAATTTCACTCCTTTTGGAGATAAAGAAATGAACAAGAGCATTTTATATACATACTTATAACAAAGGCTGAATGTCATCTTTTTCCCCCATAGAAAAAACAATTAGCAACTTGATGAATTGCAATTCTGTTTATAATTTGATTTTGAAAAAGAATCACATGAATTTACTTAAGATCCCATACTCATACATATAAGTGTCAATATGTGAAAATACTGACAACCTGAGTTTCTGTTATAAGTGAAAATACCAAATTCAAGTATACTTTTGAAACTCAAGCACACTATTACTTACTGGCAAGTATTAATGATTTTAATGAAAAGAAAATTAAAATTTTACTCTCTGATTGACATGTTAACAGGCTCCTAACTAACAAATTTTCTAATTGCTCTCTGTTATGGACACTGATGAGTTCAGTCTTTGGTTATGCTAGATTTCTATGCCTATATAATACTATTGAGGGATTTTTTCTTAAAGGAATGTACTTTCTGTTTTATTATCAAAGTTAAAAACATTATAGTGAACTTTGCTACAATGGATTCATTATGTGAAATATTTCTATCTACACAGAGCTACACACATATACATATATGTGCTATTATTTCCACCAGTAATTTTAATATTAATTTATCAGATATTTGTTGAGTTTGGCAGATCAAAACTCTGTGGCATATCACCATCTTCCTAAAGCATGTATTTCATTCAAAGCAACTTTTTGAATGGCTAAGAATTTCAATGAGGACAGCAGAAATCAGGTAAACAAATGATTAACTTGAAAATATAGATTTTATTGCACCTGTAAGTTACCATATTAGCTAGTTCACAGATGTTACCTATGGCTTTAACAGTAAAATGCTGCAAGAGGCAGCAACACTTTGTGGACCAAGTATTACTCTTCAGCAGCAGCCTATTCTTGGCCTGCTGCCACCTCTGATGACCTGCCTTTTTAATGTGACCTTTGTCCATCAAATGACAGGAGCAGAATAAGAAACACAACAGAAGATTGGTTTTCTATCTGAGGAACAACATAGATATTTAAATGACTCCTGCCCACTTCACCATAAGCCAGCCAGCCTCATTTGCTTAAACAAAACTTCTTTTAAGATGTCTGAAGGGAGGGGCAGCTAGGTGGCGCAGTAGATAGAGCACCAGCCCTGAAGTCAGGAAGACCTGAGTTCAAATCTGATCTCAGACACTTAACATTCCCTTGCTGGGTGAGCCTGGGCAAGTTGCTTAACCTCAATTGCCTCAGCAAAAAAAAAAAAAAAAAAAAAAAAAGATGTCTGAAGGGAACAAATAAAAATTATCTAGTCAAACTTATATCTGAACAAGAATATTCTCTGTATTTCTGATCTGTGATCATCCAACTTAGGCCTGAAGACCTCCAATGTGATGAATCAAATACTTCCAGAGATAGACCATTATTCTTTTGGATAGCTCTAATTGTTAGGAAGTTTTCCCTTACACAAGACTAATTGGGGTTCATTGAGAAGCTTAGAGTAAGCATGATTTAAAGGAGGTAGAACTGGGGTATGAAAGATGTGTTGGGATCAATAACTGAAAAATAACGGGAAGGGCTTCCTTTCTTCAAAAGAAAAACATCTGGTATGAGTGGTAAGAGTAAGTCTGGTGATCCTCAATTACCTTGGATGGATGGTTCAATATGAGTACTATCCTTATGGAAGAGTGAGATTCCCATAATTGAAAGTTTTCAAGCATAGGCGACATCAGTTTTTCTCAAGGAAATATGTATCTTGGACTAAATGATATCTAAAATCCCTTCCCATTTAAGATTGTATAATTCCATGAAAAGAAGGATTAACAAGAGAAATATATTAAAAATTATACAGAGTAAAGAATCAAAGCAGCAAATTCATCTTAAATGAATCATTCCGAAATCTCAACTAAAAAAATCTTCATACCTGTTTAAAAATTAATATGTTAGAAAATTTTAATTGACTGAAAAAACCCACTAGGATGCAATACAGGGAAAATTAGGATGCTTAATGAGAGACTTGTCTAAAATGGCCATTTCAGGTAGTAAGTCTCTCTTTTTTTGCTCAAGACTAATTGTGTTGAGATCATATTGGTGACTTCTAAAGTACTAATTTCTTCATCTTAAAAGAAAGAATTAGAATTTTTACAGTTAAAATTTGGCTGTCAGATATGAGTCATAAGCATGAAATACAACATAGGCCTGTCAGGAATTGGAAACCAGATTGAACCAAACATCTGTGTGTCTATTAAAGGGATCAGGGTCAGGTAATATAAACATTACTTATAAAAATCTAGAATTTGTAAAAGATGCAAGGGGAGTCTTAATGAATGTAGCATTTAAGACTGTTATACAGGAAGGGTCTATTGCAGAAATTATGTAGAACAAGGTCTTTCGTACATATAATTTTGAAATTTAAACAATATAAATCAATCTAATAATCGGTATTTTATGTGCAAGAAAGCACTAGGTGCTGGGGATACAAAGACAAAAAGCAAATAGCCTCTATTCTCAAAAAGTTTAATAATAAGATAATAATAATAATGATAGATACTATGTGCCAGGTACTGGTCTAAGTGCTTTATATATGTCTCATTTGATTTTCATAACTACCCTGGGAGGTGGGTACTGTTATTATCCCACTTTATAGAGGTAAACAGGGATAAGTGATTTGCCCAAGATCCCACAGCTACTAAGTGTCTGAGGTTACATTTGAATTCAAGTCTTCCTGACTCCAGGCCCAGCACTGTACTACCTAGATGCCTTAAGCTTACACTCTAATGGGGAAGGAGAGATTTAGTATATAAATGGCTGTATTTATATATATGGCAATTTGAGAAGGATGAAAAGAACATTAATGACAAAACCACAAGTGGTACCTCAGAGCCAGGATAATCCTGGAACTGTCATATGTATGAGGAAAAGTGGTCTGTAATTTAATACCAAATGTTTTAAAAGACTTTTTGAAGGCCTGACATAGCACAACTCATCCGAGTTTGATACTTTAACTCCAAGGTTTCTTTCAAAAGCTAGACCCATTAAATTATGAATCAGTCTTTGAATTCATAACCACAAGGCTGAGATTGTTCAGAAATAGATCAGATGGCTCAATTCACTATGAATCAGTTAGTTGATTCTAGTCCCCAAATCTTAGGCTATTGTGGCTTCTCATGGAAGACTATAAATCATTTCAGATGAATAAAGTCTTTTGTATGGTCATGAGAGAGATGAGTCTGCAAATTTCTTTTTGTACTTGCAGCACCTAAAAAAACTTTAATAATTTAAAGTGGAGTTTGGGTTTCAGAGAAGTTATACCCAAAGTGCTTTACATAAATTATAAAGTACTACAATGCACCATGTCCTGTGAAGAATAGAAATTGCAAGATGGGGATAAAAAAGAATTAATATTATATTCCAGATTGACTAATTTTTTACTAGTCAAAAGAATGCCAAACTGGTAATGCATATACTATATGAACTCCTAGCTTAAAAAAACAAAAACAAAAAACAAAACCCAAAAACCTCATAGAGCTGAAAGGGACATTAGAGATAAGCAAGTAAAATCTGGTTATTTTATAAATGAAGGCCATGGAGATGGCTGGCTTGTCCAAAGTCATTAGTAAATTTGTGGTGGAGTTGGAATTAGGAGCAAGGTCTTCTTTCTATTTCCACATAGATGGTATTTCCACATAAAGCTCTTTGCTTTATTGCATGATACAAAGAAAGATAAAAATAGTCTCTGCCTGCAAAAATTTATAATCTAATATAGGAGAGAGACAACACATACAAACAAGATATATACAGGATGAATGAGAGAGAATCTCAGAGTGATAGCATTAGCAATTAAAACTGGGAAAAGTTTCTTGGAGAAGTTGAATTTTTATCTGGGGTTAGAAGGAAGTCAGAAAGGAAGGGGAGGCAGAGATGAGCACAGAATATTCTAGGCATGAGGAAAACCAGAGAAAATGTAAGCATGATATGGAGTGTCTTGTGTGAGGAAGAGAAAGAGGGTTTGTATTACTAGATCATAGAATATATGGAAGCAAATAAAACATGAGGATTAAAAAAGTAGAAAGGTTTAGGTTATGAAGGACTTTAAAAGCCAAAGGATTTATATTTGATTGGGGAAGCAATAGAGATCTATTGATATTTATTGATTAGAAGGGTTACTTTAGTAACTGAGTGGAAGATGGAGTGTGTGGAGAGTTAGTTGGAGCAGGGAAATCAACCTGCAAGTTATTCTAATAGTCCAGAGGTGATAAGGCTTCACAGTTGGGTGGTGTAGGAGTACTTGGCATGAAGGATGAGCAAGAGTTAGGTTGCAGGTCTGGGTGACTGGACAGATGGTGGTTCCTTTGACAGTAATAGGCAAGGCAGGAAGAGGATTGAGCTTGATGGAGAAAGATAATGGATTCAGCTTTGGAAATGCTGGGACAATCAGTGCAAGCTGTCCAACAAGACAACTAGAGATGTGGAACTTGAGGTTTGAAGGGAAGTCAGGCCTCAATAAACTAATCTTTATCATATCAATAATTTGCTGAGCCATCTTGCATCTATTACTTTGTTTCCTTGATATAATTTTTAAAAGAACAAGATACACAATATGAAATGCTTCAGATACATTATTTTCATAGTTTTAGTGTCCCTTAAATAATTCTTAATATTGAAATGGGCACTAAAAACTGCAGAATTAGACAAGTACCAAAGACTACAATTGAAACAGATCTCTCTAGAACTCATGACACTGTTTGTGCCACTCAATTGGTACTTACATATTTGCTACTCTGAGAAATCTTCTGCATTGTTATCCTGTATTATCATTTACCTTTTCATGTATTTAATTCACTCAATTTCCCAACTAAATTGTGAGCAAAATCAGGACTGGGACTATGTGGATCTATTTCACACAAAGTTCTATACATCATAGACAGCCCAAATATTTATTGAATTATTGACTATGACTGTGTCCAACCCACAGCTACAGATTGGCAGTAGAAAGATGAAAAAGAATTTAAATTGCTCTTTAAAAAAAGTGCTTAGAAAAATCAAACAATGAACATTCAAAATATTTCAAGCAGTCTGAATAAGATTTTATCCAACTGAAAAAGCTCAGTAATTCTGATATTACTTTGATTACTAAGGGTCAGAATCCTCAGATGCTAGAAAGGAAATGTTATACTATAGAAGTAATATCTCAGCTTAGGTAGATAAAAGATGGTGGATTTAAATAAAAAAGGGTTTGGGGAAACTGGGTGCCTGTATTGGCCATGCAGTATGAAAAATTCAGGACTAGATTTGAATATACTGAACAATGATTCTCAGTTATTGGTCATATTAAATAAAAATAGAAGCCTAATGTTCCAAAAATAGATGCAACCCAATGAAAATAGAATATGGTTGTGATATTCCAACATGCTTAACTGATATTAAGTGATAGCATGGCACTTATTGACTCAGTGATTCCAGCTGGAGATGAATCAGCTACTTCATCAGAAACTTGTGACTGACTCTCCAAATATATGCTAGTTGCTGGGGTAATTTAGTACTTAACCTGCTAGCATAATTACACAGTGTCCATTAAAAAAAAAAAAGAACAGGATGATTTGTACAATCCAAATCCTTGGGTATAAACAGAAACAAGAGTGGTTTTTGTTTTACTATCGCCTCTTTTCCAATACCTGAGTAGTTAACAAATGCTCCTGAAATTACATGTTAACAATATAGCAATGAGGTGCAGTTAGGAGCTGTGTTTCTAACTCAGTTTAGGTAAGACTTCCCATGTTGGGTAGAGGAGAATCTCCAAAAATTTACATTTTAGTAAATGAAAGGTTATTCTTACTTAACACAATTTTGAGAGATTTCTAACCAACATTTTAAAAAAGTCCCTTACAGAAACACAGAAGTAATATTTAAATGCCAAAACATTTGTCTTTTTTATTTCACGGCTACTAGGGCCTTTTCATTTTGATTTAATTTGCTCATATGATGTTTCCTGATGGAAATAAAAGAGGCTTGGGACAGCCTTTATCACTGAGATAATAACAGTACCTTTGAGAAACAAACAAAACAAACACTACTTGAGAGCTGAATGGTTTTTGTTTTGTCTTTTTATCTCTAGTGTCTAGTGCAAGGTTCTGCATGTAGAAGGCACTTGATAATTTTTTTGTGGAAAGAAGGAATTCATCTACAGAATAGGACAGGAGAAAAAAAAAACTAGATGTAGAATCAGAGGAGCTGCTATGCTCTGCTCCTTCTTATATGGGTGACCCTGTGCAAGTCAACTGTACCCTCTCCAGGCCTTGGTTTTGTCCCCTATTAAATGAGAAAGAATTAGATGATTTGAATAGAAGTCTGATCTGGCATCACACTGGCTCCTTATTAAAACTGTGTGAGGAGGGATGGACAGGTTATTACTATCTCCATTTGCAGATAAGGAAACTGAGATATTTAGAGAGATATACCTAGTTACAGTCTAATCTGAACTAGAGGCCAGATTAACTCCTGATCTGCTTTTTCCCCCATTACATTATGTTGCCCCAATATTATAAAGGAAGTAAATGAAAACTTTATTGTTTTTGGTTATCAATCCTTATAAATGTAAAGAGATTTGGTGAAACCTGCTCCAAGCCTGAGGCAAACTGTATTTAGCACTTCCAACCTCTCCTTTATCCTGTTCCATAGTATTCACTCTCTTCTTTTCCATATCTCCAAGGTACTAAATACATTAACAGTCTTCTCCACACTCCCTGCTCTGCTTAGGATAAGAAGTTATAAAATACTAAGATATAAGTGATTAAAATAAAAATTAAAATATTCCTTCATTTCTGTCTTAAATCTTGAAGCTGTAGTTGCAAAAAAAAAAAAATCAGATTATCAATCACTGGCTGGAGGTTTCTATTTTTGGTATTTGGGGCCCAAGTGAATTCTTGAAATCATATCACAAAAGCAACCACCAATTCCCACAATTCCCTATTTAGTCTATCAACAACTTGGGCCCCTTCAATAGGAACTGGCAAACCAGTATGTACTGATTAATGTTTTTAGTCTAACAGTTGTTTTCTTTACACACTTCTATAAAAATTTTGCAGCATACCTCAGCATTGTGATTATCACAAAGGACAGGTTTGGAATATTGCATTGCATAAGAGAAGGAGCAAAAGAATTCAGGTTTGGCAATCTGTGCCCAAGTTCCAACACTGACACTTGCCACTTGTGTGATCATAAGGAAAGTCATTTAACTTTTCTGAGTTTGTTTCTTCATCTGTAAAACTGGTGTGGTGATCTTTTCCCCTGGCTATAGCTCCAAGCCCTACTGAGTCACCACAAGAACAAAGTGGAGTGACTAGGACTAGATAGCTTGGGGCTTTGCCTGGCAATAACACCCCTTCAAGATCACAAGCATTATCATTTATCTGCCATCTATCCAGTACTGCTCCTATGGCTAACAATCCCTACACTTGCATTATTCCAACACTGGCACTCAATTTCTTCCCCCAACTAATCCCCTTTTGATCCTACCCCACCCATGCCCAACTTGAAACTTTCCCTCCCCTTTAAGCACTGGCCCTCAGAAATTTCTGTTTCAGAGTGAACACATTTTCTTTTTCTCACATTTCTTCCATCTATTAACCCTGAGACCTGGCTTCCCTTAGAAGATAATACTTCTTTAGTCATGCCCTCTAGCACACCCCTTGATCCTGGAAAAAAAGGCACAATACTCCATGTTCTCCACAGCTCTTTCCAGATTCTTCCTTTATTGCTACCACTCATAACCCCTTACTTCATTGCAGTTTTAAACCCAATTTAGATAACAGTTGTTGTCGGGTACTGGTCCCAAGGTTATTCTATCTTTCCCAAGAAGTTAATCAATGCCTGCCATGATGCTAGGGAACTTCAGCATCCACAATGGTGCTCTTGCAAATTCTCTATCTTCCCAATTACTAAATATCTTTAAATCCCAAGATCTACTCCTTTACTTTATCTCAATCATACACAGGGATGGTCACATCTTAAATCTTGCTGTCATTCACAAGCATTCCACTTTCATGATGAAAAACTCTGACTTTTCCATATCTAATGATGACTTCCTATTATCCCAGTTCTCCCTGTATTTCACCTCTACTAAACCTATTCTTCATTCACAACATACTTTTAATCCCTCCATCCCTAAGTATTATTTCAGGCCATTTGTCCTGCTCTGAATTTACTTTCCTTCTTTTCTAATCTCTACTTTATTTAGCCAATTCAATTCTTACCTTTAATTCTCAGATCCTTTACACCCTTGTCCTATAGTTCATCCCTCACCAAATTTCAGTCCAGGATTAATCCTACCAGCTGCCTTCTATACATTCATGTTATCCAACTTCAATTAGACCCTCAGTGCAGCAAGACAATTTTTTAACCCCTCTCCTAACTGATTTCCTCCTTCCCCAAGAAGCTATCCTAATCTCCTTGTCTTTTCTTATGTCTCCATATCTCTATCTCTCCTTTTTCTTACCTGCAGACTTTACCTTATACTGTACTGAAAAAACTGAGGCCATTTGATGTGAACTCCCTCTTTATCTCAAAATCCTTTGATATTATCTCCCACTACTTTTTTCCATTTGAAAAAGAAGTGACTTCTTATGCCAAGGTCAATATATGTCTTTGATTCCATATCTCCTCATGTTCTCCAGCAGGTTGTATCCCTAATCATTTTTTCTTCTCTTTTCTTTTCTTTTTCTTTTCCTCTATCTTAAGTTCTATCCCTGGTCTTTTCTCAGTTCTTATTCTTCTCAATTTATCTACTACATTGACCCCGCTGATTTTCTTTTCCTCCTGAATATTTCCTTTGGTGTGTATGTATGTTTGGACATGAATCTTTCCTGGTTCTTTTCCTGCATCTCTGAGTACTCCTTAGTCTCTTTTGCTTGCTAAATCATCTGTACCATATTCCCTAACTATGGGCATTCCTAGGCTCTATACTAGGCCCTCTTCTTTAATCTCTCCATTCTGTATTTTAATGATTCCATTAGCTCACATGTGTTTATTCACATAATTCACAAATCTACCTATATGTGAACATTATGTACAACTATGTAGATACACATTTGTATATACACATTTATGCACATGTATGTGTACATGACTGTTTATTTACATCTTCACCCTCAAATCTCCCTTAAGTTTCAATACAACAACACTAACTGCATATCAAACATTTCAAAGTTCATGTTCTGGAAACATCTTTAACTCAATAGTACGAAATTGAATTCATTTATCTTTCCTCTCAAATTTTATTCTTTTTTATTGAAGGCCACTCTTCTAGCTCCTATGTTCATAATCTTGGGAATTATTTTTGATTCTTCACTTGTCCATACTTTGTATATCCAATCAGTTGTCATATCTTGCTATTTTTTACTCTCTCTATATATAAACTGCTTCTCTTTACTCACACAGCCACTACTTTAGTTCAGGCTCTTACCACTTTTCTCCTAGCTTATTGCAATTTCCTAATTTGTCTCTCTATCTTAAATTTTTCCTTAATCTGGTCTGTTCTTCATATTGCTGCCAAAGTGATTTTCCTTAAATTCAGATCTGACTATGCTAATGCCCTAGTAAATAAATTCCAGGGCTCCCTAAAAGTAACTTTTTTTTTTTTGTTTCTAGGATAAAATAGAAACTTTGTTTAGTTTTTAAGATCACCACAACCTGATCCCAGATTACTTTTCCAGCTTCACTATATATTATTTCACTTCTTAAATCTATAATCTAGCTAACTTGGGTTTTTCTTTGTGCTTCTCACAAAATATTCATATGTTCATCTTCAGCCTCCATAATCTACACTGTTCACTTCCCATATGAAATGCATATGCTTTTATCTCCACCCTGATGCTGACTACCTCATCTCTCAGAATCCTTTTCTTTTCTCAAGATGAAGCTTGAAACTTTTCCAGGTATCCACTTTTGCCTGCTAGTGCTCTCCCTTCCAAATTGCCTTCTAGTAAACTTGGTACATATTAGTATCGCTTCTCCTTTCATTGAGTTTTTATATATATTTGTACGTCTCTCTCCTGTTAGAATGTAAGCTTACTGTGAAAACTGTTTCATTCTTTACATTTCTATTTCCAGTGCCCAGAATAGTGACTGATACTCAATAAATAAATGTTTCTTGATTGATGCTTCTCAGAATGCCACATAATGTGAAGTTAAAAATAATTTTGAGAAAAACTGAGCCCTTGAAAGTTTTAATTATTTATTTTTTACAATTCCACTTGGAATGAATTTTAAAAAATAATTAAGAACAATCACAATTGAGAAATGCCAGAGAAAAACAAAATATATTATTCCTAAATTTCATGTAAATTAATTTTCATCTACCAACTTGGCATAGTTATCTTCAAAATATTTTTTAAAAGCCTCTATCTGTGATCTTCAGAATTACCAAAAAAATTTACCTTCCCTTGTTCCTTTATGCATAATTTTACCTTTGTTAGGTCCTTATAAAGCTCTGGATACAGCAATGCCATTTCTGGTTTCACATCCTGATCCAACACTAAAGAGAATACTGGAAACATTGTATAGATTGTTGCATACCTTAAAAAGCAAAGATGTAAGAAATCATATCAAATTTCTATTACATGGTTATTGAACTAAGTTTAGGGTCATAGTATAGGCCATAAGAACTTAAGCTATAATCGAGAATATTAACAGATATTGAAAAATGGCCCACAAAATGACTCATAGGTTGCCAATAATTCAATGCCATTTTTAAATGTAGGAGATCTTGTAAACTAGCAAAACATTTTTATAGATTACCGAGCTGATATCAATAATAATGATAATAATAATGACAGCATTTATATGGCACCTATGTGTTACAGACATTGTAACAAATGCTTTCACAAATATTATTTCATTTGATACTCAAAACCACCCTGAGAGGCAGGTGCTATTATTACCTCCATTTCATTATTCCCACTTGAGGAAATTGAGGTAAACAGAGGTAAAGTGATTTGGCTAGGCTCACACAGCTAGGGATTTTGAGGGTGAATTTGAACCAAGGCCTTTCTGACTCTAGGCCCAGTGCTCTTTCCACTGTTCGATTAAGCTGGCCCATATCTAATCATGCCATGTGATTCTGTTCCCAAATTTCTCAGAGATGAATGCCTTATGGGCCATATTAATATTTTCTACATGGACTTTAAGGCATTAAGAACTGCTTGCAGACTGCCACCGATCTTCTTGCTTGGAAAAAGGAACAATAATTTCTCAAGTAAGTGGGGAGGGATGTCAAAGTTTTTTATCCTGGATATCAATAGCTTGACTATGGCTAGGTTACTTTTACTCAGAATGTTGCTCAGGGTGGTCACTATCTGCCTTGTTTTATTTATTCTTGTCTCTCCTCTGGAGACAAGATGATCCAGCATTATGAAAGCAATATTTTCCTACTAACTTCCCTGCAATTGACAAAGTAACAATAGTATCAAAGCAACAAAGCTGAATAACTTTTCAAAAAATGAATCTAGGTCCAAATTACAAAATGGCTACATATCTGAATTTATACTATTCAAAGTAATAACTATGTAAACTATTGGAAGTTGGCTCCAGTCCAAATAGAAATATGAAATAAGAATTTAAACATATGCTACCACTTCATAGGATTAATTATCCACACTAATCTTTACCTAGATAATATCACTTTTTTGTTTTAATAATTATGCTGTGGAAAGTTATTTAAATGGTCTGGTATAATCATGTTTTACCAAATCTCTTGGTTGCTTGCTATTTTTTCTCCAGGTGACTATAAATTGCTTAATGATTTATTCTAATACCTTCCCATACACTGAAGATAAACTTGCTGGCCTATTTTTTCTTCATTATGCTATTTTCCCCCAACATTTAAAGACTTCTGTTCTCTTTAATTTTCCCAATCTTATCATTACACAATACTGTTATTTCTTTTTATTCATGAGCTGATATTTTAAAAAACCACTGGCAAAGCTGATATAAAGATACTTATAAAAAGACAGTTGATTTATCATGTGGTACCTGTCCCCAAATCAGGACAATATTATCTTACAGAATTTTGAAGAATTAAGGGGTGGTAAATTTACTTAAAGTAAATATTAACATTTCTGAGGTCACAAGCTATAGAGAATTATTATACAGAAGATTTTTCTAATAGAAATACTTGAAAAAACCTGTATAAGTGTGTTCTTAGTGTTCAGAGAGGGTAAGTTCCCAAATTCAGTGATAATTTCACTAATTTAAATAACTATGATTTTTTTTTTTTTTTTTTTTTTTTTTTTTTTTTCTGAGGCAATTGAGTTTAAGTGACTTGCCCAGGGTCACACAGCTAGGAAGTTTTAAGTGTCTGAGACCAGATTTGAACTCAGGTCCTCCTGACTTCAGGGCTGGTGCTCTATCCACTGCACCACCTAGCTGCCCCATAACCATGATTCTTAAATTAAAAAGTAATCACTTCTGTCTATAGTTTTCCTTTTTTTTTTCTTTTTTAAACTTATTATCTTAAAGATGTAAAAGAAAGCGGGGAATGATTACATTGTATACTGAAGTCCTTGGAAGAAAGTTATAATTAGTGCTATTATGTAAAATCAGTGCTATTTTAAAAAAATCTGTAATGTAATAATTATTAGAGAGTTTTAAACAATGGCAAATCACAAAAAAGATTTAAAATAGCAGAAAACCTGTTCCTTCTTAAAAGATTTTTCCTCTTCATTTTGAAATATTATTTGAAGTATTCCTGGAGGCAGGAGGGTACTAAGAAGATTAGAAAAGTAACTGGTAAATATTGTAATGAAATATTTAACCAACATATGCTACCATTTATATATTATTTGTCCCTATTCTTTCATTACATTTAAGGTGTGAGATAAAGCCTGAGTAAAATTTTAAAGCAAATTCATGAAAACATAAGTTGAAATGAATAAGCCTGATGCCCCCAGAGCAGAAATGGAAAAAAAGAGGGAGACCAAAAAAAAAAAAGGGGGGGGAGGAGGGGGAAGGCTTGCTGAAATTTGGAGTGACAAGAGTGCTATAAATTTACAAGGATTACAGGACACATGAGCTTGTGATATAGATATAGATATAAAGATATAGATATACAATACACATACATACACAGTATAGTCTACCAAGGGTAAAGAAGGCTGGTAATATAAGAAAAAAAAACCCAGGAATCTAATAGTAATCTGAAGAAGTCATGCATTCCTGGCATAGAACTAAGTGGATGAATGAATCAATGGCCAGATTTTATAAAATGAGCAAGGATAGGGACTATCATTAATGTAGATATATAACAAGACTTTTAAGTATTTTTCTGTGAAGGTTATGTACTAAGAGAATGAAATATATATTTGCTTAATTTGAAGTGTTCATGTTTGTTTATATGCAATTTAAAACTTACTTGCAGTGGGGATGTAAGTTGCTCTCCTCATACATGTGGACATTCGAGGCATATGCAAAAAACAATGATGTTCCCTGAATTTCCCAAGATAGAGGTATGAACCAGAGAGACTTTTGTAAGAAACTGTCTAACTGAATTTGGGTCTGCTGCATCAGGGCTAATGGGCTCAACATAGCTTCAATAAGTTGCAAAAATGTGTTATAAAATAACTATAATAGAACTAAGTCAAGGTATATCCACTTAAGGTGATAGGTTAAAAGTGCTAGGATAGAAAGGGGAAAGAGAAAAGGAACAGTGAACAAGCAGGTTTTAAAGTGTGGAAGTATTTGTTTAGATTTTAGTTAAGCTACTGTTTGATTTAAAACATTTAAAAATAATACTGATCCTAAAGATTGGTACTGGAAGACCAAATTTGAATGGAGGGGCCTATCCTTAAATAAGAGTCTTGGATTAAGGCCAAGGTTTACAACTAAGCAAGACTATACAATAAACTTCTCTCAGTGACCCTGGCTGTTCCACAGGACTTCCACATGAAATCAAGCTAAACATAAGACAAGATACCAAAGAGGAGAAACTATCAGCCTAACACCTGCAAATCATGTGTTATAGCAGCTGTAAAAGCTAATAAGATCTTGGGCTACATGAGAAGAGGAAGAGCCCCCAGGTTTTAAATTCTTTGACAAAAGAATTATTCTATCTCCCCTCCCCCCCTTTTGATCTTTATATCCCTGGTACCTAGAAAAAAAACGTAGCACACAGCATGAACTTAATACATACATATTGAGTGACTGACTGAAGGAGGGTACAGTCCCATCATATTCTGTTTTGGTCACATCACATATGGAATATAGTGTTCTATTCTGAATAAGGCTCCCATCTCCTTTTTCCCCAACTCTTATACCAGAGCACCTTGTCCCAAGAAAAAATTCAATATGAACTTCCTTTTTGTCTTCTTCCTTTGCCTGTTAATATTAAAACCTCTTGATATCATGTTTTACTCTTTGCTCCATTCCTCCAGTATTAAAGAGGAGGTCTTCTATACTAATGCTATAAATATGTGTCTTGATATGAATCTCCTCCCATTTCTCTAACAGATTACAATCTCAATCATTCACCTTCTCTCTAATTTTCAACTTCAATCAATTGAATCCTATCTTTTTGCCATCACTAATAATAATAACAGCTAATATTTATTTAGTGCCTACTGCGTATCAAGCATTGTGCTAAGTGCTTTGTTATGGTCATGTCATTTAGTTCTCACAACAACTCTGGAAGGTAAGTATTATTTTCCCCATTTTACAGATAGGAAACCAAAGCAGACAGAAATTAAGTGTGTTCGGGATTGAATTCAGGTCTCTTTCTACTCCAGGTTGAGTGCTCTACCCAAGTTTCCTCCCTCCTGTGTAAAATACCCTTATTAGAGTTTACCATCATCTCCAGAGAGCACTCCATATTTCTTCTACTCTCAGTTTAGCTTTTTGAAAGAAATAAACAAAAACCTATTTACAAGGCTGCCCTCTCCACCTGGCTCCATTTTTTTCTCTTCTCACTCACTCAACCCTTTGTAATCTTGTTTCTGCTCGTGCTCTCTCTCTCTCTCTCTCTCTCTCTCTCTCTCTCTCTCTCTCTCTCTCTCTCTCTCTCTCTCTCTCTCTCTCTCCCTCTCTCTCCCTCTCTCTCTCAACTTTTTATTGATGTTTATTGTTTTACATAGTTTCTCTTAGTATAGACTTTCTCCTCCTCCCAGAGAGTTATCTCAGAAAACAAAACATATTTTTAAAGACAAACCTGAATAATTTTAAACTGCTCTGCAAATTGTACTGATCCACAGCTCCACTAGCAATCTACTAGTGTGTGCCTATCTTTCCTCAACGCTTCCAACATTGAATATTCCTAGTTTTCGCTCCATCTCTACCTTTTAGCAGGGCATGAGGTAAAACCTCTGAGTTGTTTTGATTTACATTTCTTTTATTATTAATGATGTGGAGAATTCCTTCATATGGTTGGGTAATAATTTGTAATTCTTATTTTGAGACCTTCATACTCTTTGACAATTTATCTGTCTGGGAATGGCTACATATACATATGGAATGGGATTTCTTAGATATATGTAAAATTTTGTAAGAAATGCAATTGATTTTTGAAAGTTAACTTTATATACTGCAGTCTTGCTAAAGCTATATTGCCTCATTTACTGCAGGATGATTCTCTAGGATTTTTTAAGTAAACCATCATATCATCAGCAAGTTAGAATAGTTTTAGCTCTTCTCTATATATCATTTTGTCTCTGATATTTAAAAAAAGTCTTTCTATTCTTTGCATCCCTGGTATACATCTAACTTGTGATGATGACTGATTTCTTGAATGAATTGTTGTATTGTCTGACAGGATTTTATTTAAAAAATTTGAATCAATTTTCATTAATGATATTGGCCTATTGTTTTCTTTCTGTGTTTTAATTTTTCCTTGTTTAGGTAATTCAAGTATATTTCTCATAAAAGGAATTGATAGGATTTTTTTCTTTCTCAATTTTTGATTATAATTTGTGTAGTATTAGTACTAATTGTTCTTTAAAACTTTGATGGAATTCTGTTAATTCACCAATATGAGTATTTTTCTGCCTGTTTATAATTAGTTCAATTTCCTTTTTTGGAGATTGGATTATTTAAGATACCAATTTGGACTCCTGTTAGTTTGTATTTTTGAAGATATTCCTCAATTTCTTTTGTGTTCTCAGATTTAGTATCACATAACTGCGTATAATAGGTTCTGATTATTTTATTTCTCCTGACTTTATTGTGATTTCACCTTGTTTTGTTGTTGTTATGATGTTCTGTCCATTTCTTTTTAATCATATCGGCTAAAAATTAATCAAATTTCCTTGGGTTCACATCTTCCAATTCTTTTGGGTTTCATTTGTCTCCAGTACTTCTGATTGCCCTTTTCCTAAAGTAGATGATTTCTAAGCATCAGATCTTCATAGATTAATTTCTCTGTAGAGTCTCCATCTCTATTTATAGAATATCTTTCTTCTCTCATGGGAATGTTTATCACTAGTATCCATCTTCCACCTTTATTTTCTTTTTTTTGGAATCCTTTGAATGCCATCCCTCTGCCCCTTTTAATTGAATGCCCATCTTTTTTTCATTAGTAGTTAGGCCCAGGATTGTAGGGTATGTTCACTTTAAACCATTCAAGCTATCTGGTTCCATGCTCTCACTGAAATCCAAAGGGTCTATGTCTTGCAATATTTATTCCTATTTTGCCCAGACCTAATCTAGAGGCCGTATTCTTTTCTGTTTTGAATATCTTTCCTCTTGGTTTATCTACTTGTGCTCAAGTTTTTAATTGAGTTTTCTTCCTCATAAGAGCTTTAGTAATTTCAGTCTTTTTTTTTTCTTTCTTCTTATCACTCACTTTCTGACTTGCTCCTTTTGCTGACAGTTTTCTTGGAGGAGGGATCTGCCTCAGTGACCTCTCACGATGGGCAATTCACATTTCACAGTCTTTCATTTCTGTGCCAAGTGACATCTGGAGGCAGGAAAAGCATACAACTTCAGCAACATGCTAGGCTCTTGGCTTCAGGCTCAGTCCAGTGGAACCCAGACACACGCACATGTCCCACCTCAGTTCTTTCTGTTCCTCAGTGTTCTTCATGAGCTTTGTGGCAGCACTGCACAGTGCCACACTGCTATCTCAGCTAGAAGAAGCTTCTGTTTTTTGGTTTTCTGTTCTTAGTGTGGAAGGAGAGGCAGTGTTAAGTTCTGTTACAAACCTGTAGATTGCTTTTGTTGTCCTGTTGCTAGAGTGCAGGGGGCAGCAGAGGAGGGGGGTGCTGAGAGACAGAGAGACAAGGATTATTAGCCTTGTCTATCATTAGTTCATTGAACTGTTTTCATTAAAGTACTTAAAGTGTCTAAAATTATAGAGAGCAGAAATTTGTCTCTTATGCATAATTCCTACTTTGGCAAGACTTGAAGAAATTGTGAGGGCCAATGAAAATGTCTAATCCTCCATCTTGGTTAAAAGACCAAGACACTGCACCAATAATGATTTAATTGCTGAATCTGAAGGTCTTATCTCACATCTTATCCATCTCAACTTATTTGCAGTAGCTGATGCTGATGACAACTCTTCCCACCTCCTGGATACTCTGTCCTTACTGGGTGTATGTGTGTGTGTGTGTGTGAATGTTTGTGGGAAAATTTTTTTTAATGATACTCTTTGGGTTCTCTTTTGCCCTTTCTGACTACTTATCCAACTTCCATTGCTGACTCATCATCTATATCAATGTACTTAATTGTGCTTGATTCCCAAGGTTCTCCTCTAAGCTCTTCCCCCATCTTTAATAACCTACTACTATCACCTCTATATGGACAACTCACATATACAAGCACAGAGTATGTATACATACAAACATGAAAACATATGTGTATACACATATACACATATCTAGCACTAGTCTCTAGGAATTATTTTATTTTTTGAACTCATTTTCCTATTGCTTAGAACTTTGTCTGGAACAAAGAAAGAGGTAATCTATATCAATTGCTTATATCAAATGCTTGCTGATTGATTCATTTATGAAGAACATTGATAAGTTGGAGAATTTCTACTGAAGGTTATCTAGGAAAGAAAGGGCCTTGAGATCATTTATATGAGGTTAAAACAGTTGGGACAATGTTTAGCCTGGAGAAAAGAAGGCACAGAGCAAAACATGAGAGTAATTTTTAACTATCTGTAAGCTTGCCAAAGGGAAGAGAGATGAGTCTTGTTCTCTCTGGCTCCCACAGTCAGTGGGTAAGGTCAGCCAACTAGTATGTATTAAGCACTTAGTATGTGCCAGGCAGAGTGAGAAAATGGGTAAATGTTACAACAAAGAAGATGTGGACTTGGAGGAAGAAACAATTCTTTTCAATTAGAGCTATCCAAAAGTGAAATGCACTGCCTCAGAAAGCAGCAGCTTCCTCTCTAGGAGAGTGCTTTAAGCAAAGGTTGGATGACTAAAGATTTGGGATACCAAAGAGGCAATTCCTGTGCAGTTATTTGATCTTTGATGTTCTTTCCAACTTTGAGAGTCTATAATTTTTATATAAAAGAAGAGATGATATATAAAAAGAGGTAAGAAAGTTGCTGCAGTAAAAAGAAGGAGGTAAGGATTACCACTAACAGCTAGCACGGCATAGGAATGATTAATGCACCTCCCTCCTCCAGACAATGGCATAATGTGATTACGGTTGCTTGTCAGCTATAAAACAACATAGTAAGTCATTTAAAATGCCTAGTTAGAGACATCATGATATAATAGAAAGACAGCTGGATTTAGAATTAGAGCTGCTGGGTTTAAATTCTATCTTTGCCAACTAATGTGTGTCTGACCATGGGCAAAGTCAACCTTTCTGAACCTCAATTTTCTCATCTGCAAAATGAGAGAGTTGGACTACATGACCTTTAAGGTTCTTCACAACTCCCAATCTATGTTCCCAAGAAATAAGAACAAGGAACATAATAGTGTAAAATATTAACATGTTTTTCTTTTTGATACTAATGACTACTGAAATTATAATCACTTCTTTTGTTTCATTCAAATTATATAGCCCAAACTATTCATTATTTCTTATGGCTCAATTTTAGCATTTTTCTAGGTTCTTTTTTAAATTGGAAGTGGAAAAAAAGAAAGTGGGAATGAAACTTAGACTTGCTTTTAGAGAATACTTTAGTACTAATAATTTTTTAAAATGTTCATGTCATTATATCTTGTTGGGAAGGTACCTTAAGTGTATTTTTCCCATAATGAATCACTAGCCCATTTATTTTACTTCATATACTTTAGAAAAAGAATTCACTTAACGAATGGATTAATTTGAAAGATTACAGATATAAGCTATATAATTTTCAATGATGCAGCCTTAAGTCTTTAAAGTTAGTCTGTACAATATATCAAATTTCAAATGCCAATTTTAACCTTTTAACCCTTTACATCTAATCTTTTGATGTCTAAAAAATAACGCTGAACTAGTATCTGCTGAGCCTTTGCTGGTGTTTTGGGATCTGTGTAGGTCTATAATTTGATTTTGCACCCAACAACTGGTATAGAACTCAAAAAGAGAAAACTGTGTTTATCCAAGGCTTAATCCAAGAGTAATGTTGGATTAATTCTCTGAGATAACTGCAAAGAATGAGAAAAACAGAGTAAGTCCCACCTAAAAATTAAATTTCTGCTTTGTCAAGTGGGACAAAACAAGATGAGTTTGTTCTTATAATTTATTCTTATGTATGTCATATTTTGTAATACAAGATTTTAAAAGTTTTCAGAACAGATACCTAGAGAACTGTGATATAAACTCAGCAAAAGACAAAAAGGAATGCACATGTGATTATTGGTGTATGTTTTGTCATCTGTTGTCTCAATCCAATTTTAAAGAAATATCATAAGTATTTATTTTCTTTGTTTCTTTGTTGATGTCTTATCACCTCAACCCAATCATGAGTAAACAATACTCCAACCACAGAGTAGCATGCTTTGCTAAGGGTCATGCAGCTGTAAGACCTGTCTTTCTTTAACTTACTATTGATGACAATGTCTTCATTGGCCCCACCCCTTTGGCTCTTCCCCTTTTCATTATGCCACAGGACCCTTTTAAAAAAAATCTCAGCTCCGTCACAGTTCCTGACACAAATTATGGCTTCCCCATGAAAACAGAAAATCTAATGAGAAAATTTAACAGTGCACTGGCAAGGAGAACAAATGTACAGGTGTCATCTTGAAGTTCACTCAAGCAAAATATTAGTTTTTCACATTGGTATTATTCATTCGGAACATTAACCATTCTGAAAACATATGAGGAATTAATCAGAAACAACACTATATTTTCTCCCTAAAATACAAAGTTCTACCATAAAAGATATTACTAAGTACTGTAAATACTGGATTTAACTTACCCTACCATTAGGAATCCCTGGTACAAAGGAACAGATGCAAAATAGAAGACTGAAGAAAACACAGCCTTAAAGAGAGAACACAATAAATAATAAAAAGAAAACAACAACTGAGTTTTCAGTAAGTCACATTTACATTATTCTTCATTCAGGCTTCTCAGAGTGCCTTATTATTAAAATCTAATTAAAATCCAATAAAATAAAATAAAATGGAACAATCAAGTACTCTGCAGTAACACTTATAATCCTTTTTAAATGCCATACCCCTCTGTGGATATACTAAAAACAAAAAAGGTTTAAATACCTGCATAGTGGAAATAATAAGGCCCCTGTGCATGACAAATTGACCAAGTGCTGCTGATCTTTTGTAGCTGTTTCGGCCATGTACCATTAGCAATCTGCCAATGTGTTTAAACTGTGTGATGGAAAAATCTGCTGCCAGAGAAGCTTGCTTTCCCTCCTTAAATGAAAACAAAAAAAAGTCTTTTTAAAAATACCATATAACTTAGAAGTATCATATTAAAAAGAAAAAACACTTTTAGACTCATACATAAAAATTTCAATGTTATGAACTACATTTTCAATATATAAATACATGCCGGTATATTTTATATACATGTATGTGTGTATATATGTGCATATATATATGTGTATATATATACACATATGAATGATTAGAGCTAGAGAGGAGCTTATAAATCATGTAATTCAATTCTCAATAATATATTTCTTGAATATATGTATGTGTGGGTAGATACTTCATAGTTTGGATATATATATATACACAGCCAATTTAAAAAGTCCAAGAATACTTAATATTTTTTACAAGGTAAAAATATGTTAAATCCAATATATGCATACATACTTATACAATTATCTTGCTACACAAGAAAAATCAGATAAAAAAGGAAAAAAATGAGAAAGAAAATAAAATGCAAGCAAACAACAAAAAAAGTGAAAATGCTATGTTATGATCCACACTCAGTCTCCACAGTCCTCTCTCTGGATACAGATGGCTCTCTACATCACAAGATCATTGGAACTGGCCTCAATTATATCATTGTTGAAAAAGAGTCACATCCATCAGAATTGATCATTGTATAATATTGCTGTTGCTGTGCACAGTGATCTCCTGATTTTGTTCATTTCACTTAGCATCAGTTCATGTAAGTCTCTTCAGGCCTATCTGAAATCATCCTACTGACTGTTTCTTATAGAGTAATAATATTCTATAACAAGGAATATTCTATAACCTCTTTTGTATATATCTTAAAGAGTTTAGTTATAGCAATCTCCAAATATTAAAAATTTCCATCATTCCAAGGAAACATATGGACTTATATGAGATTATTTTTCCAAAGTTCTAAACTGGTACTTTTTGTATGAGATATGGAAAAGGAAACCAAGAATGAAACCTATGCTAGCACAGAGAAAGATGTAACACCAGTAAACAAAACAAAACAAAACAAAAAATCCCTACTAAAATATTAAGCATTTTTCAAAAGAAAGAACACTATTGAATTTGAGTTGTTAAATAAAGTTTATAAAAGAATCAAAGTCAAGATGTGAACATAAGAAAATACCTTTCCTTCAATTCCAATTCCACAGTCAGCTGCTTGGATCATACTGACATCATTTCCTCCATCACCTAAGAAGGAATAAAAACTATAATTTTCAGGTATTCATTGCCATTCTCCCCTCTCTTCCTATTCATACTGCAAATGCTTAATTTCTAGAAGCAGATAAACTAATCTAAATTTGGAGACTAAACCCAATTTTGCTTATGGCTTTTAAGACACCTCTTTATCTAAAAACGTCATGCTTCTAAAAGTGAGTAGCTTATAAGTGTGATATATCACAAAAATTTTTAGATAGGACTTTCTGCATTTCATTTATGAGTACTCACTATTGCCACCTATTGGCTTATTATTGGTTTTGCTATTGTTCAAATAAAGATAGTGGTATAGTGAATGTGGAAGCCTCTTACCTATTGCACATGTACGTTTGCCTGTATGCTGTTGCAATAATTTAACAATATGTGCTTTCTGTGTAGGTGAGCAGCGACAGCAGACCACTGCAGGGCATTGACATGCCAGCTCTACAAGTTCATGCTCATAGTATTTTAAGCAAACCTAGGAAAGAAAGTATATTTTTCATTATATTTTGTTTTTTTTCTAGAACAATTTTAATATGGAGATCTATTTAACTTTATATAACAAAGCAACAAAAGAATATCATTATCCTTTTCCAGGTATGGTTTATCTGTATTCTTTAGATAACTATTTTGTAAAAATGACTGGATGAAATACAGATATTTTAATTAAGATGAAATATAGAGTAAAGAAGATATAGCTGGGACCTTATTAATCCTCCAAAAATATTTATACCATAGTTTATGATCTATAAACCCACTGAGCCCAAATGTAATTTTAAAAAATCCATGTATAAAAAGGTTACATTGTCCAAAAGTTAGAACTGGATAGTCTAAGATCTATTAAGAAACATATAACTACCACTGTGAATAAATAAAAATTTTACAGGTGAGGGGCATTTGGTCTCTTACTCCTCCTACCCCTCACCTCAGTTGATATAACCACAGGATAATCATAGATAATGTTACCTTATGTGTTAACAAAATATGGATTATTTTCTCTGTCTGAATTGGAAAGGGCAAGACAATTGTTTGGGTTGAAAATTGGCCAGCACCTGGAAGCATTAAAGAGCTCAGCCTGACAATAGTAAAGGCGGTTGGAGAGTACAAGGCAACCTACGACTTTTTCTTTCCTGGCCCACTGCATATTATAAGACTTAAAAGCAAAACTCTCACTTAGCTGAAGACCCCTAAGCCAACAGCTGAAGGGTAAATTGGAAGAAGCCCAAGCCTGAAGTTAGTAGAGCAGAGGCACATATGCTTTCCAAACAGACAAGGAGACAGAGAGGTAATCACTCCTGACTCCAAGAAAAAGAAGCTTAAAGGAATGTGATCTCTTACAGCAAACAAAACCAAAACCAAAAACAACTCCCCCCCCCCCCCCAAACAAGAAAACAAAAAACAAAACCAGGCTGGATATAGACTCATGAAAGAGTACTAGTAAGTTGAAATATAAACAGAAGCATACCCTGGGAGCTCAGTTTTGAAGTTTAATCAACAGAGACTGCACCAAAAGAGAGAAGTACACAAAAAAGAACTCCACAAGGTCTCCAGTTCTAGAGGAAATGGCCTTTGTCACAATATCTACTACATAAATCTTACTTTTTTTGTTCATTTGGGTATTTATTTGTTGGAGAGTGTAATGTAGGTTTATGGAAGTAAACATTTTGTAGTTATTCATTTTACTATGCCATATTAGTACATATGCCATTACCAAGAGCTAGTTGTGTCTACTGGCTAAATGCTCATTAAAAGCACAATGGTTGGGGCATATGAGCTCTAGTTTTATGAGTGGATACTGTTTGACGAGGATACCATTACTGTCCTCAAGAAAATCATATTGTCTCAGATTTGGGATGTAGCTAAAATTTGGGGGTATTAATGAAACATGCACTTTATCAACTTGAAATATATGTATGTGTGTATATATATATATATACACACATAATATTTGCGAGTAATTAAAGGCATATATTTAGCCTTTTAAGTTAGTAAGCAGTCTACTGGATGTAATCGAATATTAAGGATGTCCTTATATGAGAAACAAGGAGTGAAGGGTGGATTTCCCTCCCTTACACAAAGGTTATACATATATTCACTAAAGCCTTGGGTAACATAACCAGGATTGAAAATAAAGAGTATGGTTCAAGATGTACTAGAGAAGTAGGGAGTGGGTTGGGTGGGAGAAGATAGTAGTAAAGCTGAGGAAATTTTCTTATTCAATAGATGTGTACTGGGCAGTTTCCAAGACGTGTGTGTGTTCACTTACAAGAGAGGTTTACCTTTTATTTTAACATCTGAACTATATAAGTATATTAAAATCCTTCTCTGATTTCTTATGGAGTGGAGGTGACCCTGGGCTATTGAAGGCCATGGTCAGAAGAATGTGAATTTTGGCAAGGTCTAACAAAAAAATTTAAGTACCCAAAGCTGGAAAGGCTTTTAAGTACTCTATGCCTTTCAAACAAACAAACAAACAAACAAACTTAAAACTATGAGTAATAATGCAGATTTGCTTACTTCGACTGAAGAAAACAGTGAATGAGTAAACTGGACAGCTAAAGCTCCATTAAGAAAAACGATTGTGTCTAAAGACTAGGGTAGTCAAGTGTGAGAATGTTTATTATTTTTCAGGCTACCAGGTTGCAATCTATGTCATGGCATGGTATAGATCATGAATCCATGAGATATTGCTTGTTATATTTTGCTATCTGCTCTCCCTAGCTCTCACTCTCCAAAGATGAGAATACTTAAATGTATTCTCCTTTGAATGGTGGGGAAAATATTATATGAGTAGGGAGGAAAACTCAAGACATTCTGTTATCCTTATATACTGTGAAAGACCTCTGGGAAATATGATATATGTTCATATGATATATGTTCACAAAATAGAACTTAAAATAAATTAGGTCAGATTTTTAGAAAAGGCTTCAGGTAACAAAGTAAAATTGAAAATGACGTACAATACTGCATTATAGAGTTCTTTAGGCTACTAGATACCATAATCAAATACATACTATTAATAGGAATAAGAACTGTAGTTTCAGGGATATAGGGAACTCCTACTAATTCAGTTCAGTACTTTTGTAAGGATGGGGGCTGCTGGACTCAATCAATCTTATCAAATTCTTTCACAAAGTAAATGACCAATTATTAACCTCTAGTACTTTCTCACATGTAAATGAATCAATCAGAGGTGTGAGCATGGCCTGAATATCTTCACTCAATCAAGGCATCTCAATCAATTAGGTGATATAGGAAGTCTTTAGACTTTTTGAGAAACAACTAGATCAGGGTTTGTGTAAAACCAAGGACCAAATGAAGCATCTAGTACCTCAGTGATACTGTGGCAAACTCCTTTCCCATCCATCTGGGAAGAGTAGAGAATGGAACACCCCCACCTCAGTTCTGGTCTCCTTGTCTCTCCTCTACATCCCTACCCTCCCATTCTGAGGAAGAATCCTCAATGAATTTTAGGTCTGAGGTTTTGATTTTGTCCTCATCTCTGTAGGAGTGAAGATTGGAAGGGCCAAATCAGACATAAAGTGGAAAGCAGATTCAAAGTTCGACAAGGAGCTCAACACAAAAGTGACACCGTACCTAGGGGGAACCTGGTGTTGTAGCTTATGAAAAGGAAAAAGGTATGTCCAGCAGGCACCTGAGTTTTGCCTGCTTGCTCTGTGTGCTCTCATCTTGAGTCCAATTTTCTCTGCAGAGTCCTAGGAGAGTCTTTTGGAAATTGTTTCATCCAGACTCTACCATCAAAGAACATAATGATTTCTAAAAGCTAAGTCAGGCTAACCAAATGATAGCAATCTCAAATCAAGACAAGGTGTATACTGGTGGGCTTAATGAACTACAGCATTTGAAAACCCCTCCGAGCCTCTGAGGGATATTCCTAGATTTCTGAGAGGAAAAGTGGCAGCTCCTCTCTTAAGAGTAACCTGCTTGCCAGTGCAAGTAGGACTGGGAGGATTGTTGCCCAGCCTATGCTACAACTTCTTTGCATCTTAGAGCTTAAAAGTTTATACTCTATACAATATACAACAGAGTACTGCTGAAAATATTAAAAAGTTAAATGATGTGTCAGAGTGGACCTTGAAGTCATCATCTACTATGCCAGGCTGCTTTTCTCTGATATTAATAAGTTTCTGAAATTTTAATATATTGGCTACAATGGACCATTGAACTTATTTGAATCTAAAATATCATTAACTAAGAAAGAAGGGGTTACCAGAATGATTTAGTTCTGATTTACCTCTAAAGAGTCTCCAGCTATGACTAGGGCACAGTCATGCTTTCTTCTAAAGGCATTAAGCTCCAAGTGAGCCTCTCCCCGATTAGTTACCTTAATTTGAGAGAGAGAGAGAATAATTTACAAAAGAAAATTCAACCGAAATTAATAAATTTATAAAATTGTAAAATCTAAAAATGAATTGTATAGTCCACTCATTGGAGTACAATTATAACAAAATACTTAAAATATTAAATCATTCAAAAGGACCAATGGGCTATATATATTATAGTTACTATAATATTTATATATATGTATATAATATTTATATAACACTATAGTGTTACTACAGAATAGCTATTTTAGAAACTAAAATGAAGTATTTCAGCATTTTAATTCATTTAGCATTTTTCTTATACTTCTTTCTGCTGGGAGTAAACATTGACTTATTTAATACTGACCATTTTCTGTGCAGTGAGTCCACACTACACAAAAAAGATCAGTATACAACTCAGAGATGAAAATAAATGAAAATCTGTGTACTAGAAATTTCAAAGATCCATGGAGATGAAATGATTCAGAACTGTATTAAACAATCTTCATAGATTACCACCTGATATTTTGCCACGATACCTCCTTAAGATAGATAGGGAAGGGAAACAGGAGGGAATACATTATAAATACCCGACTGTGCTAAACGCTTTACAATTATTACCTCATTTGATCTTCACAACTCAAGGAGGAAGGTACTGTCATTATATTCTTTTTGCAGGTGAAAAAACTGAGGCACACAAAGGTCAAGTGATTTCCCTAGAGTCACACAGCTAAAAAGTGATGAGGCCAGATTTGAGCTTAAGTCTTCCTGACTCCAAGTACAGCTCTTTATCTACTGTGCTTCCTAACTGCCTCTAACAGGAATCAGACCACGGTTATGCAAATCCTATACATGGGAAAAAGGATTTAAATTCAAGACCTCTTGGCTTTGAGGCTAGCACTCTCTACAGCATGCTGCTTTTGAGATATGACAACAATAATGATTATTTGACCCTTCTATAATGCTTTGTCTTCTAGTGAAGTTCCACTCAGATGCCTCATTATCATGTACAGATGATGCTGATTTCTCAAAGGACAAAACAACAGAGCAGTAACTGCTGACAAGCCTCCCAAGCTGGAAAGCTGCAATTCTGAGGCCAGTGAGGGCCTGAAAGTTTCTGATCTCTAAGGCTGAGATGCCTGGTTAAATGCTACAAGCAGTGCTTTGGGACTGGAAGTATCCAGTCTAATGAAAGCGCAAATCTTTTTACACATTAAATTACAAAGATATAGCACTTTTTATGAACAAATATTGCCTTGGAAAGGCAGAAATATCCTATAGGAGAGGCACAGGTTCATGTCTTAGTTCTGTCATTGATAGCTAGGTCACTCTGGGCAAAAAAAAAAAAAACCCAATATATTTGAAATCTTAGTTTACCTTTAAAATGGAAATAATAATAATAATAATAACAATAATAATGCTAACAATCATATTAGCACTATAGAACCTAACAGGGCAATTGTGATGAATGTTTTTAAAGCACCATGGAATACTGTTAATATTGGTCAAAATAACTGTGTGAATAAGATTGGCATAGATTTTATAAATTAGGAAGAAGTAGACATAAGGCTACTGACATAAGGCCACACAACCAAGTAATCCAAAGAATTTGAATCAAAACTCAGATATTTTCATTCTAAAATTTGTGCCCAGAGTTCGTGATGCTTCTCTTTATCCACTCCATAGAAATATATTTATTTCAACCCTGGGTTTAGCTTTATTTCAAAAAAAAAAAAAAAAAGGATACAGTATTGTCAGCATTTGATTTAGTAGTTCAAAACAGACTTAAATATGTAGGTTATAATTTTGAATTTTATCAGTCTTTTGCATATAACAGCATCACAGAATATTTCAATTAACCTTCCTAATTAGGTTCCCCCCATAAGTCAGAATAAATACTGAATGACACATGAATGACAGTTATGAAATCTTAGAAAATTTTAACCTTCATGTGCTCCAAAGTAAGAATTCTCACTCATACTTCCCCATATTTCTGAAAATATCAATGAAAAAAAGACAAACTCAAAACAGATAGATCTGGAAAACAATTTGTGGTGAAAAGTCAACAAAAATTGATCTCAAGTTTTATCAGAAGCATTAATAATTTAATTGCAAATAGTAGACTGCAGGGCCTAATTTGCTATTCAGATGCTTTACAACAAACTACATTTACATGTAAATTATATTCAAATAATTATTTCTGTAGGTGCAAGTGGTTCATTTAGAGCAGACGCAGACATATAATGTCTGTTCTCCCACCATCAATCAGGACCCAAGAAATCTTTATTTTTTGTTTGAATTAAATTTAGTCATAACTAATAATACAGTATACACATAAATTCACTTTGCCTCTACTAATTTTGTTTAAGAGATAATTAAGGAAAAAAAAAACATTTGATCTGAAAATGATAGATTAACAGCATTCCTATTTTGTGTTTGGGGCACTGTTTTGAAAAAACAGCTTTTGTAGGATCACTGAACATACTCAGTTAGCAGAAAATCTACCTTAAATTGATATAGACATTTCTAAAGATTTTTATAAATTAAGTAGTGATGAAAAAGATTGTAAGTTATTGGATATTCTTCTCTAATTAGAAATGTAATGATTGGTAAATTACCACTTATGTATTTTTAAAAAACAATATGACAATTTTAGCTGAGATACAAGATTCAATTCAAATTACTTTGAAATATACTTACAGGTCTGAAAATATGAATATCTTGGGTTCTAGATACCAAGTGAGAGCTTTTGGCAATGCAGGTGGCTGTTTCTAATTTGTCTCCTGTTAGCATCCATATCTAGGAAACAAGCAAATGAATTTATATACCAGTTTCTTTTTTTTGCTAGCCTAGCTTAAGAGGGACAGTGGAGGAAGAAAAATGTTTTTTGCCATATGAATTAAAATATAAAAGAAGGTATATAATTAATTTTAGCTTGTAAGTAAATACAAACAATAGCTCACAAGTGCAGAAAGTGCTTTATTTTTTATTTTATTTATTTATTTATTTGATTCTTTACAGTGGATTATAATGTGAGAAGAAACCTTTTTTTAAGGATTTAAAAAAGGACCTATCTATAAAGCCATGTAAACAAAACATAGTAATCAAAGACCCAAAGAATTTTAAAAGTGAAATTTTTATAAAAGGAGAAACTGAGGCCCATGGTGATTAAGCAACCTGCCCAAAAATCAATAACAGAGACTGTTTCTGAGGTCAGACAGTCTTCACCAGGTAGATTGCAGTGTGATGAAATTTTATATGTGAATTTTTAACATTTTGTGTAAAACTAATAAATATTTGGAGAATATATATGAAATACTAAAGAATTTTGAAAATATGCTGACAACTGAATGAATTTTTCCTTGTTCAGTCAAAGTGATGGTCAAAAATACTGTACTAATAAACAGTTTTAGTATGTTCCAGAAATATCTATTACTAATATCTGAAATCCTGGATCCTTTCATTCTTTCTGCTATTTTGCACACACCCATATACACTAAAAACCAGAAAAATTGAATATATAACTTGGACTTCAACAAGCTTACTTCTATAATTCAAGGATCTATAATTTCACAAGTGCCAATAATCCCTCTGTTCAAAGCTGCTCCTTCAGAGTGGTTGTGGCCAAAAAATTCATCACTCTACAGCATACCTGGTGAAGACTATCTCTGACTTCAGAAAGAATAGACTTCAGACACCATACATATATTACCACAGCCATAAAATATACTCTTATGAAAAAAGTCATTCTTTTTCAATCATCTCTACTATCTCTCATTAACTTTCAATCTTTTTATGTGGGGAAAGATACAAATGGGCAGAGACTGTGACCTTTCTTTGTATCCTCAACATCTAGAACAGTTCCTGGCATATGATAAACATTTAATAAATGTTTGCTTGTTTAATTGAATCTAATAATATACTCTGACTTCCTTTCTATTCTCAAGTTATTTCTAGCTATTAAACTTTCATAATAATCACAACTTGTATAATTCATCTGGCAATTAATACTAGATGCAATTTCTAGAACTGGTTTTTTTTTTTTTTTGCTAAGGCAATTGGGGTTAAGTGACTTGCCCAGGGTCACACAACTGTTACGTGTCTGAGACCAGATTTGAACTCAGGTCCTCCTGACTTCAGGGCTGGTGCTCTATCCACTGCGCCACCTAGCTGCCCCTAGAACTGTTTTTTTTAAAGCATTTATTGTTCCTTAGCTTTCAGTGTGTTGTTCTGTTTTTTTCTTCGGGGGAGCAGTTCCTTGAGGACAAATAGCACATAAGTAAGTAGCATCACATGAAGCACCTGGCAGAGTGCTATGTCCAGGTAAGTACTCACTCAATAAATGTTGATTTGAACAGCTCACCTCGGCTCCATTCTTTGAGGTGGAGGGAGTTCCAGGATAAGTTTGAATCTTAATCACCTATATTCCTCTGCTTCCTGAGAGCTTGTGTATATGACTGTTTCTTACTTTTCTCATTTTCAGTCTTTTTGTTGGCTCTTTTCCATGATACTGGGAAAGAAGCTAGTTGCACACCATACTAAAAAAACTAGCGAACCACTTATTAAGCACCTACATATGCCAGGAACTATGCTTGGAGTACAAAAACATAAGTAAAACACTTCCTGCTGGAAACTTAAGAGTTTATGGGCAAAGACATGTAGATAAATCAGTTTCATTAGAATAAAGTAGTCTAGGGAAGGGGGAAAGCATCAGTAACAGGAAGGGCCAATAAAGGTTTTCTATAAAAAGTAGCCCTTAAGCTGAATCCTGAAGAAAGCAAAAGAATCTAAGAGGCAGAAGTGAGGAGGGAGTGAATTCCAGGCAGGAGACTCGAGAAGGATTGGAGCAAGGCAGTACAAAACATAGGTTTTTGAGTGCTGTAGAGGAAAGAATGAAAAAGGCAAGTTTGCCTGAACTGTAAAGTATAGGCAGGGGAGTAATTTATAATGAGTCTAGAAAGATTGGGGTCAGGCTGTGAAGAGCTGTAAATGCCAAACAGAAAATTCTATTTTATCTTGGAGCAATTGGGAGTGACTGGAGTAAAATGAATTGGATAGTAAGATCCTTACTGTGCTTAAGACATTGTGTACTTATGACACTGGCAACATATGAAGGATGACTGAGGGCTGGGCTAAGTTGGTAACTATGTGAGTGGTGAAAAGGGTGAAGGGATGGGAGAAGTTATAGAGAAAGAAATAGCAAAATTTGGTGAGTTCAGGGAGACTAAACAGTAAAAAATGACAACAAAGATGAGAACCAGGGAGACTAGAAGTATGGTGGTGTGCTCAGCAGAAATAGAGACATTTAATAGACCAGTGAGTTTTGGGGAAAGGATAATGAATTCTGTTTTGAACTTGCTGATTTTTGAGATGTTTATGGTATGAAATACCTAACAGTTGCAGATGTGACACTGGAATTTATGAGAGATTGGGGGATAGAGATATAGATTGTGAGTGGTAGGCATATAGATGGTTAATTCAAAAGAACGGATGAGATTACTAAGTGATAAAGGGTATATGTATTTTAAAGTGTTTAATACAGTGCCTGGCACATAGTAGGCACCTAATGTTTTCTTCTCCCTTCTTTTCCCTCCCCACAAGGAGATAAGAGTAATAAAACCTAAGGTAGAACTTCAGTTAGGAGTGTAACACTGATAATGAGCCTGAAAAGGAGACTTAGAAGGAATGGCCTTGCCATTCATTCAGGAGCGTGACCTTGATCTCTCCTAGAAATAGTTCTTTCCTCTAATTCCATCTAATTTGTCATTACCTACCTACTTTGTAATGCCCTGTAATCTAATTCTAATCGCTTATAACAGCTTTCTTCAAAGTTAACAAAAATCTCCTGACCGTCATGTCCATCAACTTTCTCTCAGTCTGTTGTTTCTATGTGTAATCTGGATAAAGGCCCCCAGCTTCTTGCGATCTAGGATTTCCTCATCTGTAAAGTAAGAAACTGGAATGTCTGGATTCTAGCATTAGTCTATGATCTTGAGATCACTAATACTTGTTTCAGCTGTTATGATCCTGGGATCTCTTCTCCTCAGCATCTATTTTCACCTTCAAGACAAGTTCTTACACTGTTTTCATCTATTTATTCTTCAATAAACTTAAAAACTCTGCACAGGCTCACAAGAGCAGAGAAACCTTCAGCACCTTGATCCCTGCATTTCTCAGCATCTCCAGTGCTGGTCGAACATCAGCTTGGAGCTGGTCTTCCACTCCAGTGAGGCACAGTAATTCCATCTCTCTCTCCACACTCTCTATAACTGCAGCCACCTTGAGTGTCCTGTCATGGATACTTAACTTGGCTTGGCTGTATCGATTCTGGGGGTAAGAACAGAGACTGTTACTCATCACAATTCATAGTCTGAAGTTATCATAGGTTACCGACTTTATGAAGATTATTATCTTTATCAAAAACTGAAAATGACTGTGTAGCAGTTGCTCATCATTAGCACAAAATATTTGGTACAGTTATAGGTGTGAGTAACCTTCAAGCCCTCTAAGAAGACTACAGTCTCCAAGGTAAGAATGTTATCTGGTTCTTTCACAAACACTGATTCCGGCTAACCTGACAATGGAAGTTGTAGAGGTGAGGGATAAATGAACTGGACCACTCCAACAACAATGATAATGATTCATGTTCCTAAAGATAAATTTTTTAAGGCAAATATAATTTGGGCTTGATTGTAGGCAGGGAAAGAATTCAAAGAGGATTTAGTCTATGTATCTCAAACTGGGAAAAAAGATATCCCAAGTTGTGGAAACACATAATTTTATCAACAAATCAGATACTTGAGCTTTTAGGATATATCTCCAATTAATCTTGCATGAACACTCTGTGATAGGATAAATCATCAATAAATTCTTATGTTTTGAGTTATAGGATTAGATAACCACAATAGCTTATGAGTGAAGATACTACAGTGACTCGAAGCTTTAACTGAAGTTTTAAAGTAAAGTAATAAGCTCTTGCCTCATCTGATTTTAATAAAGTATGTAAATAACACACTGAAACTAGGGAGAGTTAATTATTAAAAACTACATACCTCAAAATCTTGATACTGTTCTTCTGTTAATGATTTTTTGGCAACAACAAGAGTACGCAATCCTTCTCGTGCCATATTACCACACTGGAAAAAAAAGGAAAAAAGAAGTTTTGTAACCCCACTGATTTGTGACCCAGAAAAAAATCTTATTTGCCCTGAAATGTGCCTACTTAAATTCATATGTGGGGGTATATATGCACACACACACATTCATAGATAAACAGAGGCTCATAATTATTGCTATTCCCTTCTTATTCATTCATTCACTCAACAAAAAAATAGCATAAAGCATTGTAATAAGAATTAAGGGGTTCACAAAGACCCCAGCTTCTGGAATAAGTACTCATTATTTGACAAAAACTGCTGGGAAAATTGGAAACTAGTGTGGAAGAAATTAGAGCTTGACCCACATCTAACACCACATACCAAGATAAGATCTAAATGGGTTCATGATCTGGATATAAAGAGTGATACTATAAGTAAATTAGAGGAACATAATATAGTTTACCTCTCAGACCTATGGAGACGGAATAAATTTATGTCCAAAGAAGAACTGGATCTCTTAATTGAAAACCAGATAGATAACTTTGACTATATTAAGTTAAAAAGTTTTTGTACAAACAAAACCAATGCAGTCAAGATTAGGAGGGAAGCTATAAATTGGGAAATCATCTTTACATTTAAGGGTTCTGATAAAGGTCTCATCTCTAAAATATATAGAGAATTGTCTCATATTTATACAAATTCAAGCTATTCTCCATTCGATAAATGGTCAAAGGATATGAACAGACAATTTTCAGAGGATGAAATTAAAACTATTTGTAGTCACATGAAAAGTTGCTCCAAATCACTATTGATCAGAGAAATGCAAATCAAGACAACCCTGAGGTACCACTGCACACCTGTCAGATTGGCTAAAATGACAGGAAAAGATAACGATAAATGTTGGAGGGGATGTGGGAAAACTGGGACACTGATACATTGTTGGTGGAACCGTGAACGGATCCAACCATTCTGGAGAGCAATTTGGAGCTATGCTCAAAAAGTTATCAAACTTTGAATACCCTTTGACCCAGCAGTGTTTCTATTGGGCCTATATCCTAAAGAGATCTTAGAGGAGGGAAAGGGACCCACATGTGCAAGAATGTTTGTGGCAGCCCTTTTTGTAGTGGCTAGAAACTGGAAATTGAAAGGATGCCCATCAATTGGAGAATGGCTGAATAAATTATGGTATATGAATGTCATGGAATATTATTGTTCGGTGAGAAACGACTAGCAGGATGATTTCAGAGAGGCCTGGAGAGACTTGCATGAACTGATGCTGAGTGAAATGAGCAGAACCAGGAGATCATTACACACGGCAACAACAATACTATATGACGATCAATTCTGATGGACATGGCTCTCTGCAACAATGAAATGTCTCAAACCACTTCCAATTGTTCACTGAAGAAAGCCATATACACCCAGAGAGAGAGATGTGAAATGTGGACCACAACATAACATTCTCATACTCTTGATTGATGTTTGCTTACATTGTGTTTCCTTTATCTGATATATCTTCTGTGTAGATACGATTTTTCTTGCACAACAATGATAAGTGTGGAAATATGTATACATATATTCAATTTGCCAAATATTTTAACATAATTAACACGTAGTGGATATCCTGCCATCTAGGAGAGGGGTGGGGAGTTGGGGGGAAAATCTGTAACAGAAAGCTTTGTAAGGGTTAATGTTGAAAAATTACCCATACGTATGTTTTTTTTTTATATAAAGCTTTTTATTTACAAAACATGAGTGACCTTTCAACATTGACCTTTGCAAAAACTTTTTTTTTCCTCAAGCTTTTCCCCTCCTTTCCCCCACCCCCCACCCCTAGATGACAGGTGATCTAATACATGCTAAATAGGATAAATTATATGACAAATACAATACATGTATACATATCTATACAGTTATCTTACTGCACAAGAAACATCAGATATAGAAAGAGAAGAAGAAAAAAACAACCTAAGAAGGAAAACAAAATGCATGGAAATATTCACAGAAAGCGTTAAAATGCTGTGTTGTGGTTCACTCTCAGTTCCCACAGGCCTCTCTCTGGATGTATATGACTATCATCATCGCAGAACAACTGGTTTGAATCACATCATTGTTGAAGAGAACCATGTCCATCAGAATTGATCATCGTATAATCTTGTTGCTGTGTATAATGTTCTCCTGGTTCTGCTGATTTCACTCAGCATCAGTTCATGCAAGTCTCTCCAATCCTCTCTGAAATCCTCCTGTTGGTCATTTCTTACAGAACAATAATATTCCATAACATTCATATACCATAATTTATTCAGCCATTCTCCAATTGATGGGCATCTTTTCAAGTTCCAGTTTCTTGCCACTACAAAAAGGGCTGCCACAAACATTTTTGCACATGTGGGTCCCTTTCCCTCCTTTAAAATCTCTTTGGGATATAGGCCCAGTAGGAACACTGCTGGGTCAAAGGGTATGCACAGTTTGATAACTTTTTGAGCATAGCTCCAAACCATACATATGTTTTGCAAATAAAATAAAATTAAAAAAAAGAATTAAGGGGTTCAGGGCAGCTTTATGGCGCAGTAGATAGAGTACCAGCCCTGAAGTCAGGAAGACCTGAGTTCAAATCTGATCTCAGACACTTAACACTTCCTAGCTCTGTGACCCTGGGCAAGTCACTTAACCCTAATTGCCTCAGCAAAAAAAAAAAAAAGAAGAAGAAGAAGAATTAAGGGGTTCCCCAATTGATAAATGGTCAAAGGATATGAGCAAACAATTCTCAGATGATGAAATTAAAAGCCATTTATAGTTATATGAAAAAATGCTCTAAATCACTATTTATTAGAGAAATACCTCTCAAACTGGTTAACATGGCAGGAAAAGATAATGATAAATTTTAGAGGGGATGTGGGAAAACTGGAACACTAATGAATTATTGGTGGAGTTGTGAAATAATTGAACCATTCTAGAGAGCAGTCTGGAATTATGCTCAAAAGGCTATCAAACTGTGCATACCCTTTGATCTAGCAGTGCGATCTGTATCCCATGGAAATCAAAAAGAAGGGAAAAGAACCCACATGTCCAAAAATGTTTATAGCAGCTTTTTTTGTGGTAGCAAAGAATTGGAAAATGACTGGATGCCCATAATTTGGGGAATGGATAATTATGTTGTAGTACATGAAGGTAATGGAATATTATTATTCTATTAAAAATGATGAACAAAATGATTATAGAAAGATTTACATGAACTAATGCTAAGTGAAAGAAGCAGAACCAGGAATACATTGTACACAATAACAGCAAGAATGTGCAATGATCAACTATAAAAGACTTGGTTCTTCTAAGTAGTTCAGTAATCCAAAACAATCACAAAAGACTTTGTACAGAAAATTCCATCTGCATCCAGAAAAAGAACTAATCAACACAAGATATGTTCATTTCTTTTTTCTGGTTTTTTTTTTTTAAATCTCTCCCATGGTTTTTCCCTTTTGCTCTGATTTTTCTCTCCCAACACGATTCATAAAGCAATGTGTATTAAAAATAAATAAACTTAACCACACACACACACACACACACACACACACACACACACACACAGGAATGACCTATAAGAGCTTATGTTTTCACTGGCACATCTTTCAGGAATTCAGAGTCACTTCCATCTCATAATGCTAACTTTGTTCATTTTTATTTTGGAATAAATGTCTGCAAATGTTATTAAAATAAAGAATTATGGGTAAGAGTTCACAATCTAATGGGGAAGCATACAAACATATACAGAGCAAGCTAAGCATAGAATAAACAGGAAATAATTAACAGAGAGAAGGCACTGGAATTAAGAGGTGTTATAGAAGGCTACTGGTAAAATATAGAATTTCAGTTGGGATTTAAAGAAAGCCAATGAGGTCAGTAGTCGGGGAAGAAGAACATTCTAGGCATGGAGGACAGGAAAAGAAAATGCCTGAAGCAAGAGGATTGAGTGTTTTGTTCATAATTGGTAATTGTCTTTTGTTCCTGAAGAGGACCAAGATGACATCACTATGTTAGAGTCCAGTTACAGTAAATAGAAGGCTAATGTCACTGGACACTGGACACATAGAGGACTATGTGACTGGAAGATAAGGTATAAAAAGATTGGACAGTAGGAAGATGTTAGGGTTATGAAGGGCTTTTTTTTTTAAATTAAAGCTTTTTATTTTCAAAACATCTGCATGAATAATTTTTCAACATTAACCCTTACAAAACCTTGTATTCCAATTTTTCCCACTCTTCTCATTCCCTCCCCTAGATGGTAAGTTATCCAATATATGTTAAACATGATAAAAATATATGTTAAATCCAATAAATGCATACATATTTATACAATTACCTTGCTGCACAAGAAAAATCAAATTAAAAAGGAAAAAATGAGAAAGAAAACAAAATGCAAACAAACAACAAAAAGAGTGAGAATGCTATGTTATGATCTACACTCAGTTCCCACAGGCCTCTCTCTGACCTTCACCACAACATCCCTGGAACTGGTCTGAATCATCTCTTTGTTGAAAAGAGCCTCATCCATCAGAACTGATCATATAAAGGGCTTTGAATACCAAACAGAACACTTTGTTATTTGCTCCAGAAGGCAAAAAGCCGCTGGAGTTTATTGAGCACACAGATGACATGATCAGACCTCGCTTTAAGAAAATACCTTTAAAGCACATATTTAAGATTGACATCAACAACACAGACAGCTCAAAATAAAGATTGGGGCAGAGTTAAGGTAAAAACTAAAAACAGTAATTATGTCATACAAATGAAGTACAGAGGAAGAATAGACACAGAGGCATTAAAGGGGGAGGAGTGCTCATAGTTCAGAAAGCTTACTCACATCAGGAATGGGTTAAATAGGCAACACTATGAAGGGTATAGCACCCTTCAAAATCTATAAAGAAATAAGAGGGAAGGGATAGGCGGAAAGGGAATTAAAAGGGTGAAGGAAGAAGACAAGGGAGTTATCCATAAGTGGGGGAAGGGGTCTTTTCCCCTCCTTTATGATTTCCTTGGGATATATACCCACTAGTGGCAGTGCTGGATCAAAAGGTATACACAATTTTATAGCACTTTGGGTCTGTACAGTTTTATAGCCTTTTGGCCATAGTTCCAAATTGCTCTCCAGATTGCTTGGATCAGTTCACAACTCCACCAATAGTGCATTATTGCCCTCGTTTTCTCACATATTCTCCAACATTTATTATTTTCTTTTTCTGTAATCTTAGCCAATCTGATAGGTGCATTTCTCTAACCAATACTGATTTGAAATATTTTTTTCCATATGACTTTATGTCTTTAACTGGACATAACTGGACAATCACACTAAAGTGAACTAGATGAGAATCATAGTGTATTTGTAATCTGAACTGGTGGAAGAGATAGCTATATTTATGAAATAATGGATCCTTTAAAGTGTCAAAGAAAGTAAAAAAAAATTCTCAACTTTATTATTAAAAGATGATTGGTGAACATCTAGAAAACAAGGTGATGAGCATGAGGAGCTAGCCTGGCAGAATTTTATTAAGATAAGGTCATGAGGGGCAGCTAGGTAGTATAGTGGATAGAGCCCTGAAGTCAGGAGGTCCTGAGTTCAAATCTGGTCTCAGACACTTAACATTCCCTAGCTGTGTGACCCTGGGCAAGTCACTTAACCTCAATTGCCTCAGCAAAAAGCAAAAAAGAAAAAAAAAAAAAAGAACAGATCATGAAGACCAATTTTATTTCCATCCACTTCTATTTTTCAGTATAATTATTAGACTGGGAAATGAGAAGAATGCTAAAAACATAATTTACCTATGTTTTAGTAAAGCATTTGTCAAAATTTTTCATACTATTCTTATGAAAAAGATGGTGAGAATTGGGTTACATTAGAGTACAATTAGGTAGATTAGGAACTGAATAAATAGATGCTTTGATATTAAGGAAATTTCTAGTGGAATGTCTCAGGAATCTATTTGGTCCTGGGCTATTTAACATTTTTACTAATGATTTGCAAGGCAAAGATGGCATGCTCACTTAATTTGCAGATGACAACACTGAGGTGATGACTAACATATTAGATCTCTAAGTTGGACTAAAAAAATCTTGACAGGGAGAAAGGGATGTGAAATGTGGACCACAACATAACATTTTCATGCTCTCTACTGATATTTGCTTGCATTGTGTTTCCTTTCTCTGATTTTTCTTTCCTGTAGATACGATTTCTCTTGCACAAAAATGATAAGTGAGGAAATATGAATACATATATTTGATTTGTCAAGTATTTTAACATAATTAACATTTAGTGGATATCCTGCCATAGGGGAGGGGTGGGGAGTAGGGGGGAAAATTTGTAACAGAAAGCTTTGTAAGGGTTAATGTTGAAGAATTACCCATACATGTTTTGCAAATAAAAAGTTTTAATAATTAAAAAAAATCTTGACAGGTTAGAACATTGAGTCAAGTCTAATATGATGAAATTCAATAGGCAGAAAATTAGTCTTACATCTGTGTTTAAAAAATGACCAGCTTCACAAGTACAAGATGGGACATAACAGATGAAAAGGATGGAAGGGGGTTTACTGGACATCATATTCAGAATGAATCAGTAGTGTTAAAAAGTGGTTAAAGATACTGATCACAGAATAGTAGATCTAGTTTTGGAAGAGAACTGAGGACCAATTTTCTTATTTAGAATATCAGACCTAATGTGAAATTAAGTTATATTAAGAGAGCTATCTAAAAGTATCTATTGACAGATGTGTTCTGCCCTGGTCAAAACAACTGTGTGCAATTATGGACAGGACATTTTAAGAAGGACATTGATGAAATGGAATGTTCAGACAAGAGTAACCAAAATGGCGAAGTTCCTTGAGACCTTATGCTAAATGGATTAATTTAAGGAACTGAGAATGTATAAGTAGGAAAAAGAGATGGTTGAGTTGGAGAGGACTGTCTTCCAGTATTTTAAGAAGCTGTCATATGAAAGAGAGAATAGGCTTGCTCTGCTTGCTCCCAAAGAGCAGCATTAATGTTAACGGGTGGAATAACTGAAATTAATAAATGATTTATGAATAAAAAAAATCAATCAATTACTATGTGCTAAATGCTGTACTAAATTTTAAGGTTACAGAAACAAAAGCAATCCTTATCCTCAGGGAGCTTACATTCTTATAGGGGAAGATGGCAAATAAAAGACAGTGGTAGCTATTGGTTTGGGATGTCATAGTAATGGTGAGTTGGCACACTAGAGCACTGTCCTTTCTTAATGGCAGGACTGATCTGATTATGGATTCCAGAGAAATGGGTGGAAAATCTATGGGGACATGCCATGTATGACAGTAGGGCAAATGGCAAAAATATGATCCAAGTGGAATGTAAATCATGGCTTAGAAAGGTTAGATACAGGAGGCCCTGTAAATTTGGACTCACACACTTTTTTTTTTGTTTGTTTTGTTTGTTTTGCGCCCATGGCACAAAGCTGATTTGGGTTCTCCTAAGACCATATATATCAAGAGAGTATAAACTCCAGTAGATATTTATCAAGATAGAAAGTTTTACAAGTACAGACATGGTGACAGCTGGTATACAGTCTGGGGATCAGATTAGGTAAGTTTAGAGACACCCATAATGAGAAGTCTGGGTAATGATTTTTTTTGGGTGGTCATAGTAACTCTTTTTGAAGACTTTCCAGTATGTTTCAATCTGTTTTTTTTTTAAAAATCAAGGTTGCATTATAATTTATACATATATTCATATCATACATATTTTTAAATGAAATTGCATTATAATTTAAATTTCTTGTGCATTTTTATATGTGTATAACTCTTCCTACTAGATATAATAGGGATCTATAGGGTCAATGGTTATGTCTTTATTATCCTTTTATCATCACACACAGCAAAAATTTGAAAAGTGATTTTTATATAAAGACATAAAGGGTAATAACCACAATAAGAGATAGTCAAAAATAAGTTCCATGGGAGAGACAGCAACAAAATAGTCTAGTTTGATTATATAAAATTAAGATTTTGCACAAACAAGACCAATGTAATTAAAATTAGAAGAGAAGTAGTAGTAAGTTCTTAATAAGTTTCTCTGATGAAAATCTGATTTCTAAGATAATTAAGAAATAAATTTAAATTTAAGTATAAGAACCAGTCCCCAAGTGAAGAATAGTCAACTGTCAAAGGGACTTTTCAAAGGAAGAAATCAAAACTACCAAAAGTCATGTGAAAAATATTCCAAATTACTGATAATTATTAATGCTAATTAAAGAAACTGAAATTGTACTTCATATTCAGAAGATTGGCAAATCTGACAAAAAAGGAAAATGGCAAATGTTGGAAGGACTGAAGGAAAGCAGACACATCAATATGATGTTGATAGAACTGTGAAATGGTCTAGCTATTCTGGAAAGTAATCTGGAACTATGCTCCCAAAGTAACTATACTGTGTATTTTCTTTGATCCAGCGATAATATAACTAAAAAGATACCCAAAGAGATTTTAAAAAGAGGAAAAGCATTCCTACATAAACAAACATTTCTATCAACTTTTCTTGTATTGACAAAAACCTAGAAACTAAGGAAGTGCCCATTAACTGAGAGAATGGTTGAACAAATGCTGAAATATGAATGCAATGGAATACTATTGTTATAAGAAATGATAAAAGGGATGTTATATTCAGAGAAACCTGGGAAGACTATTATGAAGTGATGCACAGTGAGTGAGCAGAACCAAAAGAACAATTTATGCAATAATAACACTGAAAAGACAATCAAATGACTTTAAAATAGTCTTTAGATAGAAGTCTTAAGTCATCAATGCAATAACTAACTAAAATTCCAGAAGACTGATGGAGTATGTTACTCACTTCCTGTCAAAGTAAGGAGATAATGAACTCAGTGCTAAGACTCTCTCTGTCTCTCTTTCACACAAAGTTACTTTTTTCCCAACATGGTCATTGGGTGAATTTGTTTTGCTTGAATATGTGTATTTGTTACAAAAAAATTTTATTTTCTTCTTTTCCAATGGATAGGGAGGAAATGAGAGGTAGGTAGAAAAAAAAATTTTTTAAATATATTTTAAAATATATTTAAAAAAAATTTTTTTAAATATATTTTAAAATATATTTAAAAAATTTTTTTTTAATTAAATGCTGTGGGGATGGAGTTTAGAGGAGTGAGATGTATTTAGCCTGGGAGATCAGGGGAAGTGTCTCAGAGACAGCTATATGAATTAGTAGGTTGAAAAGCATTTTGAAAGACATGAAAGGTGGGTAGGACATTCCAAGCTGAAGGAACATGAAAAAAGGTGTAGAAGATATAAACATGTATTAAAGGTATAAAGATGTAGAAAACTGCAAGGATCATTTCAGAAATAATAATAGAATTTGGCTGGAGTTTAGTGTGCACATAAGAAAGTAACAGTGACTTAGGCTGGAGCCAGAACCTAGAGTCTTGAATTCCAGAACAGAGAGCAAGTATATAAAATGATCAGAGATATGGTTTTAGAAATTTAATCTGGCAAGTGTGTAGGATAGACTGGAAGGGCGAGACAATGGAAGTGTGAATGGTGGAGGAAGAGAAGATAAAAGTTGAGGACTGAACCTTAGGGAATAATAAGAATTAGACAATGGAGAAGGAAGAAAAGGAATCCATTAAATAGTGAGAGGTAAGTGGAAGAATAATGATAATGATTTGAGCCTTGAAAGTTTCAAGAGGAAAAAAGTGATGAACAGCATTACTCTTTTTTTCTTAAAAGTTTTAAAATTTATTTTAAACTTAAATACAAAATAGGAAAAGAAAAAAAATTGCTATGTTCACAGCAGAGCATGAAAGGATTCAGTATAAAGCAATAAATTTCCATTTTAAGAAAACATATATAATAAATACTACATTGTTTTCAAAGCTATCCAGCTTTTCTTTGCTTCATTATGTTTTCTTTTGTTCTCATAGTGTATGTTTTACTTTATTCCCCTCCCCAAAGAAGAGTACAATTAGGTGTGAATTATGCATACACACACACACACACACACACACACACACACACACACACACACACACTGGTATCTATAAACACACACGCATATACACTCATACACATTGGTTGTCCTTTCTCAAAGAAGATCAAAATGACATCGCTGTTAGATTCAAATTACAGTGTGTTTGACTGTGGCTGATCAGAACAAGACAAGCGAGGAATTCTCTACCACAGTGGGACAAATAGTCCCTTTGAACAAATGGGGTATTTTTTTTTTTTTTTTTTTTTTTGCTGAGGCAATTGGAATTAAGTGACTTGCCCAGGGTCACACAGCTAGGAAGTGTTAAGTGTCTGAGACCAGATTCAAACTCAGGTCCTCCTGACTTCAGGGCTGGTGCTCTCTCCATTGTACCACCTAGTTGCCCCTGGGGTAGTTTTTTAAAACTGTACATCTTGTGTTTCTTCTGAGGTAATTCAATTCTTCTTTGCTCATAAAGCATAGCACTTTCTCTGCTGAGGGCACACCATGCTGGGCAGTCCTGTGCCAGTGTGATACACATATATGTAAAATCATACTATGCTTATTTTTATTTGTCCTCTTTCTCTGAAGGTGGATAGCATTTTCTTTCATATGTCCAAATCTTTCCATGTTTTTCTACATCAACCAGCTCATTATTCCCAAGAACAGAGCACTATTCCAATCCAATTACATTCTGACAAATTGTCCATAAAAGTTTTCCCCTATTTTGCATTCCTTCTGTTCTTGCCTGTATAGGTTCATTTATACAAGAAAAATTTAATTTAAAATAACCAAAATCATCCATTTTACACTTCAACAATGACATCACCTTATAATATGGTTTGAGGTCTGATATTACTGAATCTGCTTCTTTTATATCTTCCCTCTTTCTAGTTTCAATGAAGTTACTGACTTTTTGTTCTTCTAAATGAACTTTGTTATTTTTTTCTAGTTCAATAATTTTTTTAAAAAAATTCAATTGTGATGGCATTACACAAATAGATAAAATTGTCATTTAATAATTTTTACTGGTTTTACCTACCCAGAAACAATAACTATTATTTCAATTATTAGATCTAACTTTATTTGTATAAAAATGGATATTTTTGTTTTATGTTCCTATTCACATAGGTCTGATATGTCTTGATAGGTATACTCTCAGGTATTTTATATTGTCTACTTATTTTAGATGCTCTAAAATACTGAATAATATTAGGCTTACACAGTATACTTTCCTTATTTTTGTGTTTTGGTTAAATCTATTTTAATGTTAACTTGTCTGAAATCATGACTACTACCACTGCTTTTTCTTAAATATATATATAATATACATATATATATAATAAGTTCTTCTCTTGATCTTTATTTGATTTGTGTGTATTTCTCATTTTTATAGCATTTCCTAAAAGCAACATATTGTTAAATTCACATTTTTAGTCTGCTGTTTCCATTTTATGGGTAAATTCATCCTATTCACATTCTAAGCTATAATTACTTGTATATTTTCTTCCTTTCTATTTTTCCCATCCTTTTCACCCTGTTCTTCTCTCTCCTCATTTCTTTGCTTTGCTTCCTCCTCTTCTTTAACTTGACCTCACCAAGAATCTGAATCTCTTTCTTACCCTCTCCCTCACATTATCCCTTTGTCTTTTTTATTTCTGAATTTAGAAGGCTTTTACACACAAACGCATGCACACACATACACACACACACAGAGGCACACGCATGTACACATGTCGTTCCCTCTTTCCCAATGAGAGTAAGGCTTCAGAGCTACTTTCCCTCCTCCACTAATTTTTTTTTATCTACTTTTTCTTTTTTTCCTTATTTGTATGAGATAATTTTATCCCTTTCTATCTCTACTTACACACACACACACACACACACACAAACACACACAAAACTATTAGAATATCCCATCACTTGGGTCAGCCTAAACCTTTCTTTCAAACTACTCAAATAGAAATGATAATGCTTATGTCATATGCTGAATTTTACCTTGAGCTCTGCTGTTTTTATCACAAATATCTGAAAGTATTTCAGTCTGTTAAATGTCCATTCCCCTCCACTTCCAATTCACATTATACTTAATTCTGCTGTGTAAGATACCCTTCGTCATAGTCTCAGCTCTTTTGTTCTACAAAATATAGTATTCCAAGACTTACATTCCTTCAACATAGTAGCTGCTAGTCTTGCATAATCTTTATTGTAACTCCATGATAATTAAAAATTGTTTTCCTTTGTTGTTTCCATGATTTTTCCTTAAACTAGAAGCTTTGAAACTTGGCTATGATATTCCTATAAATTTTCAGATTCTCTTACAGATGGTGATCAATAGATTTTTTTTTTTTTCTATTTCTGCTTTGTCTTCTTGTTCTAGAACTTCAGGGCATTTTTCTTTGATAATTTTTGTAATATTGAATTAAGGTTTTTTTAATCATAATGTTCAGGCAACACAACTATTCTTATATTATTTCTCTTTGGCCTGTTCTTTAGATCAGTTATTTTTTTCTGATGAAATATTTCACATTCTCTTCTATTTTTTCATTTTTTGAATTTTATTTATTTATTTATTTTTGTCTTAGAATGTCATAAGCTTCCCTTTGGTCAGCTCTAGTTTTCAAGAAATTATTTTCTTACATAAGTTTTTGGTTCTGTATTTCAAGTTGATTGACTTTTTATAATTTTCTTTTTTTTTTTTTGTGAGGCAGTTGACCTGCCCAGGGTCACACAAATTTTCTTGAATTGCTATTATTCTCCCCAACCTCTGCCACTTTTTCTCAATCTCTCTTACTTGACTTTTTAAAATCCTTTTTAAAGTTCTTGTAGAAAATCTCTTTGTGCTTGGGATAATTTGATATTTCTCACAGAAAAAAAGGAGTGGCATTTTAAATTCCATTATTTTTCTCTGAATATGAAATCTGATCTTGTCTATCCCCCAGTAGCTATGGGGGTTGGGTTCTTTTTCCTTTCCTCCCTCATTTTTATTTTTTTTTTGTTTAATTATTATTATTATTTTGCAGCTATTAGGGCGATCAAGTGTAATACCTCTAATCCTGAGGTATGGGGATTTTATGAAGTCTCAGGTCCTGGGGCTCAACCTTAGGGTCTCCTCTCCACTCCTATGCCCTGGCTAGAGCCCCTGATCACACTGTCCAGCAAATAATCTTACTCCCTGTGGTTCTGCTGGGGGCTGCAAATTACAGTTGTCTTCTCTTCCTTGGAACTGAAACTAGGGATTCTGTTTACCTGCAAGTGCCCATAACCAGCAGAGTCCCTGCCTCTCCAGGTATGTGCTAGCTCCTTTGCTCCCACAGCAGCTGCCCATCCTGGGACACGTGTGGTCAGCACAACTGTGCTTGGCACCCCTTGACAGGGAAAGGTCCTTCAATCCTCTGTTTTTTAGCTATAAAACTCCTGCCCACAGACCAGGAGATGAAAGTTTCCAAGGTTGAGCTGTTTCCCAACCAAAGTGGTTGCTTCCACAGAGTTGGTCTGGAGGTGTTTGCTCTTCACTCAAGCTGAACCTCTTGCCCCAGGAAGTCAGATATTTCATGGAGTCTTTTTTAGATCGTCTTAGGTGAACAACTGCTTTACCTCGACTTCTTTTATGTCTAATACTCTATATTCCTTCTGCCACAATGTTCCGTCTTTTTCTATGGAGGAAATTCGGAGAGCCAAAAATTTTCTGATCTATTCTGCCATCTTACCAGAATTCTCTCTTCAGCCGCATTACTGTCAAGGAAGCTAAGAACTAAGGAAAGATCATGCAACTTGGACATTAGACCATCTCTCTAAGTGATTTCCAAAGAATGGTTTTAGTAGAAAGGTTGGCAAACAGGGTTATGGAACTGATGAGTAGTAAGGAACTGAAAGCAATGTATAAAATGCTGATAATAACAGCATTTATATAAAAGTTTAAGGTTTGCAAAGAGCTTTACTTCTGTTATCTCACAGAGTAGAATACAAACTATTTTTCCAAGACCTTTAATAGCAAGAGGAAGGAAAGAAACAGAATTGTTTTTGGATAGTAGAGTTGTTGGATTTTTTTTTTAATATTGGGAATACCCGAACATATTTGTAAGCAAAAATGAAGGAACAAATGAAAGGCGGAAGATTGAAAATACAAAACATAAAAACTGATTAGAGGAAGGTCTTGGATAAAGTAGAAGGGGATAAGATTAAAAACATAGTTCACTGGTTAGTTTTGTTAAGAAAGAGGGGTATTTGTGACAGGTGGAAAGATGAGATAATGAATGAGTAAAGATATAGAAAAAATTTGAAGTAAAAGAAGAGTTTCAGCAAAATAGCTTCAACCCTTTCACTCCTCATAAAGACAGATCATTTTCTGAAGGTTAAGGAGGCAAGGAGAAAGAACAGCTGTCAAGAAATTTCTAGAATCAATAAGAAATGAATAAAAGGTTTACTGAGTAGTGAAACAGTATCTCTAGTTTGCAAATCAAAAGAATGAGAGAATATAAGCTTATGCTAGTAAGCAGTATCAGACAAAACTCCCTTTGCAAATTCAGATTCCCATTAATGCCAGACAAAGGGAGAACAGAAAGAGATGAAGAATTTATTAAATATATTTTAAGGCGTGATGCTTGACTCTCATGGAACCTGCTCTAATTTCTTAGTCCCTTGACTACAGTAGGGACTTACTTTAATGGATAGATTGCTTATTTATGCTAATAATGCCAGTGTTTCAGATTGTGCTTTAATCCTAAACTTTAAATTTCAGGGTTTAAATTTTTTTCTGTGTGTGAACATATTATTGAAACATCTCATGTTTATCTTATCCTAAAAGTAAAACCATTTAAGATGACTGAAAGGGACAAAGAACAAATTAATTGTTTTCATTCATTAAATAAATGAGTTCAGAAATTCTCTTTGGCAATGATATTGGCTTTAAAACTTCAAAAGGTAACATTTCTTTTCTTTACATAATTTTCCACAAGGAACATGTTTTAAAAAGTTTGAAAATAGAGGAAAGCAAACTTAAGGTATACAACTAAACCTCAATAAAATTTTTTAAATAACATTTTCTAGAAGAATTTGTAATAAACTTTACCAAAACTTATCTATCACTTCTCCTCCCCCCCCCCGAGGCAATTGGGGTTAAGTGACTTGCCCAGGGTCACACAGCTAGGGAATGTTAAGTGTCTGAGACCAAATTTGAACTCAGGTCCTCCTGACTTCAGGGCTGGTGCTCTATCCACTGTGCCAACTCACTGCCCCTATCTATCACTTCTGCATGGATAATGGGACATATTGTAGAACAGTAGAAAAAGTGTTAAGATTTAGAGGCAAAGGATCTCGGTTCTAAACTGGTTTCTAAACTGGGTTCTACCCTTTAGCTATGAAATCTGGCATGTTAACCTCTTTGGGCTTGATCTCAGTCCTCATTTGTAAAGAGGGGGTTGATCTATTAGAAGATCTCTTCCATTTGTAAATCTATGATTCTATTTTGCATTTAAGTATACCATTATAGAAATCTTGAAAGGCTTGGTACTATTTGCACCATCAGGGTTTTTTTCAAGAATTTTTATATCCTAAGGCTGTATGTTCCTAATTTGACTATACTATGCTTCATAAGTCTTACAGAATGAAGAAATTTATGACAACTTATCCCACCTGAAAAGCTGCTATAACAAAAACAGTCTTTTGAAGGTACTTTGATGCATACTAAATGTACTTCCCTAGTAGATTGTGGCTTTAGTGTAGCAAATTTAGAATACATGTACTCTTAAAAAAAAAAAATGCAATTTGGGGCAGCTAGATGGTGCAGTGGATAGAGCTCCAGCCCTGAAGTCAGGAGGACCTGAGTTCAAATCTGGTCTCAGATACTTAACATTTCCTAGCTGTGTGACCCTGGGCAAGTCACTTAACCCCAATTGCCTCAGGGAGGAAAAAAGCAATTTAAATGTGCAGATTATAGCTTGAAAATATATTTCAGAAAATCACTAAACAAATAAATGAAACAATAAATAAATTAATGTATTATTCATTTTAAAAATGCAAAAAATAAATAATAGTAAATCAGGTTAATATACTGCTAGGATTGGGTTGGAAATGAAAGCTATGACCCTTAGAGCAATCATCACTGGACATCATCCTATATAATACAGCAAAAAAAAAAAAAAAAAACCCAAAAAACCCAAAAAACAAAAAACCACCACCACCACCACCAACAAAAACCTCTCTAAAATAAGAGATAAATCTTAAGGCAGAGTTATTGTAACTGGAAGAGACTTACTCTTGAATCTTGACTTTCTGAGAGTTTACAATTAATAATTTTAAAATTATCACTTAGGACTCTAAAATACCCAATATTAAAATGGGGAAAGATAAACCTGAACTGATAGAAAATAAAGACATAATTTTATCTCAACATTTTATCTGACTCAGATATTCAGATCCAGAAGCTCTGTATGCTTTTTTGGTGGACAGAAGGGAGAATGCTCTTATTATTTTCCCTTATGGAATATAAGCATCTCCACTGTGCCACACAAATTTACTATATACATACATATACACATGTATCATTTGATTATGTTTTTCCATAAATGTTGGTGCAAATCTTCAGCCAATAACTGCACCTCTGGAAAAAAGAAAAGGCTTTCTAGAAATCTGAAAACATTTAATGTAGGGGAAAGAACTATGAAAGCAATGTTAGAGAATCACTATGAGATGGAAAGAGCTATAGTCTGAACTCCTGGATTATAGATTCTGTGCTGAGAAGGGATATGATCAAGGACAAAACTCTTAAGTCCTAAGTTTGAGTTTCCTCATCTATATTGTAGGGGTCATAATATTTTTACTATTAGCTTTAAAGGGCTGATGTAATGAAAGAACTTTATACAATGTAAGCTATTATTAATTGTGACAGTTGATAAAGAATGTTAACTATTCAAGATTATTCTCTAGTTTTTAACCTCGGAGTAATTTAGTAGACTTATAATGCAGTCTTTATAGAGAAAAGCAATTTTATATAAGATCAAACTTTAAAATAATTAGATTAGCATAACAGTACTTTTTTGAGAGAAATAATAATTTATCAGAATAATTAAAATGAGTGCTGTATTTTGCTCAGAAAGACATTGAGTTTGGAGTTTCTCAATATGAAAAAGGAAATGATAAAGTGTTGATCTTTCAATTAACAATGCCTTGGAATTCTGAATCTGGGAAGCAATACCAATAACAGAATGAGATATCTGAACAGGAAGGAAATAAATCAAGCAAAAAGTCAAGCAAATTGTAAACTAAGCAGAATTTGTCTCTAGTTGGTAACAGCTCAGTAGTGATAATTTCCATTTTCTCACAATGAATATTCCAAAATTCCAGGTGCAAATTTATAAAAATATTTACTTTCTCCAGGTGAAGAGTCTAGTATTTCCTGATTTTTGAGAGCAAAGGTTAATATAAGCCCATCATTACAATTTTAGGATTTTTTCTTAAGAACAGATAATTGTATACATCCAGAGAGAGGCCTGTGGGAACTGAGAGTGAACCACAACACAGCATTTTAACGCTTTCTGTGAATATTTCCATGCATTTTGTTTTCCTTCTTAGGTTGTTTTTTTCTTCTTCTCTTTCTAGATCTGATGTTTCTTGTGCAGTAAGATAACTGTATAGATATGTATACATGTATTGTATTTGTCATATAATTTATCCTATCTAGCATGTATTAGATTACCTGTCATCTAGGGGTGGGGGTGGGGGGAAGGAAAGGAAAAGCTTGGGAAAAAAAAGTTTTTTTGCAAAGGTCAATGTTGAAAGGTCACTCATATGTTTTGTAAATAAAAAGCTTTATAAAAAAAAAAGAAATCATCAAAAAAAAAAAAAAAAAGAACAGATAATTGTATATTCATGAACTTGTTTACTATTATTCTTCCCTCCCCCTTCCTCTCAGGCAATTGGGGTTAAGTGACTTGCCCAATAAGTGTTAAGTATCTGAGGTTGGATTTGAATTCAGATTTTCCTGATTTCAGGATTGGTGCTCTATCCACTGCACAATCTAGCTGTCTCTACTGTTATTCTTGAGAAAGCAAAATTCTTTCAAAATAAAATATATACAGATAAGAATTTTGCTTTTTTGAGCTTAGCTTTTAGATGGAGGCAGTTATGTGGCAGATTGAATATTTATACTATTAGACTTGGATTCAAAAACCTGTTCAAATCACACCTTGGGCAAATCACTCAACCTTTCTCAGCCTCAGTTTCTACAGCTGTAAAATGAGGAATAATATTGGCCCTTACTTTAGAGGGCTATTGCAAGGACTGAAAAAGATAGCTACGTAAATTAAGCTTTTACAAATCTTATAGCACTATATAATTGTTATTATTTTTATTGTTGTTAGTGTGTAGAGATATGTATAGCAAATCTTTGGCATTCTCTATAAAAAGTAAATATGACTGGAAAAAATATATGATGATCTTAATCAAATTGTCACTGTGGGAAAGAATTTAGTGTTGTCTGTTTGATGCAAGACATTTATTGATTTGACCCCAGAATGCTAAATAAATTAAACAAATACTTTACAATTAATTGTGTATCATTATCGCCAAAAGTAATTTTTATGACATTTTAGTAGGTCTTGAGGGAGTTTAATTTATTCATGTCCCTGATTAAATCAAAGTGCCCTGAAGGAGTTATTGATTCATATTGCCATCATCATTATGAACATATGTGGTGTGATCTTTATATTAACACATTGTCTTTGTGTAGGGCAGATAAAGATCACCACTGATGCCAAACTATACAATGGTTTATATATGAATATACAGATATGATAAAGTATTTTTTGTATATATGAAACAGACACAAAATTGGCCAACAATTTAAAAGCTTTTACTTAAGCATCTAAAAGCCCTCAGAAATCTGCCCATTTAAAGAAAGAATCCTAACTAAATAAAATATGAGACAGAAATATGATCATTTTATGTGTAATTTGATGGGTAAACTGGTTTTAGAGTCTAGGCTGTATAAATTCTGTATAAAGACAATTGTAAATTGAATCAATTTTTAAAAGTCTAATTAGGATAATGATAGTTTCTAAAACGGTTTAAAACATCACACTGGTTGCATTCATAAAACTATTTTGAAACTTGAGTTCGTAATTTTTCGTATTCTCAATTTTCTTCCAACAGAATGCAAAATATTCTTCAAAATGGCTGAATATAATTTGCTATCCATTTCATGATTTATATTAAAAGAAGGAAGTGGGCTGCAAACATCAATTTAAAAAAGACTCACTTCTGTGCTTTATTTTACTGCTTTCTTTTTTGCTTCATGAAGAAATGAAAACTTCCTTCTTCTAAGTAACTTTGTTGGATACTAATTGCTTGGCTTAGAATTCCCTTTTGTAAACTTGTTCTAGTAATATTAGTAGTAAAATAAAATCTAGAATAGAAAATATCCAGGCAGTCCTGGATAGCTTAATTTTGGAAGAAGAGGAACTGACTAGATGTTTGTCTCACATTCTGAGTCTATCAATCTGATAAATATTATAAACAGATGACTTTTTCATGTTGATCAGAGGTCAAAATTCATTGCAAAATGATACTTGTACTGGCTCTATATAACACAGATAATATTTGTTCTCTGTCACTTATAAAACTCAGTCATTTAAATATGTTGTAGAACTCATTTTATGGAAAAAGAAGTTAAAAGCTCTTACCTCTTCTTCTAACCAATCATTGTACTGTACAATGCTAGACATAGCAACATCAGCACCTTTCATATAAAATGTAATTTCTGCAGTAGATTCATCCTGTAAATACAATGAAAATAAATATATCTATTTAAGTGCTAGCACCTCTAACAACTAACTTTTGGGTGAATGCAAAATACATTTATTTCTTTGTAACAAATTTTTTGCTATGTGGGCTGAACTGTCCCATCAGATATATAATCAAAAGTTAAAAGCATGTTTTATTTGATCTTTGAGATGCTAATAAAATTTGTCAAAAGATTTGTGAATATAATAGTAATATAGGCATTACTTTTCTCAAATTCTTATAAAGTAACTTAGTACTTAGTTGTTTTGCAAGCTTCCAAGATATATCAATGAACCTGTGTTTTTCAAAATGCTGTCAATAGTGTATTTGGTAAACTTATGATCATAAAGAACAAATAAACCAAATGTGTTTTTGTTTAATTTCAAACAGGCCAGATTTACACGTAAGATTCACAAGCAAGCATTCCTATATATTCAGCTATTTACCTTGTTAGGTAGTTATTTTATATCTTTAAATGGCTCACTAATTCCTTTGTCAACAGTTGATTAGTTTAGGGGTTTCTCATTCATTGTTGGATGGTCTTGAGTTTGCCTTGTTGAATAAGGAGGATATACAAAGAGCATATTGAATTCTTAACCTCTTTCCTATATCTAACCACAAGCCTAAAGTTTTTGACTAAGGATGAAACTTTGATTATGTTTATTCAGCTCTTTACTGATTTCATTAAATATTAGCTCAGAATAAAACCTTTTAAATTATCAAAACTATCATTTCAGAGTAGTCTACTTATAATGTAAACTTTGAAGTACAGTACTTTTAAAGTAGTTTTAAAAAATAAATTTAAAAAACTTACCCTCACTATGATTCCCATGCGTTTGCTCTCAGAAGTAAAGGGAAAAATCTGTAGAATAGAGTATGTCAGAATCTGTCCACCAGGGGTCTTCAGCTGCATTGAGGTCAAGTCCCTGTTAACGAGCGTAAGACCAACACTCTCTGTCCACTGCACCAGAGCTACCTAAAGAAAATCACGTGAAATATTAGAGGTCAATTATTCCCTCATGTAAATGGTATCAAAGACAAATGGTAGGCTTTATAGTTAGAGGTCATAAAGTTTGTGATGTGACACACTTAGGAAAGTTCCTACCTCCTCATCTCAGGATTGGAAGTGTATGTGTGGGAGTGAGGGTGGAGAAATAGTTTATCACTCTAAGTACCATACTAAACAGTATTTTTCTAGGTATGCAATATGAAGGAAAAAAGCTTACTTGATTTTATTTATTTATTTTTAAAGAGGACATTATTCACTCTGAAGACTTTTTAATGTAATTAGTATCTAATAAATTGAAGTGAATTTCCATTAGTAATTCCCTAGAGGTCTTTGAAAACTAATAGGAAACAAATACCAGTCAGTCCTGGATAGTTTGGTTCTGAAAGGAGAAGAACTGACCAGATGTTGTCTCATATTCTATTTCTGAGTCTATTGATCTGATAATATTGTAAACATTATTTTTTCATGTGGATCAGAGGCCAAAGAATGTTGCAAAATCAAAGCTGTACTGGCCCTATATAACACAGATGAGACAATATATTTAAACTAAAATATTTTAACAATTAAAAATAAGCCAATTACAAAATAAGGAAATATTAAAATAGAAAGTTAGCCATTTATGAAGATTAAATGAAAAATGTTAATATTAAAAAGTTTTTCAAAGTTATTTTTGTAAAGTTTTACTTTTTAAGTGTTACATATTTAAGTTTCAATAAATAATATAACTCAGAACTGTTCTCCAAAGTAATTTTGATCTTCAATTAATAATGGTTTTTCAACAATTTTTTAAAAAAGGTTTTATCTAGCTTTATCATGATTTTCAAAAATAATCAGGAATAGATCAAACAGCATTCTATAAAGCTTCCATAAAATATTTATGGACACTAATGATAAGGATGAATGCCATTTATATAATTTAGATAAAAAGAGGATTAAAAAAAAATTCTAGAGATCTCTGTATCTTCCCATATAAAATTATCATCTGCTTTGATTTGTAGAAGATTCTGGCATGCTAACTTACACATATTTTTTTTAACCTCAATTCCACTTTGCATCTTCTAATTGTTTGTCAGTCAATAAGCATTTATTAAGTGCCTACTATGTGCCAGGCAGTGTACTAAGAACTGAAGATACAAAAAAGGGGCAAAGATCGGTTCTTGCTCTCAAAGAGTTCATAATTTAATGAGGAAAAACAAGCAGAGTTTTTTACAGATAAATTTGGGCTAATCTCAGAAGACATTAAGAATAAGGAGGATTAGGGAAAGATTCATGCACAAAGAATTTAGCTGAGTCCTGAAGGAAGCCAGGGAAATCAAGAAAAGAATATGAGAAGGGAAAAAGTTTCAAGCATGAAAAACAGTCAGTGCTCAGAGTCTATCTAATTTAGAATGTGGGCATCTTTCACAAAGAATAATAAGGAGGCCAGTGGCATACTGCATGGCAGAGTAAGTACAGAAGTATAAGAAGACTGGAAAAGGTGGAAGGGGCCAGGTCATGATGGATTTTAATGTCAAATAGTATTTTATATTTGATTGTGTAGATAATAGGGAACTACTAAAATTTGTTGAATAGGGGGATGTATTTTGTCTCAATTTTACCATATAATTTACCTTACTCAATCCTAATTCCTCCACTAAAATTTTGCTATATCTTAAGGCAAAGTGACCCTGCTAGTCACATTTAAAAAAAAAAAAAAAAAAAAAAAAAAGAAACATTTGCTTTAATTCTACCAAGCTGGAAATGGTTTGAATACAGGCCTGGTGATAGAGATAGCTACAGACATTTCTAAATTAAAAGGTATGAACACCTGAAGTGACTTTTACCATCTTTCTGCAGGTGACTCAATAGGTACAAGCAAAGGAATAAGCATTTATATAATACCTATGATAGGCTATATAATACCTACATTATACTAAAACCAGTAACAGAAAATGGAGGCCAAGAAGGCTAAGAAAACCTAAGTTTCACTAAGAAAGGTGCTGTCAAAAATTGTTAATGCTGCATTCTGCCATAGTCATAACATCTCTGGAGTATAGTGTTCAATTCTGGGCAAAACATTTTAGCAGTGACAGTGATAAGCTGGAAGTTATCCATGAGGATAGGAAGGATTGTAAGAATTGCAGTTGTCATCTAGGAATACGATGACAAAAACTGGGGATATTTATACTGGAAAGGGAAGATTTTGGGGTACAGGGGACAGAAAAGCTATATTCAAGTAAGCTGAAGGATTGTCAAATAAAAGAGGAGCCACATATATTCCCTTTGGGCATAGAGGACAGAACTAGGAGTAATGGATGAAAATTACTCTTAACAATCTTGCCATTTTTATCTCCACATTTTTTGTACCCATTTGCTTATCACTGTTCATAAAACCACCACTTTAATTCAAGGTCTCATCTCCTCTTGCCTATATTTTTACAATGTCCTAATTAGTCTTCCTACTTTAAGTTTCTCCCTGCTTCAGTCCACCTTCCACACAGCTAACAAAGTCAATTTCCTTTAGCACTGATCATGTTACTTTCCTACTCAAAAAACTCTAGTAGTTCCCTTTGGCCTCTAGGATAAAATGTAAACTTCTCATTGTGGCTTTTAAAGCCTTTTACAATCTGAACCCAACATTCCTTTCCAATTTCATAATATATTACTTTCCTTCCTGAACTCTATGGCCTAGCCAAGTCAGCCTTCTCAGTGTTCTTTTCACAGTAATCTCCAATGTCTCTCCAGGCCTTTGGCCTGCTTGTCTCTGGCCTGCGCCAGGCTAGGAATGTTTTCATCTTTTACCTGCCTTAAAGAATCCCTCATTTCCTTCAAAACACTGCTGAGGTACCTTTTTTTATATTGTCTTTCCTCATTCTTTCCTAACAACCTTGTATTTATTTTGTGTTGATTTTGTATGTACACATGGACATGCTGTCTTTCCCAATAGAATTTAAGCTCTGAGAGGAGGGACTATTTTGTTTTTTGTCTTTTTAATCCTAGGGAGTAGAACAATGCCTGCAACACAGAAGATGCTTAATATGTGCTGGTAATTGACTAAAGTTGTAAATTAAGAAAATTTAGGTTTGATGTAAGAAAAATATTCCTAAGAACTATAACTATTTAAAACTAGAATCAGTTATCAGAAGAAATAATGTGATCCTTTTTACTAGAGATCACAATATTATTAGAATTGTAAATTTAGAGTTGTAAATCTAGACCTTAGAGGGAATATAGTCCAACACCTTCCTTTTTCAGTTGAAGAAACTGAAGCTTGAAAGTTTAAGTGCTATGCCTCAAGTCAGAAAGGCAGGAACTATCAGGTATAGGATTTGAATTAAAGTCTTCTAACTTTAGAGTCAACAGATTCTTTCCATTTCCATTAAAGATACTCGGGTATCTTTAAGCAAAAACTGAATGAGAATGATAGATTTGTTGCAGAAGGGTTCTTACTGAGTATAAGATGAGCAAAATGGCCTTAAGTTGTTCCTTTCAACACTAGAATTCATTGATTTTCTGACATTAATAATTTCACAGTGATAGTATAAATCTCAGAACACCAAGTTCTCCTAAAAACTAAAAATTACAGGTGACCCAAAGGGCAATGGAAAAATGGATAGCTAATATAAATAGGCTGGAGGACATTATTAATAATAACTCATGCACAAGTGATGGCATAGAAATACATATCAAGGAAATTTATAACCAGAAAAGGGTAAAAACAGAGGCAACTATGTGGAGCAGCAGATATAGAATGCAACACCTGAAGTCAGGGAGACTCTTCCTGAGTTCAAATCTGACCTCAGACACTTGTGACCTAGGTGATTCTCTCATTTAATCATGTTTACCTTAGTTCCTCATCTGTAAAATGAGGTGGAGAAGAAAGTAGCAAACCATTTCATTATCTTTGCCAAGAAGCCTCCAAATGGGATCAAGAAGAGTTGGACACAATTACAACAACAACAAATACAAGTATGAAAGCTAGAGAATGGACTGCTCAAGTGCTATACTGATGTCCTTATGACAGTAAGAGTTATGAAAAGAATCCAACATGTTGGATGGTTCGCCTAAGGAACACATGGAATTATATGGAAGGACACAGATGATAACTATATATTAAGAAGATAATATCAAAGTTGAAGGGAGTATCTATACTAATGAAATCATACATCCATCTAGGTGTTTTCTATATAAGCAAACATTAACAGATACATACTGAATTTAAATTAAATATTTATATTATTGATCATTATATAAAAAAAAACTAAATCAATGCAGCATAGTTTGTCCTATAGTAAGTCTGTAATAAACTGCAGTACATGAATGTATTGAACAGTATTGTGCTGTGAGAAATGATAAATATGATGAATATAGAAAAACATGGAGATACATAAGCACATCTCTCCCCACTCTCTACCAAAACAATATGCAGCAGAGCTAGAATAACAACACACATGTTAACTTCAACAACATAAATGAATTCAAAATAATTAAAATTCAATGTTGTGAAATTATTAAAAATTAAAGTGTTATCCTTCCCCCCAAATGATCTGAGAAGAAAACTACCCTTATGTCCTTTGCCAAGGAACCTATTTATGTGAAACATTACATCTAACAGCATGTTTTTTTCTTATATACTGATCACTTCTGCTGGAATTTTTCTTCTCTTTAATTTTTTTTAAATAGAGGAAGGAGAGGGGTAGAAGGAGAAATCCATGTAATGTGAAAACCAAAGATTAAAAACAAACACACACCAAGCTTATGTTATTTATTAACCAAGTGCTCCTGTTCTAAACAACTGGTAAAAGATTAGACGTAACAGAATGTTAAGAGCTGCAAGAGTCCTTAGTAGTTCACCTAATTAGATGAGGCAACTGAAATCAAAAGAGGTTAAATGACTTTTCTATAGTTGCAAAGGAAATGGTAGAAATAAAGGACCAGAACTCAGAATCTTTTGGCTGCCATTTTTTCTAGTGTACCAGGAAACTGAGTTCTTTCATGATTATTAATTAGTATATCTGATTTTGGTTTTTAAAAATATCAACATTCCATTTCTTTCTGAAAAAACTTTCAGCTCTAGTTGAAAGAGTAAGTTTTCCTCTAAAAATTAGAGATTAAAATGGTGAAACTTTAATTTTGAAAGACAACTATGCTAATGAATATTGATAACAAAACCAGTTGCTTTTTTATTTTTATAATGATAAAATCAGAATAAGAAAAAAGGTTGCTTGGTATTTGGTAAAATATACTTCCTTTCACTGGAAAAAATTCAGGAAGAGGCTGGATAAACTCCTGTTAAGGAAACTATATAATAGGAAGGATTTTTATAGTGGATGGAAAGTGGGTAGAAATGTTTATGAATAAGTTCACCACCCGGTGACTCACTGAGTGTAATTGGAATTAGAACTCAGCCTCTGAGTTTCCCGGTTGTTACAAAGTTATATATACTTTGTTTACATCACAGTTCAGGGCAAAACTGTAATTTATAGCATATTACTAATGTCAGTGAATAGGACTGTCAGCACTAATAAAAGATGATATATAAGTAGCAAAAAAGAAATACACCAAAGTATAAGAAATGGGCACTTTAAAAAAGAGCATTTTCAAATGTTCAAAATCACAGGAAAGCAATTTAAAAGATTTTTTTTTCATTAACACTTCTATAGAAGCTGAAAATGATCCAATACTCCCAAGGTTGATTTTCAATTTACACAGTGAAAGGTTACTATTACATTTTGACCTGTAAATTGTATCTTTCTTCTAATACCCTATCATCTCATTTGTGTCCCATTGCAGCTAGGACTTAACCATTCTATATTTGGTGACTCACATCTGTTTATTATTTAGTTTATGCATGGTTTCACAACCCATTTGAGTTAGTAACTTGTAGCAAAGTCATTTTAGCTCAATATACCTGGCCTAAAATGCCATACACTTTAAAACACTGATCATTTCACAGACTTAAGATTAATCCTTCTCTACAGGATTAATCACATGAGAGAACATAAAAGAATTCATGTTCAAATAATTTTAAGTTATATTAAAAAACTGTATTGTTCTTTCTATAATCTAACTTGGAAGCACAAATTTTTAGGCTTTTTAAAAAAAATCATTAATCATTAACACTGCAAGTTCACAATCTTCATGAAGTAAACTTACTTTGCATATTTAAAGTGTTTTCAAATACATGTATGTGTATATATATATATATATATAAAACTGAGAGTCACTGTGGAATAAAAATAGCTAGTAGACTGATATGACACTAAAAATATCAGCTGCTGAAATCACACTTAATTATTTTCTGTATAAGGCTATGGTTTAATTCAACAGTGTCAAACTCAAAATAGAAATGAATTCCTTTAGAACTTTGCTTATTGACTTAGAAAACCACAAACATCTAGGTTGTATCGTATTTTTATTTTGTTACACATTTCCTAATTAAATTATATTCTAGTCAGGCTAGGTTTGATATCATTACTTTAACTCAACCAGGCTGATTTATTAACAATGACAGTTCACAACTCTGATTATACATATATAGTTTTCTGCATTTTAATATTAAAATGAAACAAGAGAACAGCAATTCTCTGCTTTTTTAATAAATATTTTTCATAGAATCAGAGGATATTTTACAATTCATTTGGACAGATATATCCAAATAATATTTCTCCCTTCAACATACCGAGCAAGTAATTCATTATACAGCCTTTTCATTAGGACCTATAGTGAGGGAGAGTCCATTCGAATTTTATAAAGCTCTAATTATCGAATTGGTTTTTGGGAAATTTTTATTTATGTAATCAAAAGTCTTTCTGTGATTTCTACCCATAATTCCTAGTTCTGTCATCTCTGGAGAGTAATAAACAATAAGTTTAAGCATTCATAAACATGCTAGCTTTTCAAATAGTTGAAGACATCTATCATGCTTTGGTTAAATTTTCTCTCCTCCAGATTAAATACCTTCAGAGTTTAACACACAGTCAAGAGAGAAATTAATTGGAATATATAAACTCTCTTCTTCTTCAGCTGACACTGATTCTCTTCCCTGTCAGCCTTCCTCATTTGTTTTCTCTTCCCCAAATGTGACTATCTAACAAGGTTTTATCTTTGGTTATCTTATCTTCCCTCTTAATTTTCTTCCTTGTTAATTCTATACACTGGTATTCTTTTACATATCATTTTAATGTAAACAACAAGGTTGTAACCCAGTCTTCTTCCTTAATTATAAAATTGCATTTTCAGCTCCCTTATTTTCAGACAACTCCTTCTGAATGTCCCACTGTTACTTCAAACTCAGAATGCCCAAACCTTAACTCCTGATCACAACTATAAAAATGACCTCACTTCTAACTTCGTTCTTTTTCTATTGATAACAAGTCTCAAGCTACTTAGACTTAACATTTCATTCATCCTTGATTTTTTCTCTCACAATCTTCCTTTACCTGATGGCCAGGCTTCTGGCCTCTCATCCCCTGAATCATTTTTTTTTTTTTTTTTCCTGAGCCAATTGGGGTTAAGTGGCTTGTCCAGCTAGGAAGTGTTAAGTGTCTGAGACCAGATTTGAGCTCAGGTCCTCTTGACTTCAGGGCTGGTGCTCTACACTGCATCATCTAACTGCCCCTCTCTCACAATCTTCCTATGTTATCTCTTTTCATCTGTCTCTTCCCAATACACTTTCAATGTCTGCTCGTTTCAGGTGCTGATCATGTCTCATCTGTACTACCATAATAATCTCCTACCTGGTATCCTGAGTCCAGTCTCTATCCCTAAGAATAAATCCTTTGCACTATTGGCAAAGCAACTTTCATAATGCATTCAGTCAATTTCCTGGAAAGAATACTTGATACAGTTTTCTCTTTCCCATCATGATTTCAATGTTGAGGTTTGGCATAAGAACTTAAATGGGAATATGGTGGGAGTTTTGAGGAAACCAAAGAAGACATGTGAAGACTAGCAAATGACAGGAAATGTTCAGAAAATCAGAAAGGCATAAAATACATGTATAATATTATATAGTGCCAACCGAAATTTTACAAAAAGCTACTGTAAATATCCCATAAAAAATTTTTGGATTTCTTCTCTGGTACAAAAAATTTTATGCCGGTTTTCCAGATTGTGGAGGTGTTGTGTCGCAAACCCCCATAATATGGAAGGAATTACTGCATTTATATAGCTTCTGTGGTAACTTAAGATTCCGTAGATACTGTGAATGAAATCTGTCTATTTCTGATGGGTTTTACTGGTAACATAGAAATGTGGATGTAAATTTGGTTTATATTCTAGACTTACTATTTAACTTCACTCTCTAGAGTTCTTTGTAGGGTTCAAATAAACCATTGTAATGGAAAAAATTGTTCAATTTCCCTTTTTTCTTTATTACTCTAATATTATATAAAATATTCTAATATCCTATCTATAGAAAATTCTATTATATTATTCAAATTCTAATATTCTATCATATTATTCTAATTTTATATAACATAATTGTGATAAAGGGGTACCTTTATTTTACCATGATCTTATAGAAAGATCTCATAGAATCTTATAGAAAGATTCCCATTATATATAATGTTGGCTCTTGGTTTTGGATAAATATTACTTACCACACAGAAGTCTATTTATTCCTATGCTTTCTGATGTTTTTGCCAAACATAGTGTTAAATTTTATTCAAAGTTGTTTACTGTATCTATTGATAGTCTTATGATTTCAATTGTTCTTATAATAAATATGGTCTATTATGCTTTACCAACCCTGCATTCCTGATATAAATTCAATCTGGTCATAAGAGTATAATATTTTTGATAAGTTGCTTTAGACTTTTTGCGAATTTAAAATTTGTATGTGTGTAAATATTCATTAATTTGTCCATAGTTTTAGCTTCTGTATTTTGTTTCTTATTTTAGGTATCAATACTGTTTTTTTGTTTTTTTTTTTAATCAAAGAAGGAATTTAATAGGACTCTTTCTGTTCTCATTTTTTAAAACAGTATGTAATATTCATGTATTTCTTGTTGATTTTTTGTTAGCTCACCTTCATTTTTTACCACAATGATAATTTAATTTTTCTTTAAAAAATGAAATAAAAGAAGTTAAGGGCTTAATGATTTTGTTTTAGAAAACAAACACCTTAACTCCTAGCTTTGATAATTATATTATTTATTTATTTGCTTATTTTTGCTTTCAATTTTGTTACTTTTCTTTGCTTTTCAAAATTTCTATGGTGTGTACAGGGTTTTAAAAGATGAGTTAATTTTTCCATGATTTTTTTTTGGTTGCCAACCCAATTCATTGAACTGTTATTCAATATATATTTTTTTCTTTTAAGGACTGCCTTGATTGCCTACATCTCCCTGTGATTGATTTAACTTTTCTTTTAGGTATTTTGATGATACACTACTTGGTACACATGTGAAATAATTATATCCATTCTCTATCTATGATGACCTCAAGCATAATGCAGATTTCTTGTTTATTTCTTTTAATGGTCTATTTGCCTTTGCCTAGCATGAAATAATAACTGCGATCCCCAATTTTTTTTAGTTTAGCTGTAGTAGAATAAATTTTGTTCCAGTTTTCTTTCATTTCCATTCAATTATGTTTATTAATAGTGTAGTTCCCTAAACCTTATTCTCTATCCTCTCTTTGCTCCTTGCCCTCTGCTTTAAAAAAAAGTGAAGGTGAAAAATGGTACAAAGGGAGTACACAAGGAAGGGGTAAAAGGTTAAGGGAATCAAAAATTGTTTTCTAGAGGAGATACCCCTGGAGCTAAGCTCAAATGTAGATAAGGATGCAGTACATAGAAAGTATGTGGAAAAAAAAAAAAGATTGTGGAAGATATATTGAGTTTAATGCAGGTTTATTGAAACATAAAGCATACTAAGGGGAGCAATGTGAAATCAGGCTTGAAAGGTAGGTTATGTTCAAATTTTGGAAGGTTTAGATTTTATCATAAAAGAAACAAGGAGTCAATGAAAGTTTTTGTTTAGAGGAGTAGGGAATGAGTGATATGGTTAAATGTGAGCTGGAAGATACTTTGGCAGCTGCACATAGGATGAGTTTGAGAGAGGAAAGCCTTGAAACTGGGAGGCCAATTGGGAGGCTATTACAATAGGCCAGGTGAAAGGATACTGGGGCTTAAACTAGAATGGTGGTCATGTAAATGGAGAGATAAGAAATACTGTAAGAGATATAGGGCAGAAACAAAAAAATTAAAAGATTGTAAATTTAGCACATATGAGATACCTACTATTTTAAAAAAATAATCTGGTGAAATTAGATGGGAATTTCAAAAGTCTTTTTTTTTTTAAATAAAGTTGTTTTGGCACACTGAAAGAAAAGAACAATTTCATCTATAAAGCAGAATTTAAAAACAAACTATTAATCTCTAATACATACACACACACATAAAACTTGCTTTCTTTTTAAACTATGTAAAAAGTCAAAATATTGCTGTCAAAATTATCCCACTTGTCTTATGTTTCACTTAGAACTTTATTCTGTCATGAAGAGAAATGATTTAATAAGCATTACTATTTGAAAAACTATGAAAAAAACTGTGTGTGTGTAAGAAAGAAAGAGAGAGACAAAAAGTTATTTAACTGTGCATACCCTTTGACCCAGCAGTGTTTCTATTGGGCCTATATCCCAAAGAGATCTTTAAGGAAGGAAAGGGCCCCACATGTGCAAGAATGTTTATGGCAGCCCTTTTTTGTAGTGGCTAGAAACTGAATGGATGCCCATCAATTGGAGAGTGGCTGAATAAATTATGGTATATGAATGTTAAGGAATATTATTGCTCTGTATGAAACGACCATCAGGATGATTTTAGAGAGGCCTGGAAAGACTTGCATGAACTGATGCTGAGCGAAACGAACAGAAACAGAAGATCATTATACACGGCAACAAGAAGACTATATATATGGTGATCAATTCTGATGGACATGGTTCTCTTCAATAATAAGATTTTTCCAGTTGTTCAGTGATGAAGAAAGCCATATACACTCAGGGAGAGTTCTGTGGAATCTGAGGGTGGACCACAACATAGCATTTTCACACTCTCTATTGATGTTTGCTTGCATTATGTTTCCCTTCTCAGATTTTTTTTCTTGTAGATCTGATTTTTCTTGTACAGCAAGATAACTGTATAAATATGTATACACATATTTGATTTATCAAGGGGATAACATGTATTAGATTTCCTGCCATCTAGGGGAGGGGGCAAGAGGGAAAAATTTGTAACAGAAAGCTTTGCAATTACCCATGCATATGTTTTGCAAATAAAAAGCTTTAATTAAGGATAAAATATTTGGGAATCTATCTGCCAAAGAAAAGTCAGAAACTATACAAACTAAACTACAAAACACTTTCCACACAAATAAAATCAGACCTAATCAATTGGAAAAACATTAAGTGCTCATGGGTAGGCAGAGTGAACATAATAAAAATGACAATACTACCTAAACTAATCTACTTATTTAGTGCCATACCAATCAAACTCCCAAGAAATTATTTTACAGATCTAGAAAAAAAAGTAGCAAAGTTCATTTGGAAGACCAAAAGGTCAAGAATTTCAAGGGAATTAATGAAAAAAAAGGCAGATGAAGGTGGCCTTGCTGTACCAGATCTAAAACTATATTATAAATCAGCAGTCATCAAAACTGTTTGGTACTGGCTAAGGAATAGAGCAGTCGATCAGTGGCACAGGATAGGTTATCAGGACAATCTAGGCAATAACCTTAACAATTTAGTGTTTGATAAACCCAAAGACCCCAGCTTTTGGGATAAGTACTCACTATTCGGCAAAAACTGCTGGGAAAATTGGAAACTAGTGTGGAAGAAATTAGGGCTTGACCCATACCTAACACCACATACCAAGATAAGATCTAAATGGGTTCATGATCTGGATATAAAGAGTGATTTTGTAAACAAGTTAGAGGAACGTAATATAGTTTACCTCTCAGACCTGTGGAGATGGAATAAATTTATGTCCAAAGAAGATCTGGAACTCCTAATTGAACACCAGATGGATAATTTTGATTATATTAAGTTAAAAAGTTTCTGTACAAACAAAACAAATGCAGACAAGATTAGGAGGGAAGCATCAAATTGGGAAATCATCTTTACATTTAATGGTTCTGATAAAGGCCTCATTTCTAAAATATATAGAGAATTGTCTCATATATATAAGAATTCAAGCCACTCTTCAATAGATAAGTGGTCAAGGGATATGAACAGACAATTTTCAGAGGATGAAATTAAAACCATCTCTAGTCATATGAAAAGTTGCTCCAAATCACTACTGATCAGAGAAATGCAAATTAAGACAACTCTGAGGTACCACTACACACCTGTCAGATTGGCTAAAATGACAGGAAAAGATAACGATGAATGCTGGAGGGGATGTGGGAAAACTGGGACACTGTTACATTGTTGGTGGAACTGTGAACGGATCCAACCATTCTGGAGAGCCATTTGGAACTATGCTCAAAAAGTTATCAATCTGTGCATACCCTTTGACCCAGCAGTGTTTCTACTGGGCCTATATCCCAAAGAGATCTTAGAGGAGGGAAAGGGACCCACATGTGCAAGAATGTTTGTGGCAGCCCTTTTTATAGTGGCTAGAAACTGGGAACTGAAGGGATGCCCATCAATTGGAGAATGGCTGAATAAATTATGGTATATGAATGTTATGGAATACTATTGTTCTGTAAGAAACGACCAGCAGGATGATTTCAGAGAGGTCTGGAGAGACTTGCATGAACTGATGTTGAGTGAAACGAGCAGAACCAGGAGATCATCATACACAGCAACAACAGTATTACATGATGATCAATTCTGATGGACATGGCTCTCTGCAACAAAGAATTGTCTCAAACCAGTTCCAATTGTTCACTGAAGAAAACCATATACACCCAGAGAGAGGGATATGAAATATGGACCACAACGTAACATTTTCATGATCTCTATTGACATTTGCTTGCATTGTGTTGCCTTTCTCTGATTTTCTTTTTTTTCTTGTAGATAGGATTTTTCTTGCATAAATTGTCAAGTATTTCCACATTATTAACATATAGTGGACTTCCTGCCATTTAGGGGAGGGGAGGGGACTGGGGGTAAAATTTTTAATGGAAAGCTTTGTAAAGATCAATGCTGGGGAACTACCCATACATATGTTATACAAATAAAAAGCTTTAATAAAAAAAAAGAAAAGCTCTAATTTAAAAAAAAAAAAGAAAGAGACAGACAGAGACAGAGAGAACATACAAGAACTGGTGATGGGATGGAGACCCTAATTGGCTTTCAAGGTATTGAAAAACCTATTAATAATCTCCAACTACTTCTTTTTCCTATTTCATCTCACTGCCTTTAACTGTGTTGCTCTAGAAGAGTGACAACATCCAGTGAAGGAAGCATTCAGTCAAAGCATATATTAAGCTCCTACAATGTTCTAGGCTCTGGAGATACAAAGAATGACAAAAGACAGTCTTAATCCCCAAAGAGCTCACTATGAAATAAAAGGGCCTTCTTCCTTCACTGAGTCCATATGAAAGGCTTTTCATTCAGCCTTTTCATTTGTTCTTTTCAATTCTAAATGAAGGAATGGAGTCTTTGAACTTGATTTAGAGAGGTGGTTGGGATCTGGGAGTCAGAATCCAGGCCAATTGTTGCAGCTAGTTCAGAATCAATATATTGAGGAATAAGCAAAGTTCTCTGAGAATGAGATAGTGGGAGGTTCATTTGGCATAGACATTGCCTTTGTAAGTGAACTTGGTGACACTTTGGTAGGGTAAGGGACCTTGCACCTTGAAGGATTGGGGAAATGTTTTTGTTTGTTCTTAGATATCTTTGATGTAAACATTCTCCTTGGAGAGCCACCTGCTGTTAAGTGGTTAAACTGAACTAGAGGTATTTGTCACTTACAAACTGGGTGATATAATTTTCATCATTTTGCAAAATGGGCATATAAATATAAAAAAAGGAGACAGAAATCAGGTACAGGGAACTCCCTGGTGAAGTACTCCTCTACTAATGCAAGCTGGAACCACATTATGTACTTCTTATAATTATAGAAATTATAGAACTGCCTAAGAAACTAAGAAGTTCATTGACTTGCCCAAGGTCACACAATCAGCATATGTTAAAGGAGAAAATAAAACTAAATCTTCTTGGTTCCAACATCAACACTTTATTTGTATCAAATAACTTCACACCAAAAAGAAGTGGTATGGGACAGCTAGATGGAGCAATGGATAGAGTACCCCCCCTGGAGTCAGGAGAACCTGAGTTCAAATTCGACCTCAGATACAATTTACTAGTTTTGGGACCCTAGGCAAATCACTTAACCCCAATTGTCTGGGGAAAAAATAAAAAAAAAAAGTTGTTTATCTTGTATCTTATAAGAGATTTCAAGACAATGTGAATATTAACCTATTTCAGATACAATATATACCCCCCCTTATTTAAAATTTAAACACAAAATAGAATGAGGAAAAAAAAAAACCTTGTCATGCGCACAGCAGAATTTGAGAAATGGAATATATGCATTATAATAATTATTACTATATCATAATAATTATTATAATATATTACTATGTTATATGCTATATAATGTATATACTGTGTTCAGAGATACAGTATTTTCAATGTAAATGTACTCTTTTCTATAAAGATTTTGTTACAGATTTAGTTTAAACAGGGAATACGAGCTAGTATTTTACTTTTAAATTGCATCTGGCCCAGTTTCCTATTTTCAAGATGATTGGCTAGGGTCGAGGTCACCTACTAAATGATTTTTCTACATAACTACTCTTTTCCTGGCAACATTAAAAACATTGTTACAAAATTATTAATAGGTAGAAGTTTCCCTAATTAGATTCTGAGACTACAGACATCTATAAAATACAATGGAGTATGCTGGAAAACATTTTAGATCTTATAGTAAAAAGGATGAACCACATACTAAATTAATGAAGGTCTCTTAAAAATCTTTAAAATTCCATTAATAGAGACATTAGCCAATCATGTTAAACAATTATAAAATGGAGAGCATATTTTAAAAAACCTGTTTAATTTATGCCCTTTGGTGACTTTTGTCTTGCAGTTTGCATCTGAATCTCAGATAATGTTTTTAATTACCTCTTTCAAGCAAACCATTGTTGCAATATCAACATATAATAATTAAATTTACCAAACACAAAAATAATTAGATGATAAATGGAATAGATTTTGTTTTCTTCTCTGGTTGGTAAAATGTGGCTACATGTTACTTGTAATTACAAATATATATATATATACTGCAAATTAATATATCTGTGTGTGTATATATATATATATATATATACTACAAATTAATATATCTGTATACATACGTATCCAAACATACCTGCAAATGTTCGCAATTAAGATGTTATTCTATTTTAATTATATTTGTTCTAGGCAATTTATAAATGTCAGATATTTTTTGTTTATTCTTTTTAATAGAATTTCTCATTCATCAGACAATTTTCAGACGAAGAAATTGAAACTATTTCTGGTCACATGAAAAGGTGCTCCAAGTCACTATTGATCAGAGAAATGCAAATTAAGACAACTCTGAGATACCACTACACACCTGTCAGATTGGCTAAAATGACAGGAAATGATAATGATAACTGTTGGAGGGGATGTGGGAAAACTGGGACACTGATACATTGTTGGTGGAACTGTGAACGGATCCAACCATTCTGGAGAGCAATTTGGAGCTATGCTCAAAAAGTTATCAAACTGTGCATACCCTTTGACCCAGCAGTGTTTCTACTGGGCCTATATCCCAAAGAGATCTTAGAAGAGGGAAAGGGACCCAATGTGCAAGAATGTTTGTGGCAGCCCTTTTTGTAGTGGCTAGAAACTGGAAACTGAAGGGATGCCCATCAATTGCAGAGTGGCTGAATAAATTATGGTATATGAATGTTATGGAATATTATTGTTCTGTAAGAAACGACCAGCAGGACGATTTCAAAGAGGCCTGGAGGGACTTGCATGAACTGATGCTGAGTGAAACGAGCAGAACCAGGAGATCATCATACACAGCAACAACAGTATTACATGATGATCAATTCTGATGGACATGGCTCTCTGCAATAAAGAATTGTCTCAAACCAGTTCCAATTGTTCACTGAAGAAAACCATATACACCCAGAGAAAGGGATATGAAATATGGACCACAACGTAACATTTTCATGATCTCTATTGACATTTGCTTGCATTGTGTTGCCTTTCTCTGATTTTCTTTTTTTTCTTGTAGATAGGATTTTTCTTGCATAAATTGTCAAGTATTTCCACATTATTAACATGTAGTGGACTTCCTGCCATCTAGGGGAGGGGAGGGGACTGGGGGTAAAATTTGTAATGGAAAGCTTTGTAAAGATCAATGTTGGGAAACTACCCATATACATGTCATACAAATAAAAAGCTTTAAATAAAAAAAAAAAAAGAAAAAAAATATTATTGTTCTGTAAGAAACGACCAACAGGAGGATTTCAGAGAGGCCTGGAGAGACTTGCATGAACTGATGCTGGGTGAAATCAGCAGAACCAGGAGAACATTATACACAGCAACAAGACTATACGCTGATCAATTTTGATGGACATGGTTCTCTTCAACAATGATGTGATTCAAACCAGTTCCTATTGTTCAGCGATGAAGATAGTCATATACATCCAGAGAGAGGCCTGTGGGAACTGAGTGTGAACCACAACACAGCATTTTAATGCTTTCTGTGAATATCTCCATGCATTTTGTTTTCCTTCTTAGGTTGTTTTTTCTTCTTCTCTTTCTAGATCTGATGTTTGTTATGCAGTAAGATAACTGTATAGATATGTATACATGTATTGTATTTGTCATATAATTTATCCTATTTAGCATGTATTAGATTACCCGTCATCTAGGGGTGGGGGGAAGGAGGGGAAAAGCTTGGGGAAAAAAAAAGTTTTTTTTGCAAAGGTCAATGTAGAAAAATCTCTCATATGTTTTGTAAATAAAAAGCTTTATAAAAAAAAAAAAAAGAATTTCTCATTCATATGATGGGGTCCTGAATGGTGGGTGTGGTGGGCAGAGAGAAAGTGAAGAATTGATAAAATTGATCCCTGGGGCAGGCAGGGAGAAGGCTCTTATAGAAATTAGTTTAGCTCTGTGGTCCCACCCTTTGTGGAGGTCCTCCAGTCAGAAATCCAAGTTATGTCAAACACTTAAGGCCCACCTTCTGTAGGGTTGTGGGCTGCTTCACCTTGCCATGTCCTGCCAGAAATCCCAGTCATATCCCTGAGGTTAAATTTTGCCTATAGGACCCACATGTGCAAGAATGTTTGTGGCAGCCCTTTTTGCAGCGGCAAAAAAATGGAAACTGAGTGGATGCCCATCAATTGGAGAGTGGCTGAAGAAATTATGGTATATGAATGTTATGGAATATTATTGTTCTGTAAGAAACGACCAGCAGGACGATTTCAGAGAGGCCTGGAGAGACTTGCATGAACTGATGCTGAGTGAAATGAGCAGAACTAGGAGATACATGACCACAAGACTATACGATGATCAATTCTGATGGACATGGCTCTCTTCAACAATGAGGTGATTCAAATCAGTTTTAATTCTTCAGTGATGAAGAAAGCCATATATACCCAGGGAGAGGCCTGTGGGAACTGAGTGTGGATCACAACATAACATTCTCACCCTTTTTGTTATTGTTTGCTTGCATTTTGTTTTTCTTACTCATTTTCTTTGTTTTGATCTGATTTTTCTTGTGTAGCAAGATAATTATATGAATGTTTACACATATTGGATGTAACATATATTTTAACATGTTCAACATATATTGGACTGCTTGCCATTTAGGGAAGGGGGTGGGGGGAAGGAGAGGAAAATTTGGAACACAAGGCTATGCAAGGGTCGGTGTTGAAAAATTATCTATGCATGTTTTGAAAATAAAAAGCTTTAACAAAAAAATGTTAAAAAAAAATTTCCCTATAAATCTACTTAGGGCCCATTCTACATTTAGTGCTCTCCTTTGGGTCAGTCTGCCAGGGTACCCTGCTTCATAGTCTTTCCCTTTACCCTTTCCCCATGTCAGGTGGTATCTCCTAACCCTACCATGCCTTATGGTATCTCTCCTTTCCTGGTCCCACTTCTCCTCCTTACAGCTAACTAACTCTTTTAGGATGCTAAGACCTTTTCAGGAGTTAGCCCGCTAGCTAAGGGGCATGCTCCAACTTCATGGGATATTTGTTTTTTCCTGATAAATAGCAAGTTGCACTAGGGAACTTGACCTTTTCATCATTAATTATTAAATTTTCTATGCTCTCTCAACTCTATTTCATATTTATAATTCCTGATGTCTATTGCATCTTTTCATTTTGTTTGTAACCTCTTCAAAATGAACCTACCTTTTGCCAAAGAAAATGGCCACTGTGATTCTTCATATGACCAAATCCTAATATTTGGTGACTATTTGGTTTATATCAGCCACATCACATATATCACAAGATTTTTAAAGAAGTTTCCTCACATTGATTCTATGTAAGTGCTGTTATCTCTACTCTACTGTTGATCCATGATCATATAGCTAATATAGAAACCAGAATCTGAAACCAGGTCTCTCCTAAATTAAAGTCTAATGCTTTTTCTACTACATTACCACCTATCTTTCAAAACTAAATTCTAACAACTCGTAATTAAATACATTATCAATTTAACTTAAAATGAAAACTGTTAAATCCTTTTTAAAGTAATAAGTCCACAAATAGTAGAATAACTAAGAAAATATCAGTAGCAAAAGTCTTGATGTTATAGTGGCAGGAATTATCTAATTGTTAAACAGCAGTTTTTAGTCAAAGGGAATGGGAGGTACTTGAAGAGACCAAGAGATCTATTTCTCTTATTTTTAGGTAGAAGTACTTTCCTGGCCTAATCCATCTCCCCATTTCTCCATCAACCACTTGTACTTTCTTTTTTATTACCATCCAGATATGCTGGAGGTATCTTGTTGGCAGCTATTAGTATGCTGTTTTTCTCCATCAAAAAGTAAGGTCCTTGAGCACTTTTTGTCCCCCCCCCCCACGGCCCTGCCCCGATCCCAGTGTTTAGCAAAGTACCTCAAACATGGTACTATATGTTTGTGTGTATCTACAAACACACACACACACACACACACACGCACGCATTGCAGTCAAAATCACTATTTATTGTATTTGTGTGCCAGATTTGTGACTTGAAGGATAAAAACACAAAAATACTGTTGTAAACAACTGCATTTGCTTTAAGTAACTCGGCATGCTTCTTGTTAGACTTTGAAGTTCTATGAGAGCAAGTATCCTGTCCCATACTAATGTAGTTACTTCTTCAATTCCTAGCACCGGATTCTCCACAGAATAGGTACTAAACAAATAATTACAAATAAACAAAAAATTACTTAATAAATGTTAAGAATGAGTCTATTTATTAACAAAAATTATATAAGTTAGAGATAAACTTTGACAGAATTATTGTATCATGGGATGATGTCAATGCTCTTCACAGAGAAGACTATGGGATATAGATGGAATCTGGGATTTAGTAATCAGACAATTATGAAAAACCTAGAGGGTGGTTACTAGAAGACTGTATAGAGAAGCTTTGGGGGCTGTCTGGAAGATCACAGACAAGATTTGCATGATATAAAGAAGACATAACAAATTGTGTTATATACACCAATAGAAAAAAAACACAAGATTTGATGAGATCACAAATCCAAAGAATCTCTAAAATCTGAGTTGGATAAATAAAGCTAAGGCTGTGGAATAGTAAGAATCAGAATGCTGGCCCCTTTCAAAGGAGAGAGCACCTATGTCTTTGGTCCCTTTAAAATCATTAGAACTTTATTAGCATTAAGCTAACCATAAATAAATAAGGGAAAAAGGGGAAAAAATGGTATCAAACATTTTGTGAAATGGGATTTAGGGACTGAAGTTCAATTGCCTAAAATAGTCACTTATAAGCATTTCCCCCACCCCCACTCCCCCACCGTGGGTAGACTTATTCCAAATCTTGGAAGTATGGAACTCTCATTTCCTAGGCCAGAGATGTAATAATGGTCTTGATGTCTTACTTAATATGATACTATTCTTCTTCTTCCTTTCTTTTTCTTTAGTGTTTGTTTTCTTCTTCTCCTCCTCCTCCTTTCTTCTCTTTTCTTCTCCTTTCTTCTTCTCTTCTTCTTTTCTTCTCCTGTTCTCCTTTTTCTTTTCTTCTCCTCCTTTTCTTCTTCTTTTCTTCTCCTTCTCCTTTTTTAAATTCAAGTAAACAAGCATTTATTCAATATCTATTATACTCAGAGCACTATAGGAGGTGCCGGAGAGACAAAGAAAGGGAAATTGTCCCTCCCTTCAAAGAGCTTACATTCTATGGACACCTGAGTCTAAATCTTGGCTCTCCTGGGATTTAATTCAGACTGTGTCAGAGAATACATCCCAGGGTGGTGGGGGTTGATGGATGAAGATATAGGTGTGGCGAAATAGAGAGGTAGAAGGCAGACTGGCTTGCACCAAAGACAGTAAGTTGGTCTGGTTGGCTGAAAGATAAGACCATATGGGGGTAACTTAGGCAAGTAATCCTAATATGGCACTTTTCACAATCTTATTTCAAAGTAGTTATGATTTATGTTCTTTTTTTTTTCCTGAGGCAATTGGGGTTGTGACTTACCCAGGGTCACACAGCTAGGAAGTGTCTGAGACCAGATTTGAACTCAGGTCCTCCTGATTTCAGGGCTGGTGCTCTATTCACTGAACCACCTAGCTGCCCCTGATTACTTTCTCATTAGCCATTCGTTTGTTTTCCTTTAATCCTTTTGCCATTTTTGACTTTCTCCCTCCTACCATCAATTAAAGTGATAATAACTTGTTGATGATAAGTCTAGGTAAACAGAATAAAAAATACTTCATTTTCCCATTCCAACTGACAATGGCAGACATTGCAGGGAATTGGCTTGGTAGCATGTTGTGGTTGTGGTAGCATGTTAGGGAGCTAGCAAATCTAGTGCTCTTTACAATGCATTATGAGGTCTCTTATCTATATTTTATTGATGAATAGAATTCTAAATCATAATCTACACTAGGATATAAGCACTATGTAGAGATTTATGTTTTGTGCAACACGATAATCCATATCACAATGGATAACAATCAGCCATGATGATAATCATGGCAGGGTTCTAAGATATCAAGACTCATACCAATGACAATTAGAATAATCTAATATCTATTTTTAGAAACTTGAACAATTGCTATATCAATAGCTTAGCCATGAGCAGAAAACAGGAAGGACAGGCTCACTCTTTTACCTGCTGAATGACTCTGAAAATAATGACTTTTGGTATCATTTCATTACTCTTGAAATTTGTAAGCCTCAGACTTCACAATTTCTCCCATAAACATCTTTTATTTCAATAGGTCATTCAATTCATGGAATTTATGTATTACATGATTAGGCACATTCATGATAAAATAATGGGCATCAAGGAGGAGATACTTTTGTACTTTGATAAAGAACAGGATGAGTTATGTTTTATGTTTTTAAAAGTAATTACTGAATCAAAATTTTATCTATAAGTTGTAAATGGAATGTGAAAAATGCTTAAAAGCATTAATGTTGCTTACATTAAGAAAAAAGATTTTTAAAAAAGAATTCAGATGCTGTTTTTTTCTTTTAAAAGGAAATAGAATGGCTGCTTGAAAAATTTTATCCATATACATACATGATATCATCATCAATATCAGGATCAACATAATATAATATCTCCTTTAAATACCTAAATAGTCCACAGATTTTTCATGTTTAGTTAAAGTTTAAATAATTTTCTGAACTACTAAAATTTTGAAGTTTTCATTAAAAATAAAAATGCTGGGAGAAAGGGAATAAAAGTATAATTGAACCTAATCTAAGTGGGGAAATGGAACTAAGTCTCACCCAGAGGCCAGTTAGCAACATATTTAAATAATCCTGTCATAATCAATTTATTCAACAAAAACGTGCCCATTTTCACAATGGAAATCCATGTTGAGAAAATATATTCAAATGTCCTTGTACAAGGGAAAATACATATAAGAAAATATACTACTTCCTTTGCAATCTGTATACCTATTTGTTTTCTAGTTTCTTTTAACGCTAAAGGGCAAACTTCTCTCAACTGAGCTGCAATTTCCACAGAAATATCTAAATAGCATCACTCACAAAATATACTTTTTACTATATACTCAATTATGCCACTGAAATATCATTCTTTTAGATTAGGTCTATAGGAATCAGTGTATATGATAGAATTATTAGTTGAAAATGCAGTTTGATCATCTGGAAAAACTGAGAGTCAATATTCAAGACAAGCCATGGAATACTTATTCTTTATTGGTCTTGAAGGTCATGGTATTAGTGATGCTTTTATGTCACTGGTAATTATTTGCTTCTCACAAATACACTGACAAAACACCACAATTAGTCTTGCTTCAATAAGCACACACAATGAAATGAATTAAACAATATAGGATGCCACACACAGTACAGCTTACTTGTGTAAAACAAAAGTAGTGCTTTTATTATTTTTGTCTATTTTTAAAAGATGTTATCTTGACTATAGCTTTATAACTTGTCATTAATTTTTTTTAGAAAAATGGCCTTTGCACATAAAAGCTAGAATATATTAATGAGGATCACAGTTTGAACCAATATTTAAAAATTAGGCCAACCTGAATTTAAGATATTTAGGAATCTGACCACAGAGGGGAAAAAAGTGTAACCAATAAAAGTCAGTTTATGAGAATAAGCAGTCATTAAAAGTATAACTAATAAATCCTTTCTGCCCAAAAGAGGTCAAAGGTCTTCAAAGGTCCTATTCATAGCATGGCTTGAAATGGCTTGGGACTGTGACCTTTGCACTTCATTGCTTTTCCTACTTAGTTTATATCCTTTTATGATTGCTTATTATATTACTTTTGCATTAGCTTTCCCTAACTGAACTGGAACATACATTACAGCAACTGACCAAGAATGGGTTTTTATTTTGTCAATAATCTCTCATGGTATATGCACTGTTTGCCATGCTGTACCTATTGTGGCATACCAGTGAAACTTTCTATTCTTGGAGAAAATGAATATTTCATTTGATCATTTATCATAAGAAACCGTTAGTGGGGCATAAGTAGGCTTCCCATTATGAATATAAAATCAGTTACTTATGCATTGCTCCTTCAATAATTCTACTACCTTCTATGCTTTAACCCATTTAGCATTAAGGATCATCATCATCATAATCACTGTGATTAGTGATTTTAAAGACATATGTGTGTAAAATATATGTATGTTTGTGTTTACATGTGCACATGATCTTTAAGGATCAATATTACTTTGAATGACAATTATACACACACACAATAGATTTTTCACTTGTTTACTCTGCTAGGTAACTTTAAAAGGTTCTTTTGTATCTTCAGGGAAAAGAAAATGCAGTCCGCTTATATTTTGAGACATAATTTCTGTGAGACTGCAATAAAAAACATACCAAATTGGATAGTACCCAGAGACTTAGAAAATAAAGCGCTCTGTTTAATAAATTACCCTCTTACCAAAGACCAAGATGACAACAGAGCAATAAACAAAGTAGGGACTGTAATGATGTACGATGAAGTACGATGTATAAAACTGGTTAAGTCTATTAAATGATAATGCTGCTTATTAACCAAATATGTTGTGATAGGTCAATGCTGAGGTTAAAAAGAAAACATCATTGAACCATTTCTCTAAATAAAGCTCCAGGGTGCAATATTCCAAGCACTTTATTCAATAAAAAATGCTTTTAAAATGGTACTCTGGTGATTGGGAAACATTGGCATCATTCGTCAACCTAACTGCAGGAAAGTTCAATAAGCTAAATAATGAACCATTTACATTATTTTCCTTAGGCTTCACTGATTTGCAAACATTACATCAATAAAGCTCTTTAAAAAATTATGATAAAGACCTTTTAGTCTTTTGTTTTCAGTTTAAAAAAATCAGAGATTTCTTTTCAAAGGTCATTTAACGTTCTGCTTCTGTCAACTTATCAAAATTGTCTAATTTCTATCAGAGCAGAAATAAAATTTAAATAACCAGAAACATTTTAAAATTTCAGAGAATTTTTTCTTTAAAATAGGAAAACCATGACAGGATAGGTTATCAAAAATTAAATTACTGAGAATATACAAGCAAGCAAGAGTACCAATAATTACTATTTAAATATGTAATAGATCTTAGTAAATGTGAATCCATGAGGTGGATTTTGAAAAATAAATCCTCTTGATATATAAACTTGGGTATCATCATACCACAAATTAGAAACATAGTTTAATTTGATATGTGAAATTGGGAAAGTTCTCTAGAGGACCTGCTAAAGGCTCATTTTCTCAGCTCTTTATTATCTGTGAATCAAAAGAAAAATCTCTAATGTACTACGTAATTCATATCTAATTTTCGATCTAGGATTTAAAATTTCCTGATGTGAAGATTAGAAAAGCAATGAAGTTAAAATTATAACCACATATGGCAATTCTGAAAATATAAAAAGATTATAACATCACAGATTTAGATCTAGAAGGGATCTTGGAGACCAAGCAACTACCCCTCTCCTCTCTTCTTCATTTTACAGATAAAGAAATTGGAGTCTACAGAATTTAAGTGATTTTTCCAGTTTAAGAAAGTGTCAAGTTTGACTCTAAGTCTTCTGATTCCAAAGTCAAAAATCTTTTTCCTGTTTTAAGCTGAACAAAGGAAATCAAGACTATAATATGCAAATTTTTGTAATCTCACTTCAGTTAAAACAATTCTAGTTTATCTACCATACTAGTAGACACAAGATGGAGTTTTTTCAGTGTACTATTCCATGGTAATATATGGAATACTAAATAGCAAACATCACTTAGGACTTACTTTTAAGACATTACTGTGAGGGCAGATATGGTGATTCATTTCCCTCCTAAAAGTATTTGCTCACAGTCTATATTTGTTCTTGAAGCTAAGGAATGAGTAATTTATAAAATTGCAAATAATTAATCTCCTCCATTTTGGATCTTCACAATCTTCCTTAAAAGGAAGGAAAACACTACTAGATGACACACTTTTTTCTCTTTTTTGTTTCTTAAAGTAAAATGGAATAAGTACATAGCTTTCTGCTATATACTGAAAAATTACTTTCAAATCCTGACTTATTAGCTAATTTTTTTACATTAATCAACCAGTACAATTTTAAAAAATTTAAATTAATAAGATTCTATCCTACCTTATTCATCCTCCCTCACTGAAATAAAATAAAAGTTCAAACAAAACTCATATAACAAATATGCACAGTCCAGCAAAACAAATTCCTACATGGTATATGTCCAAAAGTTTCTATCTTTTTGCAACTTGAGCTTATCATTTCCCTTTCAGGAATTATGGTTGGTTACTCCAATAACCAGAGTCTTTAGATTTTTCAAAATTGTTCACCTTTATGTTATTGTTGCTATTGTGTATTCTCCTGGCTCTACTCACTTCATTCTTCATCAGATCATGAGTCTTCCCAGTTTTCTCTCAAACCACCCCTCTCATCATTTCTTACAGCACAATTATTCATATACCTTAATTGTTCAGTCATTCCACAACTGATAGAATACTCTTACTTTCCAGTTCTTTGCTAATACAGAAAGACCTGCTTCCTCTAAAAGATTCTCTTTTGCACCCCTCTCCCCCATTCTATCACTTATTTTCAATCTCTGCCTCTCTTCTGGACACTTCCTTACTGCCTACAAACATGCCCCTATCTCCTCTGTCCTCAAAAAACCATTATTCACTGTTGACTTGCAAGGGACTTTCTCTTGCTTTTCTCTTCTCCCTCTTAACTGTTTCATCAGATCCCAAAGATCCTCTGAAGAATCTCAAATGCACTAATCTAGTTTGAACAGCTCTTCTGATCTCCAGTCTTTCATCTCCAACTGCCTGTTAGATATCTTGAACTGATCTTCTGAAACCTTAAAGTCAACACGTCAAAAACTTAATTATCTTTCCTCCCATAACTCCCTACCCCCTGCCAAACTTCCCTATTACTGCTAAGGACAATACCATACTCCCAGTTTCCCAAGTTTGAAACCTAGAAGTAACTCTCAACTCTTCACTATTTCTTACCTTCCATTTTTAGTCTGCTGCTAAAGACAATCAATTTCATCTTTGCAAGGGCTCTTAAATAATGTCTCCTTTCCTCTTACCTGCCACTACTCTAGTGCAGGCCCCTGTCACCTCCCGCTTAGATAATGTGATAGTCTACTGGTTGCAGTCAAATCTCTCCTCATTTTAGTCCACTCTTTTTTCGGGGGAAAATGTTTTTGGTGTAAGTCCACTTTCCCAACTTAATCAATTTTAATGGGTCTCTATCACTCTAGGATCAATCCTCTGTTTTGAATTCAAAGTCTTTCATAACCTACCCCACCCCATCTTTCTACTCTTCTTAAAACTTACTCTCTGATGTGAACGCTTTGATGTAGTGATACTGGCCTCCTGGCTGTTCCTCAAATAAGACACACCATTTCCCAACTAGGCATTTTTCACTGGCTGCCATCCACGTGTGGAATGCTTTTCCTCCTATCTCTTTCTCTGGTTTCCCTCTACAAGAAGCCTTTAATGGTTTCTCTTAACTCTAATACCCTTCTCTCTATTGATTATTTCCTATTTATCTTAGACATTTTGTTTTTACATGCTTTTCATAGTCTGCATATTGTTTATACTATGAGATTTTGAGGTCTTCAAAGGCAAAGACTACTTTGTTTTCTTTGTATTCCAAGTGATTAACACTGGCCTCGTAACACAGCAGGTGCTTATTAAGTATTTATTGACTGTTCAGACAGGTAAGCAGAAGACCAAGAGAGAGAAGTGTCATGAAAATCCAGAGATGTTAGAGTATTTAAGGGATTTTATTTTTTTATTTTTTAATAAAAATCTTTTATTTTCAAAACATGCATGGAAAATTCTTTGACATTAACCCTTGAAAAACCTTGTATTCCAATATTCCCCACTGCCCCCACACCCTCCCCTAGATGGCAAGTAATTCAACATATGTTAAACATGGTAGAAATATGTTTTGGCATACATATTTATACAATTATTTTGTTGCACAAGAAAAATAAAATCAAACCAAAAAAAAAAAATAAGAAAGAAAATAAAATGCAAGCAAACAACAACAAAGAGTGAAAATGCTATGTTGTGAACCATACTCATTTCCCACAGTCCTCTCTCTGGATATAGATGACTCTCTTTATCACAAGAACATTGGAACTGGTCTGAATTACCTCATTGTTGAAAAGAGCCATGTCTATCAGAATTGATCATCATATAATCTTGTTGTTGCTGTGTATAATGATCTCCTGGTTCTGCTCATTTCACTCAGCATCAGTTCATGCAAGTCTCTCTGACCTCTCTAAAATCATCCTGCTGGTCGTTTCTTACAGAACAATAATATTCCATGACATACATATACCATAATATATTCAGCCATTCTCCAACTGATGGGCATCCACTGAGTTTCCAGTTTCTTGCCACTACAAAAAGGGCTACTGCAAACATTTTCGCACATGTGGTTCCCTTTCCCTCCTTTAAGATCCAAGAGAAGATTTTTAACAATGTGAAAGGAGAATCAAAAAGAGACCATTGAATTTGGCAATTAACAGATTTAGCTGAGTGATAAAGTCAAATACCACAATTCATAGAGTTTAGAAGACAAGGAAAGGAGAGGACTGGCAGGTGCTACTTGAAGCTCTCTTTTCCTTCTCACCCAGTCCTAGAATTCAGATGAATACCAGAGGAAAGATACAGGTTAACAATTGATAGCAAATAATAATTTGTTGAGTTTTGTTTAATGATGAAAGAGACTTGGCTACGTTTGTAGATGGCAAGAAAGCAGTCAGTAAATAAAGAGTAAAGACTCATAGGAGAGTGACACTGATGGGATGGACAATTAGTGGAGGAGATGGTGATTTTCTTTTTTTTTTTCTTTTTTACTATAACAAGTTTTGTGGAAGCTGCATTTTATTTGAAAATACACCCATTTTTGCTAACATACATTTTAATATTTTAAATAAAAGTATACTCTGCAAAGACAATGCAACAAGTATAACTGAGTATAGAATTGCTTTCCTAATACTGATTGTCTTCTTAATGCTCCTCTCAACTCAAAATTAAGATATATTTGCAAAAAGCACTGATTGACAGTGTAGCTTAATTCTAAATTCTTGCTAACTAAAATCTTGCTAGACATCTGTAAAGACACTCTTTTTCCTTATTTAAAAAATTGAGGAGATAGCCCTTGTAAGAATAAGGGATAATTCATCATCAAAGACTGGAGTGAATAAAGAGGTAAAGGAAGATGATCTCAGAAGGATAGGAGATGAAGAGAGAAGAGGCTCTCTACAAACAGATGTAGTTTTTTCAGTAATGCATGCAGCAAAATCCTTGGCATAGAAAATGGGGGAACAGAGTGATGTGGAAGACTTTGGAAGAAATTTGGAAAAAACTTATAAAGTGACAGAATTATTTAGGACAGCCTTGTTGAAGTGAGGGTTCAGTTGAAATTAGCATAAATATGTAAGAATTTTTTTTAATTTTTAAATTTATAGGACAAACGGATTTGTCCTTTGAGTTCCAAATTTCTTTGAGGAAGGAAATAACATGGTTATAAATGTGCTTCAGGTATATTCATTTAGTAGCTGAATGAAGGCTGTTCTGGAGACTGATGGTTCCTTCAATTTAACAAACATTTATCAAGGGCCAACTAAATGCTAAGCATTCTGCTTAGCAATGAAAATACAAAAGACAAAAAAAGAAAATACTCCCAATCCTCTCAAAGAGATTATATTTTACAGGAGGTACAATACATATCCAAATAAGTAAATACAGGCATATATAATGCCAGGAACTGGATCAGTAAAACCTTGTGTAATTTAAAGGAAACTTTGTGTAAGAGTTGGGATCTAATCTGTGCTTTGATGAAAGCTAGGGACTCTAAGAGATAAAAGTGAAGAACAAGTACATTCCAAGGATGAGGAATTGTGTGGAATTACTGCAGTAGTAGAAGAGAAAATGCCATTAGATGAGGAAAAGTAGGAGAGCGGGTTAATATGAATGGAATAGAGAAGAAAAGTAACATACAATCAGACTGGAAAGGTAAATAAGAACCAGGTAACAGAAGGTTTTAAATGCTAGTTAAGTATTATCTCTTACAGGTAATAAGGTTCTACTAGAGATTTCTGAGTATGGGACATCTTGCTAAAATCCAGAGGAAGGTGTGAGAACTGAAACCATGTCACATAAAGACCAAGTGAAAGAACTAGGGATATTTAGTCTTAAGAATAGAAGACTTGTCATATGAAAAGGTACTCCAAATCACTATTGATGAGAGAAATGCAAATTAAGACAACTCTGAGGTACCACTACACACCGGTCAGATTGGCTAAAATGACAGGAAAGGATAATGACAGGTGTTGGAGGGGATGTGGGAAAACTGGGACACTGATACATTGTTGGTGGAGCTGTGAACAGATCCAGCCATTCTGGAGAGCAATTTGGATCTATGCTCAAAAAGTTATCAAACTGTGCATACCCTTTGATCCAGCAGTGTTTCTATTGGGCTTATATCCCAAAGAAATCATAAAGGAAGGAAAGGGTCCCACATGTGCTAGAATGTTTGTGGCAGCCCTTTTTGTAGTAGCTAGAAACTGGAAACTGAATAGATGCCCATCAATTGGAGAATGGCTGAACAAATTATGGTATATGAATGTTATGGAATATTATTGTTCTATAAGAAACGACCAGCAGGATGATTTCAGAGAGGCCTGGGGAGACTTGCATGGACTGATGCTGAGTGAAATCAGCAGAACCAGGAGATCATTATATATGGTAACAACAAGACTATATGATGATCAATTCTGATGGACATGGCTCTCTTCAACAATGAAATATTTCAAATCAGTTCCAATTGTTCAGTGAAGAAAGCCATATACACCCAAAGAGAGGGATATGAAATGTGGACACAACATAACATTTTCATGCTCTCTATTGATGTTTGCTTGCATTGTGTTTCCTTTCTCTGATTTTTTTTTTCTTGTAGATACGATTTTTCTTGCACAAAAATAAGTATGGAAATACGTATACATATATTCGATTTGTCAAGTATTTTAACATAATTAACATGTAGTGGATATCCTGCCATCCAGGGGAGGGGTGGGAAGTAGGGGGGGAAAATTTGTAACAAAGCTTTGTAAGGGTTAATGTTGAAGAATTACCCATACATATGTTTTGCAAATAAAAAGTTTTCATATTAAAAATAAAAGAATAGAAGACTTGTGTGAAGGATGGGAACAAAGTAAGAAGGAAAATAGTTGTCTTTAAACATCTGAAGGGCCACAATTTGTAAATGAGATCAGATTTGTTCATCTTAGTTCATAAGAGAACTGCTATGGTATAGGGAGTAAATTGTCACTTAATAAAAAGTCAAGTTTTTTTTTTAATTGATTAAAGCTGCCCCTAAATAAGATGAGTTATTTTGTGAGGTAATAGCTTTTTATTACTCTAAGTATTCAGGCTAAAACTGAATAATCATTTGTAAGAGGTATTATAAGATGACTTTAAGTTCCTAAAATACTTATCCCTTAAGATCATTCTGCTATCAAATGATCCCTCTTTGGCCATCAAATACTTTTTTAAAAAAAAATTTAAACAAAAGCCCTGACTTGGCCTAGAATCCATAAGATTATCTTTTGGCTTTGTTCTACCAAATTTTCCTCCATTACATTAGTATTTATTTCCAAATTTGCCCTTTTCTTTTTTCAGAGTAGTTACAGATTTGGAGAGATTCTATACTGTATTCCAAATTGTCTATTCTCTTGTTTTTTTTTTTTTTTAAATTGATTTCCTGTTGTAGAATTCCAAATTCTGTCAGCATTTTTATTTTCTTTTAATTTTTAAAAAAATTCTAATTCAAACCATTTATTCCATGATTTTTAAAGACCCTACAGAATTTATTCTCTTGCTTTCTTCTGCATCGTTTGGATTGCTTTCCATCACAATGCAATTTTCAATCACATTGTCTAACAATGACATTGGCCTTCTCCTCACCAAGGCCAATCCCTCAGTATATGCCCTTGATTCATCTCTTCCAATCTTCTTCAAAAGACCATCCTCCCTCTAAAATTCAATTCCTCTCCAACTCTTTTCTCTTTTCCTACTGCTTTCAAGCATGTACAAGTTTGCCTTATCCTTATCTTTAGAATACCTCCCCCTCTAGGAGTCAAACTCCTAAAAGTTATTTATACTTACTGCTTCCCCTTTGTTTTTTCTCACTCATTTCTCAATCCTTTATAGTTTGACTTCTAACCTCACCATTTTAAGTGAAAATTATTTCTTCTAATGTAGCAATCATCTCTTAATGGTCAAATATGATGATTTGTATTTGATGCCCATTCTTCTCAACCTATTTGCTACAACTGACACAGATGACTACCCTCTATTCTTGGATAACTTTCTCCACTTTAGTAACACTCTTCCTGCTACATTGCCCTAATTGCGCTGCTTCATCATCCATATGATGCCCTAAACTTTAGTGATCTGCAAGGCTCTGTCCTGAGTCTTTTGGTCTTTTCATTCTATACTCCCATTTTGGGGAGTATAGAATAACCTTCCATGAGTTTAACTACCATTTCTCTGCAGATGACTCACAACTGATGTATCTAGTGTCTTCCTGAGCCTTTAGTCCACTATCACCAGGCAACTGCCAATTGCACATTTCAAACTGTAGGTCCAGGAGACAACATATCCATAAGTGTACAGATTTTTTTCTTCTCCTTTAAACCTCTCTCTCCTTCAAACTTCCTTATTTCTTTTGGTGGCACCACCATCCTCTCAGTCTTCTAGGTTTATAACTTCAGCATTATCCTTGACTTTTATTCTTCTTCATTCAATATAATCCAACCAGTCGCCAAATTTTGCCAGTTTTTAACTTCACTATAACTCTTCCATCTGACCTTTTCCCTTAACTCAGAAAGCTATTGCCTTAGTTCTGGACTTCATCACTTCTTTATTCTAAGAGTTTCCTTTATTCAACAGTTTCCTAATTAGTTTCCTTACCTCAAATCTTTCCTTATTCCAATCCATTGTAAAGACTGTTACCAGAGAGATTTTCCTTATACTCAAATCTCTTCATGTGACTTCCCTATGCAATCATCCAAAGACTTTTTATTGCTTCTAGGAAAAAATGTGAACTTCTTTGCTTAGCTTTTAAAATGCTTTACTAGCTGGCTTTAACTTCTCTTTCCAGCATTACTGGCATTATTCATCACTCATCTCTGTTCCTCACACCTATCACTGTGGTGTCCTTGTGCTAATCATCCCTGGTGTCTGAAATATACTTTTTCATCTTTGCCTAACAGAATCTGTCTTCCTTTAAGGCTGAAGCAAGACCTTATTCATTAAGCCTCTCATGATCCCCCTATGCAATAATCTCCAAGTAGCTCCTAATTGCCAATGTGACAAAATATAGGTTTTTCTGCCTGGCTTTTATATATCCTTTCCCTCTTGGCTGTAAACCCATTTTTCAAGTCAAGCCAACAAACAAATATTAAGCATTTGTCACGTGCCAGGAACTGTGTTAAGTACCATAGATACAAAGATAAGACACAGTCCCTATTTTCCAGGAGTTTGTGACATAATGTAGGAGAAAACATGCAAACAACTATGAACAATCAAAATGTATACAAGACAAAATGGAGATAATCTTAGTGGGAAGTCACTAGCATTAAAGACTGGATGGCTTGTTGCACAGAAAGCATGGGAGAATCATAGCTGAAAACTGAAGGAAGATAAGACTGCAAAGAGGTTGAGAGTATTCCAAGCATGAAGGAAGGTCTGTGAAAAGGCAAGGAGACTAGAGATGAAGTATCTTGTGCAAGGAACAGGCAGGCATAGTCCTTGACATTCACTTTTCGCTGGTTTTCAGGACACTGCTGTCTCCTGATTTCCTATTTATCTGACCATTCTTCTCTTTCTCCTTTGCTGGATCCTCCTCCACATTATGCCCTCTAATCACACATATCCTACAGGGTTCTGTCCTGGGCCGCCTTCTCTTCTCCCTTTATACCATTTCATTTGGTGACTTCATTGGCTCCCATGGATTTAATTGCCATTTCATTGCAGTTTCTTGGCAAGATAATGCAAAAGCTTACCAATCAAGAGTACAAGATCTTGGAATTGAAACTGCAATGGAAGGAAATGCAAAGATAGCCAGAATTCAGGCAGCATGGTTGAGAATAACCTGAAAGTTGCATGGTAGCTTGCTTCTAGTCAAGATAGGCAAATCTAATAACAATAACAATGCTTATATATTTACTGGTTGGCTTTTACAGCCAAGACAATTGAGTGAAAGGGAATGGAGAATAGAAGATCCCATTATATTTACTATGTTTCCTATTTTAAAAATGCATTCGATAAGTTCAGCCTTTGAGAGGATTTGAAAAAAAATCTTTTTTTGCAAAGTGAAAATATGATTAATTAATGCGCAATATTCAGTATACTGTCAGCTATGGCTGGGTTGTTGCTTATTTCACTGAATGGCCAGTTTTATTTAAAATAATTTTTTTTTTAATCACAAAGGATGGCTTACTGAGTAGAAGGATATATTCAGAAACACAAGTGATGTAAAAACAAATGAGAGCAATACAAGTAAAGAAACTCTTGATTCTATGAAGAAAGAACAACCTCAATTGAACACTTTTCTCCCCTAAATGTCTTTCTCATCTATCCAAGTCAAATAAGATTGCCCCAAAACATATAACAATCAAGATCATGGAGACCTTTTTTTTTTCCCTGATGTTGTTATGATCAAGCAGTAATACAAAAAAGAAAGAAATTTTGTACCATCCCTGAACATGTCCACAGTGGAGTATAAAAGAAAGATATCCACCAGATAGTATTTATGAATGATACTGAACTGATTATATAAACCCCCCAAAATACTTCAGGATTTTAAAAAATGTTATATATCATAATTCAAGTAAATCCAAGATAACTATCCACGCAGGAAAAATCAAATGGATAAAAATACATGGGCTTAAATAGAATTGACCACCAAAATAAAAATCTTCAGGAAACACTGAAAATTCCCCTTAGGGAATCATGCCATGTTTTTAATGATGCTATGCTTCATCCTATAACAAAGCTGTCTTCTGAATATGAATATTTGTTCAATCAGTAAGCATTTATTACATGCCTGTGGTAGGTACTGAGTATATAAATATAAAAACATGACAGTCTCTGCCTTCAAGGAACTTATATTCTACAGAAAGAATTTATGTTCATTGTTATGTAAATACAGACTTATTGATTATTTCCCCCCAGAGGGGAAAGGAATAACATCTGAAGGAATAATGAAATTTGCAAGACTGCATGGCTATTAGCTATAGAATATCACAATAAGAAAGTTATTTACAGTAACTCTGGGACAAGAGCACAATAATTTACTTTAGATAAAATAAAATTATTTAATCATGGATTTTATGTAAAACTCTTTTAAAACTAGTAAATTAGGTACGATTATTAGATACCAAATGTAGAATCTTAACTCTTTTAATAATATGCAAATTTCTGTGAAATTACACAGAATACCTAGTGTTTATTTACCTTTGCAGTTCATAGTTAGTGTATAAATCTTGCTAAGAAATGGAATGTTAATATTCATGTTTTATTATCTATAATTAATATGCTATGTATAATGCTACTTTCAAGTTTCAACTAGATTATTAAAATTAAGCTATAAGATTATAAAATCAACATGATTTTCCATTTTCTTTCTTGTTACTCCCTAGAAATAAGGTTATGCACTTTTCAAAATGTTATACTTTCAGGCCAGATTTGTCAGTCTGAAAGAAAGCAACCCATTTTCCCTTTGCCTAATTTATGGTTAGCAAGTTAGCAAGTGAGAGAATCTGAAGGAACAACAATTCTCCAGGAAATTGCATATGCTTCTTTTCTATTTACCATGGTCATTATTGATTTTGAGAAAAGAACAAAAAAGACCTGAAATCACTTTGTACTATGCTTTTAAACAAACAAGTGATGTTAAGGTAATATTATTTAAGAAATACATTTTTAAGAATATTACACTAACCTCATCAGGGCTGGATGCCTGGTAAGTTCGATTTTCATCACTGAAATCTTGATCCACTTCTGCATATTCTGTTTCACCAGTCACTCCAGTCCGTGACTCGTACACAGGCGTGACATTGTGACAAAGAGCAATAGCTTTCACTGCCTCATGTATTCGATTGCTAACACTTTTTCGAACTTTAGGAGTTGAAGAATGAGATTTTCTGGATGGTGTCGAACCAGTACTGTTACCACTAGTTTGAAAAAACATCTTTAAAATAAGAAGCAAAGACAAAAAGTAAAACAAACAGTGAGAGATAAATATGGCAAACTGAACAAAGAAACTATGCAATTAAATTAAAGATTATTAATATACTCTATTCTTCTAAAATTAATAATGTTTAGGGGAAGATATTTTATTATCTGTTTTCAAGCATGTATTTCTTTACAGAATAATATTACTTTTGGCTAGAACTAAAAAACATAATTTTCATTTACTCTTAACTACTTGAACATATCTACTATTAACGTCAAATGTTTCCATGTGGTAAAATCTATGAAAACATACATATATAATATTTAAAATTTCAAAAAATCCATTCTGGTAATTCCATTCTAATTGTATACTTTATTTTTTAAAAGTTCTTTTCAATTTGTTCATCTACTACCCAAAAAAATTACATATAATCTAATACAACACTGGACCTTTTATTTCTGACAGTTTCCATCTGAATTAACTGCAATATGTATAAAATAATATTGAAGTAATTTAAAGAAAAGAAATAAGTTATCTCTGCTGTTTTGGGTTAGCTGAAGGATTTTCCTTTACACAATAAAAAAAGGGGGGCTATCATAGTTTTTAACTTTATAATTTGGTTTAACCACAATTAATTAAAAAAAGAAATAAAACCCAACAACCCATCTTATATATTGATTAAAATGACTTCTGCGAGCATAGTTTTAAATAATGTTGCCCTTAATGTAACTACCAATTCATCACCATGGTAGATGTTGGCCTCTACTCAAATTCAGCTATATGATTTAAAATAATTGATTTCCTCTAGAGATGATGATTATTTTTGATTGTTAATCTACTTGGAAAAAGACCTTTTAAGCGTAGGGTGTGAAATAGCAACTTTACTTGATTTCGCCACTCTCTATCAACTTTAGGGTAACTTCAAAACAAGCTTCCTTAGAAACCAAGCCTCCTGTTTTTTGACTGAGTGTACTGATCCACTGAACCGTGAACATTATGCCCATCAAATTACAGTGTTGTCTAATAAAGGGTTTAACTTTTCTGCTCATCTGGCACTGCTTTTCAATGAAAGCTTTAAACCTCTGCATTTGCATTCTGCTAACACTGATGCCATTACAGTCGCAAATAAATTAAGCCGATTTACTCCTTCTGAATTATGTTATGTTTATTGATGCTTGTATAATTTAATTTCACACAAATTCCATTAAAGATTATGCCCTCTATCACAAAATGCTTCCAGTGGGGAAATATAATCAGGTTATAATAGATTTGTGTGTTGCATTACAGTGGACCTAGTAGACTATTGTCATCTTAATAATAAAACACAACACAAACAAGGGATAAAATCAATGTCACATAAGAACTACTGTCTAACTAGCTAACCAACTGACAGCTTCTATTAAAAAGGATTAAATAAAATCCTTCTCAGATGGAAACAATTATTGAATATTTGTTTTTCAAAAATATAAAGTTCATTTTTCCCGTCTTAAATTCCTTACTAATTGAAATTATGTTTAACATTATTATTCAGGAATTATAGGAAAAAAATCTGAAAAAGATGAAGAACTTTAAGAAAATCAAGTAATACTTTGCAAATGAATGCAAAAAGACAGACAGATGACTGAGTTAGGGAAAGTCTTCCCCCAACTCCTCTCTATAGGAAATAAAAAGGTCAATCACATATTCCTATTATTTTATCCTTCCTAAAATAGAAATAACAGATAGAATAACAGATTCCTTAGGATAACAGATAATCCTATATATTATTTAATTAAATCTAAATGATGCATTTATCCAAATAAATAATACCTCTGTAGGCAATACCTCTCTTTAATCCCCCCCCAAAAAAAACCCAAACCCAAATTCAAAGGAAAAAGCTGATTAGATGCTAGACTATTCATAAAAGTTCTTTTAACCCAAGAAGTAGCCATAAAATTATTTTGGTTACAACTTTTAATTATGTGCTTCCAAATCTGTTACAATGGAATATGTTAATTTATAAAAAGAATTAAATTTCCAATTCTGTTTTAACTTGAAATATGATACAATCAATAGACAACATTGGTACCAAAATTATATCTCCAAAATTAAAGAAACAATTTTATCAATCTAACATATTAGGTGATAACTATAAAATAACAATATTCTGTCACTTTCTACTACTGGAAATTTATTTAACAGGATTATACATGCTATCAGTAAAGCATAAACTTCATAGAGAAAAAACCCAGTTACAAAGAAAGTCTGGCTAAGTTCTGTCTTCCAAAGTCAGCATTACGGAGAGGGTCATTTACATGGCTGATTTTGGTTACAAATTAATAAATGCAAAGACTGTCACAAAAAGCAGATTTTACATGTTGATTTAATCTGAATGCAGGGGTGCAGGGTGAGAATCTAAAGGAATAATACTTAAAGGAACAATGTTGGAGCTGGCAAGCTTTAAAAACTATCTACAAATATACACATATATGATTTATCTATATTTAAACTAATAGCCCAATATTTCATCATAAAAAAGAAACTTGATATTTAATACATTTGGGGGGGAGGATTTTATCAGGAGTAAAAAATAAAAGAGAAAGAATCCCTTTGTCCTTTTAATAGAAATTGGGTATTAGAAGAAAAATTACCTGTGAGTAAGAATTAATGATATGATTTTGAATTTCATCCATTGTATCAGTTCCATAAGATACAGTACCTAAATGGAGACGTTTAAATATCATCTCATTTTGAGTAAGTGTTCCTAGGAAAAAATAATGAAATGAAAAAAGAGTAATTCATTTAAATATGTTCCAAAGAGAATGAAACATTTACTTTCTTTTTGTTACCTTCCTGCAATATGTTGTATCTTCTATATACCTATGAACAAAGAATCTTTCATCTTTCTTACCTATGATTCTTAATTAACATGTTATATTTTTTCTCTTGTTAACGAGATCAAGAAAGGGATTCCAAGTATGTCAGAGCTTAATTGGTCACTTAAATAAAAAATATGTGTAGTTTTATATTTTAAAAAGTTATGTACTGGGGCAGCTAGGTGGCTCAGTGGATAGAGCACCAGCCCTGAAGTCAGGAGGACCTGAATTCAAATCTGGCCTCAGACACTTAACATTCCCTAGCTGTGTGACCCTGGGCAAGTCACTTAACCTCAATTGCCTCAGCAAAAAGCAAAGAAAAAAAAGTTATGTACTAAATTGGATATACTCAAAAATTTTATATTTTATAAAAATTATATATTTTGGGAGAGAAAGACATATGAAATATAATTAATCAACTCCTGTGTTTCTAAAACTTTCAGCAACTTTATATTGCTCTGTGTGGTATCCCAAGTCCTTCAATAAAAGGTGATGATTTTAATTTTTAGCTTTATCTCATCCTTCTGCTGTCACATACTGATTTATGCAAATGAGACTATTCTTCATTACTGAATGAGCTCTTTATTAGAATGTCCTCCTTTGACCTCTACCATCTATTTTTTTTAAACATTAAGTTTTAAAGTTGTGAATTTTAAATTCTCTCCTCCTCTCCAATACTTCTCCACTCACTGAGAAGATAAGCATTATGATACTCATTATACATATGAAGTTGTGCATAATATATTTTCATATGAATGTTACCAAAAAAAAGACAGAAAAACAAAGAAAGTTTAAAAAACTTTTTCAATCTTTTCTTACTCTCTTTAAAGATGGAAAGAATTTTTCAACATGAATCCTTTGGAATTGTTATAGATTATTTTATTGACATGAGTGGTTAAGTCTTTCACAGTTTATCATTCTTACAATATTGCTGTTAATATATATAGTGTCCTCCAGGTTTTGCTCACTTCACATAGGTCTTTGCAAGTTTTTCTGAAGCCATTCCCCTCGTCATTTCTGATGGGACAATAGTATTCCATCACAATTATATACTACAATCTTCATTTTTCAGCCATCCTCTAACTGATGGGTCTATTATCTGTTCTTAAAGTTCAATTCAAACTTCCATGAAGCCAACCCTGGCTTCTCCAGAGAATAATAATCTTTCCTCTTAGAATTCAGCTAATATTTCTTATTTCACTCTCCTCTAATACAATTGTAATAGTTTTTTTTTTATATTTTAGAAAGGTAGGTGCCATGTCTCTCTACCAGTTTCTATTTTGTCAGGAAAAGAACACCTTAATTCACATCCCCCTAACCTCCTAGTACATAACACAATGTTTTGTAGAAGTAGTAGACATGGCCTAATCATTCAAAGTGTCTTTAAAAGTGGTCTAAGATGTTTTATTATAAAACCATTTGAAATTAACTATCAACAAAACATTTCTCAAAAACCACATAAGAGGCAAAACCAAAATAAATCTAATAGTTTGAACTGTTGCAAAATAAAGTTTCTTTAATATGGGGGTGAGGGATAATAATCACAACAGAATTTTTAAATTCACATTTAAATCTATATGTATAATTTGAAAGAGCAGCAAGATTTTATTTATATCTAAACTGGAAAGAAACAAGCAAAGAAGGGAACCAACATTTGGAACTGTGCTAAGTGCTTTACAAATATTATCATATTTGAACCCTAGCAAGTAAGTGCCATTATTATTCTCATGTTATTAAGAAATGGGCAGATGCTTTTTGTAGTGGCAAGAAACTGGAAATTGAATGGATGCCCATCAATTGGAGAATGGCTGAATAAATTATGGCATATGAATGTCATGGAATATTATTGTTCTGTGAAAAATGACAAGCAGGATGATTTCAGAGAGGCCTGGAGAGACTTGCATGAACTGATGCTGAGTGAAGTCAGCAGAACCAGGAGAGCATTATACACAGCAACAAGACTATACGATGATCAATTTTGATGGACATGGTTCTCTTCAACAATGATGTGATTCAAACCAGTTCCTATTGTTCAGCGATGAAGATAGTCATATACATCCAGAGAGAGACCTGTGGGAACTGAGTGTGCACCACAACACAGCATTTTAACGCTTTCTGTGAATATTTCCATGCATTTTGTTTTCCTTCTTAGGTTGTTTTTTTCTTCTTCTCTTTCTAGATCTGATGTTTCTTGTGCAGTAAGATAACTGTATAGATATGTATACATGTATTGCATTTGTCATATAATTTATCCTATTTAGCATGTATTAGATTACCTGCCATCTAGGGGTGGGGGTGGAGGGAAGGGGGGGAAAGCTTGGGAAAAAAAAATTTTTGCAAAGGTCAATGTAGAAAAATTACTCATATGTTTTGTAAATAAAAAGCTTTATAAAAAAAAAAAAGAAAAAAAAAAAAGAAATGGGCAGATGGAATTGAACCCAGGCCTTTCAAATTCTAGGTCCATTGCTCTCTCCACTGCTCCACCTAGTTGCCTCCATTGGCAAGTCTTAAATGAATAAATTAAATGTTAGATTCTTTCAATCAACAAGTACAAATTCAACTCAATTCCATAAATATTTACCAAGCACCCACCATGTGTTAGGCACTGTACTAAGTGTACAAATAAGAAAAAGAGAAAGTCCTGTCCTGAAAGAAATTATCTAATGGGGAGAAAACCACAAAGGAAGCTGAAAAGCTTGGGGAAGGAGGGAGAAGAGAGTGTAGTAAGGGAGAAAACCAGAGGGTACCTAGTTAGTGCAGAGGGAGAGGTTAAGGGAATTGGGAAAGAGTTCAAATAGAAGTTAGTACTTGATCTGTTTCTCAAGGGAAGAGTGAAATTCCATGACAAATAAGAGGGAAGGGTGCATTCCATGGAAGAACACTAGCATGAAATTTCATGAGTGAAAAAGAGGGAGAAAGACAGTTCTGGCTAGACTGGAGTACTGACAAGGGAATGATGTTTACTGAGGCTAGAAAGAGAATTTGCAGTTAAGCTATGAAAGGTTTTAAACACTAAACAGAGTGCACAAGAACCCAATGGAGTTAACTGATCAGATAGGGAATTCACATGCCTAAATCTATATTGAAAGAAAACTGCTTTGGCAGCAGTGGAACTGAGGAAAGACTTCAAGCAGGGATGCCAATTAGGAGACTGTTGTAGGGCCTGAATATGGTAGCTCTCAATGGAAAGAAGGGTTCTGATGAGCAAGATACTGTGAAGGCAGAAATGATAAGATTTGGCATCGGACTGGATTTGTAGGCTGAGGGAACATGAGGAATATAGGATGCTGCTGGGGTTAAAAACCTGAAAAACTGAAAAAATGGTAGTGCTGTCAATGGAAATAGGGAAGTTCAAATGCAGGATGGATGGACATAAGAAGGAAAGATAATGAAGTTAATTTTGGACATGATGAGTTTAAGATGTCTGGGATGTACGGTTTGAGATGTCTAATAGGCAATACTATGAGAAGAAAGCAAGAGGTTTCCTGCCAAATTACTTTCTTAAAAAAACCTAATTTTGGGGGGTACTTCATGAAATTTTTAAATTAAAAGAAAATTACTTCAACAGGCACTGTTTGAATGTTGAGATAAAGTATTATGATAAAAAAAATAAGAACGCTTTCATTTGGTTCACATTTCCATAATTGTTCTAAAAACAAGTTATAAAGTTATAAAACTTAAAATAAAACTAAAATTTAACTATGACCACCATGTGGCAGTGGGTTTCAGTGGAAGGTATTTTTGAATTTTTTTTTACCTAAATAGTATATAATTTTCATTAAAATACTTTTCAACATGATAGATAATCTAACCTTCCTTCTCAAATTTTGCAACGTGCTCTTATTCCTACCTCTGTTCATTTTAAAATTTTATTTCCAAAGGGTAGTCAAATTCTCACTTAAAAATAATGAATGTAAACAATCAAATGAATTTCTAAAATTGACCTTGTAGAGTGTTAAGATTGTCAATGTCTTTGCATTCTGCACCTGAAGCTCCTTCTTGTTCCCTGGCCCCCAGCAGCCAATTACTAAAGATCAGGAAAAAAAAAAAAAAAAGTTTTCATCAAGGTCATTGGCTCAATGTCACAAACAGATTATGTTTTTAATACTGGAAATGACGTTAAAGAAGATGCATCAGTTTATCAACATGGGACCTTTCCATTTGACTTGCAGTTGAAATCTCCTCTGTGATAGCTTCCCCAATAGAATGTGAACTTCATGAAGGCACTACTTTTTTATTTGCTTAACATTGTTATTTGCTCAATTATTTGCTTAACATTGCTTAACAGAGTACCTTGCCTACAGTTAAGTCTAAATGCTTTCTCCTTCATTCATTTTTAAATCACAAGAAATATGAAAAGTCAGAACTATGATTCAAAATGCCCAATTCTATTCTCAACTCTCCAACTGATGTGCTGTGCCCCATGATTAGTCATTAACTTTTACAATATAGCTTTTCATTTATAAATTAGAAACCACATTAGATCTTCCTAACACATTGATATCTAACCTAAAAGAACTAGAACTAGAAGACAGGGAAAAGGGAGAGCTTCTCAAGTTTTATTTTGCTTGTTTTGTCTACAAATGAGGAAGATTTTTTGACTGGCCCCAATCTACCTTTCCAATTTATAACACGTTATTTCTTTTCATGTTCCTAGTGATCCCCAAAAGAATGTGCAGAATGACAAAAGTTCTTCAGGAGTCCAAAAGGGTAAAATTTGTGCATATTTTCAAAAACTGGAGAATATTCAAACTAAAGGCAATTGAGTTTGACTTTGATTTCTAGCAAAATTCTATAAATTTTTACTTAAGACATGTTTATTAAACAACGAGAAAAGTTGTTCATAGTCTATGACAGTCTTGCTCTAAAAATTTTAAGATAGACTTTAATATGGCTCAATGTTAAGTCAGACTTTTGGTTTCAAAAACTCCACAGCTTTACAGAAGCTGTGGCTATAGAAGAGTGTGATTAAAAAAAAAAATCTGGAAGATATATGGTGGGACTTAAAAATCCTAGAGTCCAGAACTATGAAAGTGATAATCCTAAGTCATCTAAAGGAAGGACAGCATATACCATTTTAATTTTTATGGTGTCAAAAGAGATAATTATTAAAATGGAACTGCTACATGAATTTGGTTTTGGTCTTAATAATATCCCTTTTGACAAAGATATAAAAATATATAAAGTTTTTAGAAAATTCATTAATCTAGCTTTATTGTGATTATCTTTATTTTCCATTACTAACTTTATTTTCTATATCATATTTAGTAGTTGGGGGAATTACTCATTTTGGAAATTTGGATGTCATTGGAAGAGAATAAGTAAAAAACCATTACATAATGCAGTAAGTAGTGTTCAAAGATTAGAAATTGTTTAGATAGCTAACCTTCATTCAGTCTATGTAACTGATTTATTATTGTGTTTTAGAAATATACTAATTCTGTAAGTTATGGGCTCTTTGAGGATATAAACTGTCTTTTGCATCTTTTTGTATTCCTCAGTGCTTAGAACCATACCTGGCACATAGTAGGCACTTAATGAATGTTTATTAACATTCCAGATATGGGGGACAGTCAAATGAAAATGCCTGAAGCTGAGAGGAGAGAGGAGTAATCAAGGTAGAAAGGTGCCAGATTATAAAGGGCTTTGCATGCCAAATACAAAATTTTATAGTTGATCCTGGAGATAATAAAGGGCCAATGGAGTTCACAGAGTAAGTGAATTCTTATATGTCAGGAAAAATCTCTTTACTGGCTGAATGGAAGATGAATTTGACTGGGGAGAAAACTGAGGCAGGCAGAAAACACCAGCGGGCAACAGTACAAGCATAAAGTGATAAGGGCCTGCACCAGCCAGTACAGTGTCAGAAGAAAGAAAGGAGTATATTTGAGAGATGTTGCAAAGGTAAAATGGGCAGGCCTGATCTAAAGATTAGAGAAGGAAAAGGGAGAAGGGAGGAGGAGAACCTTCTTTTTGTTGAATTTGGAAAGTAAAATTAAATCTCTGATAGATTGGTGTTAGATATGTTTATATACTTAAGCTTTTTATTCTGTAGCATAATCTAGGGAACATGAGATAAATCATCACAGAGTTGGCTGAAAATGATTCTGACTCAATAAATCCATTTTCAAATTTGGCATATTATAGACAATTCTTTTTTTTTTTTTTTTTTTGGTAGCTGTAATTAGGGAAAAAAAAACAACCTTCATTTCTGAAAACTGATTTATACAAGCAAACTGAAATGATAATATACCATAATTCATAGCATAGTGATAAATTTTCTTTATAACCTCAATTTTTGTTTCAAAACAAATTTAAATTAACAAAAAAATCCCACAGTTCTAATATCATTAAATTTCTTAAGTTACTCATAAATCATGTTACAAAAGCTTTTTTTCGAAAAACTGATTACATCTTTTGTCAAAGCAGAAATGGAATGAATCTATGACTATGATTCTTTCATTTAGATGAATACAACTTTAGTGATTTCTTTAAAAAACATGGATGGTGACTACAAATGGATATTTATGTTTTGCTCCTCAAAATCATTTTTTTCATTTTAAGGTTAATATTGGAACTTTTATTATAAATACCACATATGTATTGATAACCAAACTTTCTAGAATTTAAGTGGTGGTTGAACACCATTGAAATCTGACAAATTTGTATGAGTTATATAAGATTTTTTTTAAAACTCAATTTTAGGTGACTTTTAGAATTTTCTGTGGTATATTATATTACTTTTGTTCTCTTAATAAATAAAAGTATCCAATATATTCCCAAATTTGAAAAGTTGCAAACAAATGGAATGAACTCAATTTTAAGATACCCAGATGGTATGGCAGTCACCTGATGACAGACTTTCAAAGTAGATTTTCAATTTTTTTTTTGGTATATACTTATCAGAGAAGGGAAATAGCATTTGTCAAAAAGTTTGGGTAGGATTTCTGAAAAAAAAATTTAGTAGGCTCTTTAATGAAGGAAAGAGTTTTCTGACTACAATTGTATCATTAAACACAGAGCAAAGCAGGCAAAGAGGAAATTAATTTCTCAGGAAAAAATCCTGCAGGCATCATTCCCTGGGTAGCAACAGATGTGATTCACAACAGAACACTGGATAATTTTTGAGAAGCAGATGCAGAGCTTTCTGATCAAATATTACTAAATTGTAATTTGGTTTAATACCAAAGCTCTAACAGGCTACAATAAAACAGCAAGCAAGTACTTGCAATATATAAGCATTAATAACTTTGCCAGTACATTACAAGGATGTGCAGATATACCTTTTCCACAATGTCTCCACTTTATTGGAAAGATAGTTTTTCTTAAGAAAATATTAAGATGTTAATTTAAATAATATAGTTTGACAATTGATACCTTAAATAACAAATTTAGAAATGAAAAAACTGACATTTCATTTCCCAAATGATCAGACTAATTTATGATCTCACAATACAATAACATATTATACATTAATAGTTTCAAAACATTTCATATTTACAGGAAGATACACATTTTTAAAGAAATATCTATCAGTGTACCAGGCTTCCTCAAAGATTATGAATCCCATACTGTATGCATCTGTTCAAGCATTTTATGTGTTAAGTATTTCAATTGGTCCAAACACCCCTAAAATGTTAATTACAGCACTCAAATACAAGTATATGCATTAGTAAATAATTGTGCTAGGAAGACTGTTCATGTTATAATTGAATACCCTGGTTATTGTCACAAAGAGCTTGCAGAGTCACAGCCTGAATTCAAGAATATTGAATACAAATTTCTCAATCTTATTTTTTGTGATTATAAGCCTTGCATACACTAAAGAATATAAAATATAATACACTGCTGCCCCAGAAAAGCTTTGGAAACAGTATATTCCCCCATAACAGATGACGCCTTTCTGTCAAACTTATATGTGATTCAAGTCCAAACAACATGGCATTTTGGGTAATGGATGCTATAATTAAAATGTGAGTCCTAAAAAACCTGTTGTTTTAGTGGGTGTTTTTTAGTAATGGCTTTGTTCTACACAAAGATAAAAACTCCCTAACAAAGGAATTAATGTATTGCTTTAATAGGCTGCGCCCTGAGTTAAGTTTTAAAATTTATGAGTTCTCTGCAGCATTGTTCTTTAAACAATGGCATTGTCAAATGCAACCAGTGAGAAGATTAAAGTTCTCCCAGCAGATTAAGTACAAATTATCTGTCCTCCTGTTTCAGCATCATTTGTTCATTTATCACATAACGTCTAGTATTTCTGGTCAGTGTCAATATGCTCTGCATCCTTGCAGTTAACAGATGTCTTCTCTTGTCGAATGAATTACTTTATGTTTCACGCACTGGTGGCCGCAGATGTGTCACTATAGCAACATCATTAATTTCAGATCTTACCGGAAACATGCACTCCAATCAAACCTAATTATACCACATTGCTTTCTTGTCCCACAATAAGGAAACTATAATGCAATTATTGGGATACTTCATTTTCTATTCTGCTGTGGCAAATGAGAGAGCCACTGTGATGGACGCTTCTTGTCAAAAAGCTTATTGATGAAGCACAAACCCAATTTACAATCATATAAAGGACTACCTTGCAATTATGTTAGTAATGTAATGCTCCTTAGACTCAACAACTAATTCTTAATCATTTCAGCTGAAAGCTTGGGTCACAGCAAAAGATTTTTTCAGACTGTTTGAGATTTTTCTCTTTACTTCCAACAGAGAGAAATGTGGAATGTTATATTTAAGCTGAAACACAATCACCTACTGATAACTGTACTTCCTCCCCATGTCCTTTAAGAAAAAAAAAAATTAGGTCACTTCAGTGATCTTTAAAATCTGACACACTTCTTACTTAACAGTTCCACAAGAGGGCAGGAGAGAAATTATTTATTTATACAACCAAGTTAAAGTACAAAAAAAATGTTATTTTTCTATCACATATTTTTTTTTGCAGGGGAATAAAATTTACAAACATTCCTGAAAATTTAAAATACTCTCATTTTCATTAGCAAATCTAGTAAATACTATACTAGAGGAAATAGGAAAAATAAAGCACAGGGAGGGAAATTAAAAGTGCCAATTAAAAGTTAGGAATAATTGGTAACCATATATTTTTACTGTCTGTTTTACTTTTTCTCAATTCAGAAATAATGAAGAGGATTCACTTGATCATTTTTTACATTTCTAAAATATCAATATAAATTATTGGGGAGAGGTTTAATTTGTGGGTGACAGGATTTTCTTCAGCTACTTTCAAAAATGATTATTGTTTTCTGATATATGTATTAAGAAATTTTGTTATAAAATGTAGCTTTTATATTTTATAACTCTAGGCTATAGAATATAGCTTTGCTAGCATGAAAATCAAAAGATTTTATATAGGTAATTTTAAAAAGGATTTTTAGCTATTCATACAGAAATCAGTAAGTCAGTTAACAAGCATTTGTTAAATGCTTATAATGTACAAAACTCTATCCTAAGAGCTGGTTTGCCTGACAACAAAAAGCAAAAACTTGTTCTCTGTCTTCAAGGATCAGATAACTATGTACACACAAAGTATACAGAGTAGATAGACAGTGGGGAAAGTGGGATTGCTAGAAAAACCAGTAAGCAGTGAGGAAGGAGAGTAAAGCAACGACTCCAGAGAGGGAAGGCCTTAAGTGAGGAATGAATTAGTGGAAGTGCATGTATGAAGTACTTACTATAAGTAAATAACTATGCTCATCCCTGGGGAAACCAACAGGAAGGGATTAAGTATTAAGTGGATACTATATGCTAGGCACTGTGCTAAGGGCTTTATGAATATCATCTTATTTGATCCTCACCACAATCCTGTGAGGTAAGTGCTATTCTTATTCCCATTTTACAGTTAAAGAGACTGAGGTATACAGAGGTAACTGACTTGTTCCAACTAGCCCAATAGTAAGAGTCTGAGGCTGGATTTGAACTCAGGTCTTTCTGACACTAGGTCCAGCACTCTCTTCACTAAGATCACATTCTACTGAGTCAGACAATACCTATAAGAAGTTTTAGCTATTAAGAGAAATAGAAAATTCCCAAGATGTTTAGCATACAGTGGCAAAATATATGGTAGTGCATTCTTTTTGATGCTATTTCTACTAATAAAATCATCAATTTCTGATGTTGAGCCACCTGAGAGGCTCAAACACTTTGTTGATAAGAACTTTCTATTTGGGCCTTCCGAGAAGTAGTAGCTATTGTACATCTCCCCAGGGAGGCTCTGCAGGCTTTTCAGTTCAGAATTCTGAACTATCTCCAATCTGAGAGTAAACAAGGTAGTGACTGAGGAGGGTGGTGGGCTGATGGTACTTTCCCCCTCATACCTGATGTTTCACTTACACTGCCTTCCTATACAAGTTGGTCCACAGTTGCCTGGTCTTTTCTCCAGATGAGTGCTTCCCTGCATAATAGGTATGAGGACAGGACTGAATGCAGGACTGGTGGGCTGACGCATCACTATTCCCGAGGCTCTTAGCTTCTGAGTCCTGTGCTTTGTTCATCTAGGGCTCAGCAGAATAATGGCTGAGGCAGTGTTGATGATCTGACTCACCTGATAAAAGCTGCCTTCTGTCTCTCTCAGGGGAGCAAGAAGGTTAATGCTAATGGATCATAGAATATATAGAAGAAAGTCTAAGACTAGAGATAGGAAGGGCCAGATTAGGAGGGGCTTTAAATACCACACAGAGAATTTCAGATTTGCTTCTGAAGGTAAGAAGGAGCTCCTGGAGTTTTCTGAGGAACAGAGGGACATATTTAGATCTGTTCATTAGGAGTTGGTTAGCTCTCGACCTCCATTCCCCCATCCCCAATAATATTCTTAATTTTCTTGGATGGTTTTTGTTTTTTTAAGTTTTCCCTCAAACTCTCTCATTTGAATTTTGAAATCTTTTTTTTGAGTTCTTCTATAAATTCTTTCTGGGCAGGAAACTAATGTTATTCTTTGGAGTAGAATAGGCTTTTGCACTATTAGTGTAAGCACTTCTAATCTTGGGGGAAGGCACGATGGCACTTCTATTTTCACTTCAGGTCTCCCCTCCAAGTTGGAACCCCAAACTAAAAGTTCTCCCCTCTTGCAAGTGCCCACAACCAGGAATGTCTCTGCCCCCTGCCTCTGTAGTCAGCAGCATTATCTGTAGCACTGGTATTCCTAATCAGCTGAGGTTCCCTCAGTCTTCCCCGACTTCGACCCCCAACTCCCCAGGCTGTCCTGTCTGGGAAAGGTCCTATGGGTAGGTCTGAGGCTCTGGTCAAACCCAGCCCAGCTAGTCCCAGGGTTCTCCACTTGCTCTTTCTGTGGAGCTAGTCTGAAAGTGTTTACACTTCACATTTAAATTGCCTCCTAGAGTCTTTCCTCACTCTTCTCAGGCGGTCCTTGGAGGATCCTGTTCTGCCCCAAGTCTTCTTTCACCAGTCTATGTTTGCCCTGAGGTGCAAATTTGTTCTATTTGTGGGGGAAATCTGGAAAGCTTGACATTTTCTGAACTACCTTGCCATTTTCCCAGAATCCTCAAAGGTGGAAATTTTAAGATTTGGCAACAGTGGATATTAGGATAAGAATGAAGAGTTGAACATAACACTAAAGTTTTAAACCTGGGTGAGGGAAAGGCTGATGCTGTGCTAATAACATGAAAGTTTGGAAAAAGTGCATTTTGAAGGAAAATGTTATTTTTTGGTTATTGAGTATGAAGTGTCTATAAAGTATCCAATTTGAGATTTCCCAAAGGCAACTGTTATTGTAAGACTGGAGGTTAGGACTAGATATAAACATCTGGGAATCATCTATAAAGATAATTAATTCAGGGAAGCTGATAAGATCACTAAGTGAGATAGTGTAGTGGGAGAAGAAAAGAGGCATAGAATAGAATCTTCATGATTTGTGAGAGTGACTGATGGATAAGATGAGGTGAGAAACCAACAAAGGTGTATTTAGGAGTAGACAAACAAATTAAGGGGAAAACAAGGAAAGATCATTGTCACAAAAATCTAGAGAGAGAGCATCCAGGGAAGAAATTGATAATAGTATTAAAGAGTACAAAGAGAAGTCAAGAAGGATGAGGACTGAAAAAAGGTCTTGAAATGTGTTAGCTAAAGGGTCATTGGTGATTTTGGAGAGAGCAGTTTTAGTTGGGAATGGTGAGGTCAGAAGCCAGACTTTAAAGGTTTACAGAACTTTAAATAGAAGCATTGAGTACAGACAGCTTTCTCAAAGAAAAGAATATAATAGAAGTATGGTCTCACAAACTAAATAGAAACATATAAAAATCAGAATTAGCTAAAGTCTCCAAAGATGGCCAAATACTCTGTGTTCTTCTACTTTGTTCCTATGTACAACTCACATGACAACTTTAAAGGCAAATGCCATGGGAATAATAAAATGAGTATGAAAATGAGAATGAATGCCACTAGCTACAATTTTTTGACTTAGCCATTTTTATAGATAGAAGAGGTAACATGGCATAGTGCATAAAGAATTGAAGTCATAGATTATGCCTTTGACAAATACTATCTTTGTTACTGGGAGCAAATCACTTGACCCCTCAGTGTCCCTCCTTTGAAAACTAATTAAGTTGATGGAGCCAAGATGGCGGAGTGAAAAGGCGACTTTCTGCCTCTCCTCTGATCTTCTCTCAAATCAACAATAAAATAAGCCTCTGAACTGATCTTCAAGTCAACGAACTCAGAAATATTTGGACACGGCTCTCAGGATAACTTCATATCAGGTTAGTCGGACTTGGACAGAGAGATAGACGACTTCTGTGTAGGCCGGAAGTGAGGGTGGGACTCAGCTCAGCTCAGCTCAGCTCATCCTGGCAGAAATTCCAAGCTCCAAACTCCAAATTCCAAACACCTGGAGTTTATCTGAGGCACTCGGGACACTCTGCCCTGATTGGGGGCAGGTGTTCTGGCAGACTTGCCTTGTTTAAGGAGTAATTCGGACTTAGTCCTAGTCCCCACCGGCCCAGCACCTTAAGTCAACTCGCCGAAGTGCCCCAGGCCAAAGCTTTTGCAGCCGCGGTTTTTTTTTCCCTACCTTAAAAAGATATCCATGCTGTCTAAAAAAAAAAAAAAAAAAAAAAAAAAAAAAAAAAATGAAGAAAAAAAGAGAGCTCTCACCATAGACAGCTTTTATAAAGAGAAAGAAGAGATGATCACCCCAGATCCAGAGGTTCCTTTAGACAAAACTCCAGAGAAAATCAGCAAGGACCATCACTGGTCCCCTTTTCAAAAGGCCTTTCTGGAAGATTGCATAAAGAACTTCAAAAGAGAGCTGGAGGATAAATGGGAAAATAAACTGAAATCAGTGCAAGAAGGATATGATGCCCTGCAAAAGAAATATGAAAAAGACACCAATTTATTGAAAAATAAAATTAGTGAAGTGGAAAAAGAGTGCAATGAACGAAATGGCCAGTTACAAAAGGAGCTTAAAAAGGTAACTGAAGAAAATAACACTTTAAAAATAAGAATTGAACAAATGCAAGTGAATGACTCAATAAGACTTCAAGAATCAGTCAAACAAAAACAAAAAAATGAAAAATTAGAAGAAAATATGAAATATCTCCTAGGAAAAACAACTGACTTGGAAAATAGATCTAGGAGAGACAATCTAAGGATTATAGGACTACCTGAAAGCCATGATGAAAAAAAGAATCTAAACACTATCTTCCAGGAAATCCTGAAAGAAAACTGCCCTGAGATTGTAGAATCAAAGGGCAAAATCACCATTGAAAGAATTCACCGATCACCTCCTGAAAGAGACCCCAAAATTAAGACCCCAAGGAATATCGTGGCTAAATTTCAGGACTATAGCACCAAGGAACAGATTCTGCTAGCAGCCAGAAAGAAACAATTCAAATACCGAGGATCAATAATTAGAATCACAGAGGATCTGTCAGCCTCCACACTGAAGGATCGAAGGTCCTGGAACCAGATATTCCGAAAGGCAAAGGAAGTTGGATTACAACCAAGAATAACCTATCCAGCTAGAATGAGCATTATCCTCCTGGGAAGAAGATGGTCATTCAATGATATAGGTGAATTTCACCTACTTCTAATGAAAAGACCGGATCTGAACAAAAAATTCGACACCCAAACACAGAACTGAAGAGATGCATAAAAAGGTAAAAAGGAAAGGACTCTTGAGAACTTTATTTTTACTAGGGGGATACTTAAAGTTTGGGGGTATAATTAACTAGATATTACTTTGATAATATGAAAAAGAGAACTAGAGGGGAAAAGGTTGTCATACTAGGGAAAAGAGGGAAAAAGTGATAAAATAAGATCTAAAAAAAAGGAGGCAAAAACAAGGTAAAATCACTTGAAGAGGCAAAGAAAACCTAATATAATTGAGAGAAAGAGGGGAGGGAGATGAGCATTGTATAAATCTGACTCTCATCAGGTTGGGCTCTAAAAGTGTATATCAGACATTTGATTTCACATAGAAACTTGCCTGTTGCTAGAGGGAAGTGGGAGGGAAAAGAGGAAAAGTAAGGGACAAACTAATATAAGGGAAAATAGAAGAATCAGGGGAAAGGAGTAAAAACAGGGGGAGGGGATCTAAAGGGTGGAGTATTGTTTGGGGGAGGGGGTCATCAAAAGCAAAGTACTGAGGAGGGGGGAAGGGAGAAAGGGGAAAGGAAAGGGGAAAACATAACTTGGGTAAATAAGATGGCAGGAAATAAAGAATTAGTTATTCTAACTGTGAATGTAAATGGGATGAACTCTCCCATAAAGAGGAAGCGGATATCAGACTGGATTAAAAACCAGAATCCCACAATATGTTGCCTACAAGAAACACATCTAAAACATAGTGACACATATAGGATAAAGGTAAACAGCTGGAGCAGAAAATATTATGCTTCATGTGAACAAAAAAAAGCAGGGGTAGCAATCCTTATCTCAGATCAAGTAAAAGCCAAGATAGATCTAATCAAAAGAGATAAGGAAGGAAACTATATTTTATTAAAGGGTACCATAGATAATGTAGCAATATCTATACTAAATATATATGCACCAAGTGCAATAGCACACAAATTCCTAGGAGAGAAATTAAGAGAGATGCAAGAAGAAATAGACAGCCAAACTATACTAGTGGGGGATCTCAACCTTGCTCTCTCAGAATTAGATAAATCAAACTACAAAATAAACAAGAAAGAAACTAGGGAGATAAACCAATTGTTAGAAAAGTTAGGTATGATAGATCTATGGAGAAAGTTGATTGGAGACAGTAAGGAGTTTACTTTTTTCTCAGCAGTCCATGGAACCTATACAAAAATTGACCATGTGTTAGGGCATAAAAATCTCAAAATCAAATGCAGAAAGGCAGAAATAGTAAAATGCATCCTTTTCAGATCATGATGCAATAAAAATCACATGCAATATAAGGCAAGGAAAAAATAAACCAAAAGTTAATTGGAAATTAAATAATCTAATCCTGAAGAATGAATGGGTGAAAGAGCAAATCATAGACACAATCAATAATTTCATCCAGGAGAATGACAATAAGGAGACAACACACCAAAATTTGTGGGATACGGCTAAAGCGGTTATAAAGGGCAATTTTATATCTCTAGATGCTTACTTGCATAAAATAGAGAAAGAAAAGATCAACAAATTGGGCTTATTATTAAAAAAAAAAACTAGAAAAAGAACAAATTAAAAACCCTCAATTAAATACCAAATTGGAAATTCTAAAAGTAAAAGGAGAAATTAATAAAATTGAAAATAAGAAAACTATTGAATTAATAAATAAAACTAAGAGTTAGTTCTATGAAAAAACCAACAAAATAGATAAGCCTTTAGTTAATTTGATAAGAAAAAGGAAAGAGGAAAATCAAATTGTTAGTCTCAAGAATGATAAGGGAGAACTTTCCTCCAATGAAGAGGAAATTAGAGCAATAATTAGGAGTTACTTTACCCAACTTTATGCCAGTAAGTTTGATAATCTAAATGAAATGGAGGAATATCTACAAAAATATAGATTGCTGAGGTTAACAGAAGAGGATATAAATTATTTAAATAGCCCCATATCAGAAAAAGAAATAGAACAAGCTATTAACCAACTCCCTAAGAAAAAATCTCCAGGACCAGATGGATTTACATGTGAATTCTACCAAACATTCAAAGAACAATTAATTCCAATACTACACAAACTATTTGAGAAAATAGGGACAGAAGATATACTGCCAGAATCCTTCTACGAGACCGATATGGTGCTGATAGCTAAACCAGGTAGGGTGAAAATAGAGAAAGAAAACTATAGACCAATTTCCCTAATGAATATTGATGCAAAAATTTTAAATAAGATATTAGCAATGAGATTACAGAAAGTCATCCCCAGGATAGTACACTATGACCAAGTAGGATTTATACCAGGGATGCCGGGCTGGTTCAATATTAGGAAAACTATCAGCATAATTAATTATATTAATAACCAAATTAACAAAAACCATATGATCATCTCAATAGATGCAGAAAAAGCCTTTGACAAAATCCAACATCCTTTCCTATTAAAAACACTAGAGAGTATAGGAATAAATGGGCTTTTCCTCAAAATGATCAGTAGCATCTTTTTAAAACCATCAGCAAGCATCATATGTAATGGAGACAAACTAAAACATTCCCAATAAGATCAGGAGTGAAACAAGGCTGCCCACTGTCATCATTACTATTTAATATTGTATTAGAAATGTTAGCTTTACAATAAGAGAAGAAAAAGAGATAAAAAGAATCAGAGTAGGTAACGAAGAAACCAAATTATCACTCTTTGCAGATGACATGATGGTATACTTAGAGAACCCTAGAGATTCAACTAAAAAACTACTAGAAACAATTCACAACTGTGGCAAAGTTGCGGGATTCAAAATTAATCCACATAAATCATCAGCATTTTTATATGTTACCAACAAAGTTCAGCAGCAGGAGATACAAAAAGAAATTCCATTCCAAATAGCAGATGATAGGATAAAATATTTGGGAATCTATCTGCCAAGGAAAAGTCAGAAACTATACGAATTAAATTACAAAACACTTTCCACACAAATAAAATCAGACCTAGTCAATTGGAAAAATATTAACTGCACATGGGTAGGCAGAGCAAACATAATAAAAATGACAATACTACCCAAACTAATCTACTTATTTAATGCCATACCAATCAAACTCGCAAGAAATTATTTTACAGATCTAGAAAACATAGTAGCAAAGTTCATTTGGAAGAACAAAAGGTCAAGGATTTCAAGGGGATTAATGAAGAAAAAGGCAGATGAAGGTGGCCTTGCTGTACCAGATCTAAAACTATATTATAAAGCAGCGGTCATCAAAACCGTTTGGTACTGGATAAGAAATAGAGCAGTGGATCAGTGGCACAGGATAGGTTATCAGGACAAACTAGGCATTAACCTTAACAATCTAGTGTTCGATAAACCCAAAGACCCCAGCTTTTGGGATAAATCCTCACTATTCGGCAAAAACTGCTGGGAAAATTGGAAACTAGTGTGGAAGAAATTAGGGCTTGACCTAACACCACATACCAAGATAAAATCTAAATGGGTTCATGATCTAGATATAAAGAGGGACTTTGTAAGCAAGTTAGAGGAACGTAATATAGTTTATCTCTCAGACCTGTGGAGATGGAACAAATTTATGTCCAAAGAAGACCTGGAACTCCTAATTGAACACCAGATGGATAATTTTGATTGTATTAAGTTAAAAAGTTTCTGTACAAACAAAACAAATGCAGACAAGATTAGGAGGGAAGCATCAAATTGGGAAATCATCTTTACATTTAATGGTTCTGATAAAGGCCTCATTTCTAAAACATATGGAGAATTGTCTCATATATATAAGAATTCAAGCCACTCTTCAATAGATAAGTGGTCAAGGGATATGAACAGACAATTTTCAGATGATGAAATGAAAACCATCTCTAGTCATATGAAAAGTTGCTCCAAATCACTATTGATCAGAGAAATGCAAATTAAGACAACTCTGAGGTACCACTACACACCTGTCAGATTGGCTAAAATGACAGGAAAAGATAACGATGAATGTTGGAGGGGATGTGGGAAAACTGGGACACTAATACATTATTGGTGGAATTGTGAATTGATCCAACTATTCTGGAGAGCAATTTAGAACTATGCTCAACAATTTGGAGCTACGCTCAAAAAGTTGTCAAACTGTGCATACCCTTTGACCCAGTAGTGTTTCTACTGGGCCTATATCCCAAAGAGATCTTAGAGGAGGGAAAGGGACCCACATGTGCAAGAATGTTTGTGGCAGCCCTTTTTGTAGTGGCTAGAAACTGGAAACTGAAGGGATGCCCATCAATTGGAGAGTAGCTGAATAAATTATGGTATATGAATGTTATGGAATATTATTGCACTGTAAGAAACGACCAGCAGGACGATTTCAGAGAGTCCTGGAGAGACTTGCATGAACTGATGCTGAGTGAAACGAGCAGAACCAGGAGATCATTATACACAGCAACAATAATATTACATGATGATCAATTCTGATGGACATGGCTCTCTGCAACAAAGAATTGTCTCAAACCAGTTCCAATTGTTCACTGAAGAAAACCATATACACCCAGAGAGAGGGAAATGAAATATGGACCACAATATAACATTTTCATGATCTCTATTGACATTTGCTTGCATTGTGTTTCCTTTCTCTGATTCTTTTTTTTATTTTTCTTGTAGATAGGATTTTTCTTGCATAAGTTCTCAAGCATTTCAACATTATTAACATGTAGTGGACTTCCTGCCATCGAGGGGAGGGGAGGAGACTGGGGGTAAAATTTGTAATGGAAAGCTTTGTAAAGATCAATGTTGGGGAACTACCCATACATATGTTATACAAATAAAAAGCTTTAATTAAAAAAAAAAAAAAAAAAGAATTTCCCTGATGTTTTAGAATCAGAAGGCAAAACTGACATTGAAAGAATTCACCGATCACCTCCTGAAAGAGACCCCAAAATTAAAACCCCAAGGAATATTGTGGCCAAATTTCAGGACTATCGCACCAAGGAAAGGATATTGCAAGCAGGTAGAAAGAAACAGTTCAAATACCGAGCAATTGTAATTAGAATTACACAAGATCTGTCAGCTTCCACATTAAAGGATCGAAGGGCCTGGAATCAGATATTCTGAAAGGCAAAGGAACTTGGATTACAGCCAAGAATAACCTATCCAGCTAGAATGAGCATTATTTTCCAGGGAAGAAGATGGTCATTCAATGATACAGGAGAATTTCACCTATTTCTAATGAAAAGACCAGATCTGAACAAAAAATTTGACCTCCAAACACAGAACTCTAGGGAAGCGTAAAAAGGTAAAAAGGAAAGAACTCTCGAGAACTATATCTCTACTAGGGGTATCCTTGAAGAATGGGGGTATAATTTGATTTTACTTTGATAATAATAGGAAAGAAATCAGAGGTGGAAGGTATATCATAGTGTAAAAAAAAGGGGGGAAGGGGAATGGAGGTAAAATAAAGAAAAATAAAAAGGAGGTAAAATAAGCCAAAGTCTCATGAAGAGACATAGAAAATCTAATATAATTGAGGGAAACAAGGGAGGGTGATGAGTATTCTTACTCTCATTACATTGGGCTCTAAAAGAGTATATCAGACGCATTTGATTTCAGGGAAAAACTTGGCCCTCTGTATAGGGAAGTAGGAGGGAAAGGAGGAAAAGAAAGGGATAAATTAATAGAGGGATTAGGGGAAAGGAGTGGAGAAGAGGGAGAGCTTTAAAGGGGGGAGGATTGTTGGAGGGAGGTGGTCATGAAGAACAAAATACTGGGGAGAGGGGAAGGGAGTAAGGGGAAAGGGAAGAGAAAAATATAACTTTGGGTAAATAAGATGGCAGGAAATATAGATATAGTCATTTTAACTGTGAATGTGAATGGGATGAAATCTGCCATAAAACGGAAACGGATAGTGGACTGGATTAAAAGCCAGAATCCTACAATATGTTGTTTACAAGAAACACATCTAAAACATAGAGATACATACAGAGTGAAGGTAAAGGGCGGGAGCAGAATCTTCTATGCTTCAGGTGAACAAAGAAAGGCAGGGGTAGCAATCCTTATCTCAGATCAAGTAAAAGCAAAAATAGATCTAATTAAAGAGATAAGGAAGGAAACTATATTTTACTAAAGGGTACCATAGACAATGAAGCGGTATCAATACTAAACATATATGCACCAAGTGGTATAGCATCCAAATTCCTAGAGGAGAAACTAACAGATTCAAGGAGAAATAGACAGTACAACTATACTAGTAGGGGATCTCAACCTTGCTCTCTCAGAATTACATAAATCAAACCACAAAATAAATAAGAAAGAAGTTAGAGAGGTAAACAAAATGTTAGAAAAGTTAGGTATGACAGATCTCTGGAGGAAATTGAATGGGGATAGAAGGGAGTATACTTTTTCTCAGGGGTTCATGGAACTTATACGAAAATTGATCATGTGTTAGGGCATAAAAACCTCAAAATCAAATGCAGAAAAGCAGAAATAGTAAATGTATCATTTTCAGATCATGATGCAATAAAACTCACATGTAATATAAGGCCAGGAGAAAATAGAACAAAAGTTAATTGGAAATTAAATAATCTAATCCTGAAGAATGAATGAGTGAAAGAGCAAATTATAGACACAATCAATAATTTCACCCAGGAGAACGACAATAATGAGACAACATACCAAAATTTGTGGGATACGGCCAAAGCGGTTATAAGGGGTAACTTTATATCTCTAGATGCTTATTTGCATAAAATAGAGAAAGAGAAGATCAATGAATTAGGGTTACAATTAAAAAAACTAGAAAAAGAGCAAATTAAAAATGCTCAATTAAATACCAAATTGGAAATTCTGAAAATAAAAGGGGAGATTAATAAAATTGAAAATAAGAAAACTATTGAATTAATAAATAAAACTAAGAGTTGGTTTTATGAAAAAACCAACAAAATAGATAAGCCTTTAGTTAATTTGATCAGAAAAAGGAAAGAGGAAAATCAAATTGTTAGTCTCAAAAATAAGGGAGAACTTTCCTCCAATGATGAGGAAATTAGAGAAATAATTAGGAGTTTCTTTGCCTAACTTTATGCCAATAAATTTGATAATCTAAATGAAATGGAGGAATATCTACAAAAATATAGATTGCCGAGGTTAACAGAAGAGGAAATAAATTATTTAAATAGCCCCATTTTAGAAAAAGAAATAGAACAAGCTATTAATCAACTCCCTAAGAAAAAATCTCCAGGGCCAGATGGTTTTACATGTGAATTCTACCAAACATTCAAAGAACAATTAATTCCAATATTATACAAACTATTTGAAAAAATAGGGACAGAAGGTATACTACCAAATTCCTTCTATGAGACCGATATGGTGCTGATAGCTAAACCAGGTAGGGTGAAAACGGAGAAAGAAAACTATAGCCCCATTTCCCTAATGAATATTGATGCAAAAAATTTAAATAAGATTTTAGCAACAAGATTACAGAAAGTTATCTCCAGGATAAGACATCTTGACTAGGTGGGATTTATACCAGGAATGCAGGGCTGGTTCAATATCAGGAAAACTATCAGCATAATCAATTATATCAATAACCAAACTAACAAAAACCATATGATTATCTCAATAGATGCAGAAAAAGCCTTTGATAAAATCCAACACCCATTCCTATTAAAAACACTAGGGTATAGGAATAAATGGGCTTTTCCTTAAAATGTTTAGTAGAATCTACTTAAAACCATCAGCAAGCATCATATGTAATGGAGACAAACTAGAACCATTCCCAGTAAGATCAGCAGTGAAACAAGGCTGCCCACTGTCACCATTACTATTTAATATTGTATTAGAAATGTTAGCTTTGGCAATAAGAGAAGAAAAAGAGATAAAAGGAATCAGAGTAGGTAATGAAGAAACCAAATTATCACTCTTTGCAGATGACATGATGGTATACTTAGAGAACCCTAGAGACTCAACTAAAAAACTACTAGAAACAATTCACAACTTTAGTAAAGTTGTAGGATTCAAAATAAATCCACATAAATCATCAGCATTCTTATATATTACTAACAAAGTTCAGCAGCAAGAGATAGAAAAAGAAATTCCATTCAGAATAACAGATGACAGCATAAAATATTTGGGAATCTATTTGCCAAGTGAATGTCAGAAACTATACGAACTAAACTACAAAACACTTTCCACACAAATAAAATCAGACCTAGTCAATTGGAAAAACATTAAGTGCTCATGGGTAGGCCGAGCAAATATGACAAAAATGACAATACTACCCAAACTAATTTATTTATTTAGCGCCATACCAATCAAACTCCCAAGAAATTATTTTACAGACCTAGAAAAAATAGTAGCAAAGTTCATTTGTCAGAACAAAAGGTCAAGAATTTCAAATAGAGCAGTCGATCAGTGGCATAGAATAGGATATCAGGACAAGCTAGGTAATAAAGTTAGCAATTTAGTGTTTGATAAACCCAAGGACCCCAGCTTTTGGGATAAGTACTCAGTATTCGGCAAAAACTGCTGGGAAAATTGGAAACTAGTGTGGAAGAAATTAAGGCTGGACCCATACCTAATACCGCACACCAAGATAAGATCTAAATGGGTTCATGATGTAGATATAAAGAGTGATATTATAATCAAATTAGAGGATATGCTCAAAAGGTTATCAAACTATGCATACCCTTTGACCCAGCAGTGTTTCAATTGGGCTTATATCCCAAAGAAATCATAAGAGAAGGAAAGGGCCCCACATGTGCAAGAATGTTTGTGGCAGCTCTTTTTGTAGTGGCTAGAAACTGGAAACTGAAGGGATGCCCATCAATTGGAGAGTGGCTGAATAAATTATGGTATATGAATGTTATGGAATATTATTGTTCTGTAAGAAACGACTAGCAGGACGATTTCAGAGAGGCCTGGAGAGACTTGCATGAACTGATGCTGAGTGAAATGAGCAGAACCAGGAGATCATTATATACGGCAACAACAATACTATATGAGGATCAGTTCTAATGGACATCACTCTCTTCAACAATGAAATGCTTCAAACCAGTTCCAATTGTTCGGTGAAGAAAGCCATATACACCCAGAGAGAGGGATGTGAAATGTGGACCACAACATAACATTTTCATGTTCTCTATTGAGGTTTGCTTGCATTGTATTTCCTTTATCGGATTATTCTTTCTTGTAGATATGATTTCTCCTGCACAAAAAATGATGTGTGGCAATAACTATACATATATTCGATTTCTTAAGTATTCTAACATAATTAACATGTAGTGGATATCCTGCCATCTAGGGGAGGGGTGGGGAGTAGGGGGGAAAAATTTGTAACAGAAAGCTTTGTAAGGGTTAATGTTTAGGAATTACCCATACATATATTTTGCAAATAAAAAGTATTAATAATATAAAAAAATAAAGTTTAACCATAACTTCGGAAAAAAAAAAGAAATAGAGAGGGATGGGTGAAGTGAGAAGCAAAGGGTAGGGGAAGATGACAAGGGAAAGATCCATAGTTGAGGGGGAAAGGGGGTAAATATGAGCAAGGCAAGTAAGAAGCAGAATGAAAACAAAGAGTTATCAAGGACAGGAAAAATGTGTGGTGTGTGTGTCTATGTATATATCTATATTTGTATTCATAAATATATCCTTGCTTAACTATAACCTGCTTGGGAGAAGTGGGGGGGATGAAAGGGCAAAAAAAAAGAAGAAAAAAGTGCACAGCAAAGAAAAGAACAACCTACACAGAAGTAAAGACAGACACTCATAAATATAATTTCTTCCATTATATACCCTTTCTTGAACTGGTAACTCATTATTATATATTTTGAATCATCCCTGATGATCTGCTGGGCACATGATAATGTTCTATTTTGTTTTGTTTTCCTTTTCTGTTTTTCTTTTTTATTAATCTGTTCTTTTAAATAAAAAAAAACACCTTAAAAATATATTCTGGCTCTAATCATCATAATTTGTATTCTTAGACTTATCAAACATAGGCTACCACATTTAATTGCTTCAGTATCTTATTTCCAATGAATAAATTTTAAAAACCCACCAAAGCTTTTATAATAAATTTTTACATTTGGTAATGCTATTACTCTTTGATTTGTATTTTACCTCATTGTTTTTCTTGAAATTTTATATCATTTTTCCCCCTCCAAAAGAATTTTGTAACTGCTTTCTTTAGTTCTATAAAATGCTGGTGATCTGATTGGCATAGCACTAAATGTGCAAACTATTTAATGTAATTTTTTTACTCTGACAAGAATTAAGCATATGTAATGACTACCTCCATGTACCTGCAGTATTTATAGAAAATTTCTATAAATTTATCTTTGTTTTATTCCATGTATTTTAAGCATGTTGTGGGTTTTTAATAAAGGAAAATTGTATAGAAATATTGATTTGTTGTGGATTTATTTTGTATCCAGTTATTTTACTGAAACCATTAATCATTTCAAATAGTGTTTTCACTCATTCTAGGATGATTTCTAAGTTTATTATCAAGTCATCTAAATAATAGACACATTTCCCCTCATTTTTGACAATATTTACAAACAACTACTTTGTTCTTTTTTCTCCATAACTAGAATTTTTAGAGCGATGTCAAATAGTAGTAGGAGAGAAATTATCTTTGCTTTATACCAATTTGTGATGTGAAATATTGTAGTATTCCCACATTACGAACTGGCTCTGGATTTTTTTTTTATTTTTAATATATACTGTTTATCATACCAAATGATTCATACTTATGCCTTTTAGTGTTGTTTTTTAAAAAATGACATTTTATAAAAGTTTTTTCTATATTAAAAGAATCATACAGTTTTTACTTTAGTGATTCATATGATTAATTTTCTCATTTATGTTGAACTTTCAATAGAATTTTGATAAGAACTCAATTTGTTCATAGTAGATAATTTTCTGGATATATGGCTTTGTATAAATTTTATATATGATCCGTATGAATTTCATGAAATTTAAATCCTCTACTGATAATGGCTTATTTCTGTCTTTTTCTGCATTATCTATTTAGTTTGATTATCAGGGCCATATTTGTCTTACATTGCAGAGTTGGGCAGTGTACTTGATAGAATTCACTTATAAATTCAGGAGAGTTCTGTTTCTTAAGTTTGAATTTTTTATTTCTTCTATTTTTATTTCCTCTTCCTTCTTTAGGTCCTACTCAGTGAACTGTGCTCATAGTTTAAAAGAAGCAGAAGAGTAGTCTGGATTGCTTTCAAAAACTGCAAAGCCCTTTTACTGATCCTAAGCTCCGTATAATAACAATGTTGTTGTAAGACAGTGAAAGTTGGTATATCAGAGGCAATGGTTTACCATTACAAATCTGGCATACCATTGCTTCTGAAAAACAAATTATAACACAGGTGACAATGGAAAGGGTTTAAATAGACTAAAATATACATACATACACACACACATATATAAAAGTTTAATTGACAATGTAATTTTTTTCAAAGAACCAGTTCTTAATTTTGTTTATTGATTACATAATCTATTTTCCCTTTTATCAACTTCCCTTCCCAATATTTAATATTTTCTTGTGCTTATTTTGATTTTAGATTTTTTTCAACTTTTTAAAACTGCAGGTTCAATATATTATCATTTTTGTTTTTCTATTGTATACTTTCAGAGATATAATATTCCTTCCTAATAGTAATGATGGCTATAATTTATATAACACTTTATGGTTTGCAGTGTGCTTTACAAATATATCATTTTATTTTCATGGGTCCAGAACTCTATATATTGTTGCAATTAATACAGTGAAGAAGGCTTTAGCAGTATCCCTGAAATTCTGTCATGCTGTCTCACAGTTGTCCATTATATCCTACTGATTCTCAAAGAATAGAGAAGGTTATAAAAGACAAAACTTATATTAACAACATACATTAAAAAAAAAAGTCTAGATAAGCAAAATCAGTAAAGATAAGTAGAAGAGTAATGTAGAGCAGAAGAAAAAACATTTCCATCAAATAACATTGATAAAAATATAAATATCCAAGATATATAGAAAATTAACACAATATCTACAAACAACCCCCTCAAAAGGATCAAAGAACATGAACTATTTTGAAAATAACTGCAAATTGCAAATAACAATATGAAAATGATCCAAAACATATATGACAAAAGAAATGCAAAGTAAATTTATTTCATATCATGCATATTGGCAAAATATGGGAATAAACATTGGAGGGATTATAGAAGATGCGCACACAGAAGCATTATTGCACAAGGAAGTGAAAATTACTCTTATTGCTCTGGATAACCATATCTAATTCTTTAAGAAAGGTAATTAAACTGTCTACACCTTTTGACTGCTTTGGGCTCATACATTAAGGAATGAAAAAAGGAAACAAATGTGTATTCCAAGAAATTTTTGGTAGCAAATGTATTAGAAAACATATTAGATTCTCATCAATTGGGGAAAGCAAAAAAAAAAAATCCACAGTTACATAAACATAATGCAGTACTGTATAATGAGAAATGAGAAATAACAATTCAGAGAAACATGGCAAGATGTTTGTATGATGCAGAATGATACAAGCAGAATCAAAACATGACTATGCAGAAAGACTATAACAATGTAAATGAAAAGATCATTAAAAGGAACTTGAACTAAATAACTGAAGAAAAACAAGGCCCTAGAGCACAGATAATGAAACATACATTTCCATCATACAAGAGAAAGAAGTGGGATTAACATGATGAAATATTGTATACACAGTCAGTTCCAGTCATTATCTAAAAGCTTGCTTACTTTGCTTCCTTGCAATGGAAGTTTCAATAGGGGTAAGGTACGGTGTGTGTTGGGGGAAGGGAAATTATTGTGATATAAAGACAGATTGCATCATTAACATCTATCTATATGTATATGTATATGTATATGTATATGTATATACACACACACACACACACATAGACACACACAAAACCTCAACAACATTATCTACCATATATCAGTTTCTTTCAGGGTTGTTTTCGTCCTGTCATTGTTGATTTTGCTTTATTTCTGGGATACTTGCTCTGTGGGGCCAGGTGGGGCAGGCTTATGATATAAGATATCTCTCATACTAACATCTTTGATGGGATTCCTATCCCATCTCCTATTCCTCCATTTTTACTTCTACTGTTATCATCTACTTCAGATTTTCATCACTCTCTAAGTCTACTATTAAACATTTTAGCTAGTCATTTCAATTAAAACCAATTTAATGAATCCTCACTGCTTAAAAAAACAAAACAAAACAACCCCCCCCCCAAAAAAAAAACTGACTTAGTTTGGTTTTCAAGACCTTCCACAACCTACTTTAAACAAATAATTCCAGTTTCATATTATTCCCCTTTATGCATCTGAAAAGAAAGTAGAAAGCAGTAGATAATGTACAGAGTTCAGAATCTGGTCCACTAACTCCCACATTTGGAATGATCACAAGCAAGTACCTTAACCTAAGTTCTCTTGTCTCTTATGTAAAAAGGGGATAACACCTTTGACAACTTTTTCAGTAGTTTTGTGAAATTAGGTAAGTAAAAATAGAAAACTTAAAGGTACAATATAAATGTTTGTTGTTATTATATTCCATGGAAACTAGACTACTTATTCCCCATTTTCATTTCAAAATCTGTCATATATTCACACATATTGTATAGTTGCATTGAATGGACTGATCTCCCACCCTGATATCCAGAATTTTATGAATTTCTCCCCTTTTGTCCAACAGCACAGATGGTACTCCCATTCCTTCTTTGATGTTTTCCTTGATTTATGTCCTGTCCCCTAAAATAATTTTGTGCATGTTAAATTAAGCATTTTTTGATGGAATTCTTTCTCAAGGGTGTCATTGTAAACTCAATCCTTGTATGTTTATGTTGTTTTTTAATAAGTTTTTTTTAATTTTTCAGAATACATGCAAAGGATAGTTTTCAACATTCACCTTTGCAAAAAAACATTGTGTTCCATATTTTTTCTCCCTCCCCTAGTGAGCAAGTAATCCAATACAGATTAAATGCGTAATTCTTCTAACTACATTTATCATTTTACACAAGAAAAATCAGATCAAAAAGGGGAAAAAAATGAGAGAAAAAAAATCCCAGTGCTTATGTCACTATTCCTTGAATTTTTTAAGCACTAGGAAAAGGAATGGAACATGGCATGGGAAGAGTAAGGACACAATGAGTTTTTCACAGAGGAGCAGCTATAGATTAATGAAATATTGGACAATTTGCTCAATGCAATCCAGCCAATTTGGTTCCTTCCATTAAATGTAGGCCCCAATCTTTTGTTCATTAACTTAATTTTCTCCAGATGCACATTAGCAGCAAGGTGGCACAGTAGATACAATGTTAGAACTGGAATCAGGAAGCTCTGAGTTCATATCCTGCCTTGGATATGTGTTAGCTGTGTGAACACTGACAAAACTTTTAACTTCTTATGTCTCAGTTCTCCCCTCTGCAAAATGGTGATACCTCACAGAAATGTTGTATGAATCAAATGAGATGATTTATGTAAATTGTTTTACAAATATTAAAGTTTTATATAAATGCTATCTCTCACTATCATTATTATTATCACATATATGCTGATTATTCTAATTCAATGACTGTCATAGTTGAAGGAAGAAACATGTTTCTGTGCATTTAGTTTTTCCTTCATGGATTATTGGGTATATCACATTTGAACAATTATGGATCTCAATGAAGCAGTCTTATTATCCTCCAGGGTTTGATTCAGTCAGAACAAGGACATGTGTAAAAAAAAAAAAAAGTTATATCTGAATGACTACCATCGATAGGAAATCTCACTTTCCATTTAGACCTTGCAAAAGACATCCTTCCATGACCAAAGCAAAATGCTGTGAAAACATGCCTCCTCTGACATCTTTTGATTTGATTTTAACATACCTGAAAGACTCCTTTTTGGACAAGAAATGCATTTTGTTTTATAAAACTTTATTTAAAAATTCATAAAAAACCACAGCAGAATTCTGGATTTTTTTTTTTGTACCTTTAAGTCACTTGTACAGTTATAATGATTTGATATGTTATAAAAAATTATTTAATGAAGCCTTGTTTGTTATTAATTTTCTTAATCATAGACATCCTGTATATGTGCAAAAAAAGATGACAAAGTGAAAATTCAGTCCATTACTAATATTTTCTTCACTATCTATTTTAGGGATAAAGTGTTTTCTAAGATTTTTTTGTCTTCTTTTTTATGATGACTACTTTATAGAGGTGGAGCTTCTATATATAGATTTTGATAATAAAATTGGGTATCCTTAGCATTTTCAATTTTTCATTTTTTGTTATTGATTGCTCTTTTGAACAGGTCAAATAGAAACTTGCCACTGTTTTTCTTTTTTTTTTCCTTTATTAATATGATATGTTCTAATGAGTTGATAGTCTAACTATAAACAGAGAGGTGATTTTGAAATAACTCCCCCTGAGTAATCAATAGTTTCATGTCTTTTAAGATACTTTCTATTTAAAATTTTTGTTATGATCAATACCTTCAAACTTTCTTTGGGAAGAAGTTATTCATGATATTTAGCATAAATTTTTGAGAAGTCTATAAGCCTTTACTTTCTTTTAATTTTGAAATCTGAGTCATCTTTTTCAATACACTTCTTTTTGAGGGGGGGAGGGGAAGGAGGAGAAGCACAAGTAACTTGCCCAGGATCACATATCTGTGTTAACACATAAATGTTAAGTGTTTGTCTGAGGCTAGATATGAACTTGGGTCATCCTGACTCCAGGACCAGTGCTCAATCCACTGAGTCATCTAGCTGTCCTCCAATATACCTTTTGCTATTCTCCCCTGTACATACTTTTATATTAAGAACCAAATAATGTTGACTTGATTTGAAAAAATCTGTGAAATTCTTTGTAAAAGTGAATTGTAGAGAGTTACCCAGATGAAGTGGACATAAAATGCTAAAACAAAACAAAAACAAAACTCAAATGATACCTGAATAAAGTTGGAAAATGATAAATACGACATCATATCAAGGTACTGATTACATATAATGACAATATAATTAAAAATAGTACCTGTTTTGTCTGTTAGCAAATAAACTAAACGTCCAAGTTCTTCTGGTATTGTACTGGTTCTGACAACTGTTCCAGGAATATGTTCATCTCTCATAATCATCCATCCATAGGCTGCTTTACCCATATCCAAGTTCACGCGCAAACTGTGAAATAAACCCATAATATAATTTATCATTGAACATATACAGATAGGGTTACATTCAATCTAAATTTTAATGTAGAAATCTGTTTAAATAACACTTTAGTTTCATATTGAAAAGAATATATAATGCCATTTTTGGACATTAAAATAAGTTCAATTAATTGAAGACTGATGAGAGCAGCAAAATATTTCTTCAGGGTTTATTTACTTGAGTCCTCTAATACACTAGTGAGAAAGAAAGAGTCTAGGTTTCTCTAAACTGGATCAGCTAGAACTAAAATGCTTAGAGGATTTAAATGAAATCTAATGCCATTTGATTATAAAAGATAGAAGTTTGGGGACAGAAGGAATGTTGGGTATTATCTAATTAAATTGTTTAGTTTCTGGAGTCAGAGAGAAAATGACTTAATCAAGATCATCATGATGAGAATTCTGAAGCTCTGGATCCCCAGTCTTTTTTCCTCCCACAGTACACTATTTAGTCTCTTTTCCAACCCAGGTTAATGTTCCAGACTTAATCTGATGATTTTGTACAGTCACCCTATTAATAATACAAATTTGTATCTCTAACTGTGGAATATTATAAAAACAGTTAAGAAAAACCTTTATGAATTGTACCTTTTAGAAGCACTGCCAAAACAGTACACTACTGGAATCCTTTATTCCGAAAACACAAATCAAAAAAAATATCTACATAGCTATATATTTTGCAACTGGCAGGCACTGAAACTACATGAAAGAGTTCAGTTTTGCAACCATTCTCTGGAAATTAAAAACACTTTCTGTTTGCTTTCACAGAAAATTTAACAAAATAAAAGTAAACTTTTAATATTTTTATGCTATTAGCGATGGCAATTCACTTTAAAGTAGTCCTAATTTTATGACTAAATCTTGAATAACAATTTTTAAAAAAGCAATAAAAAAACAAACATAGATACTTATTCTCAAGCATTCTATTCTTGTAGGAAACATAAAAGCATGATATAGTATCTGATTTTATTTCCTTTACTTTGAGATTGGTAAAGATATCTTGCAGCTCATTAAGGAAATTATGTTAAATCCAATGGATTCTAAGCAATCACATTTTCAACTTTATGGAGAGTATGGGAGGGTTAAGTACTCCCTCAAAGTTGGAATTTCCAGATGTTAAGCTTTAATGGCTACTAATAAATGGCACTGAAAAACTCAGGCTGTATTCAAAAAGAGTTAAGATAAAATAGGCAGAAATAAAAGGATTAAGGGTAAGAAAAGAGATACCAAAGTTCATCTTTTAAACTTCATTAGAATGTCTTTATAACTCAATTAGCACACATTTCACTACCTTTAGCTCAAAAATCTAGTTAATGGCAGCATAGCTTACTACAAAAAGCAATGCTTTGGGAATCAGAGAGCCTGGGTTCAAATTCCAAGCTCTATCTGTCTATTCTACCTAGGGTAAATACTTAACCTCAACTTATGGTCTTGGTTTTTTCATTTACAAATGTGAAGATTGGAGCACAGTTTTTCAAGATTCTTGATATTGAACAATTCCTTAGATGCTTGTATATTATTAAAATTATTTCCTTTTCTGTCCATCAACTAAATTGAAGTAGTTTTATAATTAGAAAAATAAATTTCTAATTAATCATTTTATTCATTTAGTAAAGATTTTAAATGCCTACTACATGCCAAGCATTTACTTGCTTTAGGGATAAGAGATATAAGAACAAAACAATTCCTGTTTTCAAGAAGCTCATATTCCATTAGATGATTACATTTTACTGATTATATCTTACTGATTATACATTTTCTATCAATATTATTTTACAATAATAGAACAATATAATAAATAACAGAGAAGATTATAGCTCAACTAAATGCCAGCAAATCACTTTTATTTCCTTTTCACCTTATCATAATTAAACATTAAGAAAGTGTTGTGGTTAAAAACTGATTACAAAGTTTAAGTATAAACTAAAATCCATACTAATTTTAACTTTATTATTCACATTGATGGTATAGAAAAGTTAAAGATGCCACAAATTCTACTTTAAATATTCACTGGGACAACAACAACAAAAAAGTCTTACAGAATCTAAATTAAACATATTGGACAGCCTGAAGAGAGATATTATTAGAATTTGTTTATCTCACTAAATAGAAGTTTTTTAAAAATGGTGATTATTTGTGATAAAGAAGTATGAAAATGTGACTGCTGTGGGTTTATATTTTAATATTATAGTCTTAACAGGGACTGATTACTTGTTTAGGTTATTTTTGGACACCTAGGTGGTACAGTGAATAGAATGCTAGGTCTAAAAGTCAGGAAGAATTCTTTATGTTTTCAAATCTGGTTTTAGACACTTACTAGCTATGTGACTTTGGCCAAGTCACTTAACCATATTTGTCTCAGTTTCCTCATCTGTAAAATGCGCTGGAAAAAGAAATGGCATATTACTCCAGTATCTCTGACAAGAAAACTCCAAATGGGGTCACAAAGAATTGGACACAAATGAACAATAACAATCATTACAGGATATCTTCTGGCAAATGTATACCACTTGACTTTTTTAGGGTAGGTCAGAGGAAAAATATATCTTTTACCTTATACTCTGCAGGAAATGTGCAATTAAGTCAAATACTAGAATGCTAAAGCTAATTTGACTTTTCATAACTGAAAAGGAAGACAGGCATGCTTGAAAGAAGAGAGCAGACAGTCTTCAAACTGATTGATCTAAGAGTGAAAATCTAACAAAGGAAGAAGTAGAGTTCTTGAGATAGTAATTTACTGAAAGTTTATAAATATAGGCAACATGATGACCCCAGTATGGACAGATTTCAGTAGGATGGATTTGCATTAAAAAAAAAAAAAGAATAGTGGCAATAAAGGTTAAAAATGAGATTATTATTAAAAGTTGCAGAATATCTTCATTTGGAAATTCAAAAACAGAATATATAGATAATTCTTTTCAAAGGGAGACAAAGACAGAGACAGATCTTTCTTCTTGAAATGCTTAAGCATAATATTGTCTTCATTTAGAGAAATTAGTTACATGACTTGTGTGGAAACTTTTAGCTCTACAATTTTCTGATAAATATAAATGCATAGCATGTGTTACAGCTACAGCATTTTAAAAGGAGGACTCGGTATTAATATTAACTGTGTGTCCTTGTACTTACTAAAAGCTAAAAAGATTGGGTCTGAGCATTAAAGACACAACCAAAATCATGGTTCCTGCCCTCAAGAAGCCCAAATTCTGTAAACATACAAACAGCTATGTAGATACAAGTTATATGCACAGTCAGTGGTAGCAATCTCTGATGAAAGAAACTAGCAGAAGCAGTAAAAACAGGGTAGGGATAGGAAAAATGTGCCTAGAAGGTAGGGTTTGAGCTGAGGATAAAAGAAAGCCTGGTTTAAAAGTTTAAAAGAAAGCCTGGTTTAAAAGTTTAAAGATGGAGGTAGGAGGAAAACATCTCAGGCATGGGGGGGATAGGGTAAGGGGTGTGTGTGGAGATGAGGGACAATCAGTGAAAAGGCACACAGTTGGGAGATGGAAGTATTAGGCATAACAATTCAAATATGTTTAAATTGAGTGTAATCTTATTTAGTCTATCAATAAAAGAAAAGACAATAATATGGAAAATGTATTTTTGAACATGACATTAAATTGGAAAAGTGTCTGGGTCAGTAAAGGAACCACAGAAAACTTAGGACAATTTAGTACAAAAGAAAAGGTAAAATAATGAGAATTGGATTTATTTGTCTCAAGAGACTGTACTTTAATTGATCACAATAAATGCAACTAGTTGGGAAGATCACAGAGTGTCAGTTAAGCAGAAATTTGAAAGCATTATCGCAATAAATCTAAGCTGTTTAGAACTCAAATAATGGTGAAACAAATGAATAGTACAACCAAAGTACATACTGAAGGAAGATAATTAAAGCTATATTTAAAAGACTAAACATCACAGTAGGTATAAAAAAAAAAAAAAAAAAAAAAGACTTTAGTGGCAGTGGCATGAGAAGCCAGAAGACTTTCTTATTTCACAGTATGTTAAAAACAAATAATGTCTTTCATTATACAGAAGATTGCTGAGACATACCTGGTACACTGTTTAAAGCATCAGACCCTGTTATAAAGATACTGCAAATAGGACCAAATGTCTTTGCTGATGAAAATTAAGGCTAATCATTTAGAATTTGATTTTAGTGAAGTTACAGCTTCTAAATTTACTTGATGACATACTGAAAAGATAAACTTAAGAAAAATATTGTTTTCCTTCAATTCAAAACATCAGTTTTATCTTTGTATCCTGAGGATCTAGCATGGCATCTGACATATAGTAAGTACTTTAATAATGATTGTTAATTAAAAGGAAAGAGGATAAGTGCTATCTTCTTTGATTCATCGTGGACAATTTTGTGCCATAAAATCTTTTTAAAAATAGTACTCTTGGGGCAGCTAGGTGGCGCAGTGGTTAGAGCACCAGCCCTGAAGTCAGGAGGACCTGAGTTCAAATCTGATCTCAGACACTTCCTAGCTGTGTGACCCTAGGCAAGTCACTTAACCCCAATTGCCTCAGCAAAAAGCAAAAAAAAAAAAAAAAAAAAAAAAAAAATAGTACTCTTTCTGCTGAGCTCAAACTTAAAAAAAAAAAAGTATCTTCACTGTCAGTTTTACTTTTAAGGATTTTTTAAAAAAATGCATTTTAAGAATTCAAAAAGCTAGCCTTATAATCAAATAGTTTGGTTGGTGAAGGATAGTTGGTGAAGGTTAGTCAAAACTAACTGTATTGGGAAAATAACCTCATAGGCAGGCACAATGAATTAAAATACCAGATACATTTAAAGTTTGTTATATTGATTAAATTAGAACCCCTAATATAGATAACAAATCTATTTAGACTTGGTGGAAAACTTATTTAGAGCTAGTTGATCACTGATGTCTTTTTTTCCCTGTACTATACAACAGTTTTATAAAATTCCTGAAGATCAGAATTTGGAAATTTACCCTGAAATATTCTGTGCTTGAATTCTGTTTTATGCCTAGAAAGAAAATATTTTGAAACTTAAAGAAAAAAATCTTCAGAGTAAAAATTCTGTTTAAAGGATAGTCAATAAGACTGAAGAGATTAACCTGTCCATATTTGGATCTCACTGATGACTCCTCATGCGAAAATAGCTGAAACCTAGTGCTACAAAACTGTTCAAAGATACTACATTGAAGGACAAATAAACCTAAATATGTCCTCTTAAAATATACAGCACACATCACATTTAAGCCCCATGGTACCTGCTACATTTAAACACTAATTTTATTACAATTAAACCTACTGCTTTTAACCCTACCAGGTGAAAAATGTCCCTGAATGCTTTTCTAGAAAATGCCTAAGAATCTCCTCAGGAAATGAATCTGCTTGAAATAATACATATGCACACCTCCATAAATAAGATTTATTTTTAGAGTAGCCTCAAGAAAGCAAAGGAAAATAGAAACCATTATAAATAAAAGTTTCAACTAATGAAATAAGCTTTCTATGATAAAGAGTAGAACCATAAGGTTAAAGGGACTGACTATTGAGAGGCAATTGGGCTCAAGGGAAGGGAACAGAACAAAAATTGGCTAAGCCTGGGATTGTGGCTGTATTACTGAATTGGAAACACCTTTGATAAATGTATGATAGCAGAAAGAACCCTGAACTTGCAGTTAAAAGAAAGAGGTACCAATATTGATTTTGCCACTTTCTACCTGTGACTTTGGGTAATTCCCTTAACCTTGAACCCAGAGTTTTCTCAATTGCAAAATAAAAGGGTCATTTGGTTCTTTATATATATATATATATATATATATATATATATATATATATATATATATATGTGTGTGTATATATATATGTATATATATGTATGTATATATATTTTAAACATACTCCTGTGCCAGTCTAGTGAAGACTATGGACACTTTCTTAGAATAATGTTTTTAAAGGCATAGAAGAAAATCTGTAAGATTAAAAAGGAAATCAATTATACTGAAATACAAAAGTTCATTGACTTCAAGTTAAGAATTCTTGGATTAGATGATCCCTCAAGTCCTTTTAAAGCTCTAAGACAACATAAAAGGAAAGAAGATGAAGAGAGCCAAGGAAAAAAAGGAGAAAGATGAAAAGAGATGATGGGAAAATTGTTTTACTTTCATTTGTGTTTGTCTTAGTTTCATAACATAAGTACAGAAGGGCAGTTAAAAAGAGGTATGGTCCATTAAGGACACTATTCATAACTATATAGATCATTCTAATTAATAGGAAGAGGAACAAGAAGGAATAAGCAATTATATAATGCCCTATGACAAGGTACTATGCTGTGTTTTTCTTTTTCTTTTCTTTTCTTTTTTTCTTTTTTCTTTTTTTTTTTTTTTTTACAAATATCTCATTTGATCTTCACAACTCCGAAATAGGTATTGTTATTATCCCCATTTTACAGTCAATGAAATTGAGGGAGAGATTAAGTAGCTTATCTGGGGTCACCCAACTAGTAAGTATTTGAGGCCATATTTCCACTTAGGTCACCCTGACTTTAGAGTCTTACTTCATTCACTATGCTACTTGCTGCCTTTGAGCTATTCAGGTGCCTGGTGTGTAAGGAGGTAAATAAATCATCAATTATTTATGTCCTCTTGGTCAGTTTTGGGGATAATAACATGTGATATTTTCTAGTCATTTATTTTTCCAACTCTGACATAGTCTAAAAACAAAATATTCAAAGCTTTCAAAGTATGCTATTTCAGACATGGATTTCTTTGGTGTATATTTGATGTGGACTAGTTGTTTTTCCTAATCTCATTTTCTTAAGTGTAACTGATACACATAGTTCACTAATATGTTAAATATTAAGAGTCCAAATGGGGTTGTTCTACAGTCTTTAATAACAGATCATCATAGAAATACTGACAAATCTTTTCAATTTAATACATATTTATTGTCCTGATTTAATTTTTTTTTTAATTTTAAAGTGCTTTTAGGATTATCTAGTTTAGTTGATTTTCATGCAAGTTTATTTTCCCCTTCACTACTTTTTACTGTTTTATAAAGCTCTAAATATTTTGCTATCTTCTATAATATTAACTTAACTATTGGTACTCTAATGTAGAAGCCTTGCCCAGGCACTAAGTAATAAACATACTATTGGAGAAGCTTAAGAGACTAAGTAATAAAAATACTATTGGAGGAACTTAATAATACAAATTTTTGACATTCTCATTATAAATGAAATCAGGAAATAAAATGTGAATAGAAAAATGGCTCAGAAATAAATAAATTAAAGAATGGGAAGAGTTGGCTTTATTATACCTCTAAAAGCAACAAGAAATATAATGGTCATAGGACACTTGCTTATCTCTTACTGCAGTACATATGATAATCAGATAAAAAACCTCTCCAAAAAAAAAATCAAATAATACCCCCTCATCAAGTGTTTCTTCTCAATAATGAGATGATTCAGGCCTATTCCAATGATCTTGTGATGATGAGAGGCAGCTACACCCAAAGAGAGGACTGTGGAAACTGAGGGTAGATTACAAAATAGAATTTTCACTCTTTTTGTTGTGGTTTGCTTGAATTTTATTTTCTTTCTCTCTCTTTTTTTTTACTTTCTGAACTAATTTTTTTTTTTTTTTTTTTTTTTTTGTGCAGCGAGATAACTGTATAAATATGTGTGCCTATATTGGATTTAACATATATTTTTTACCATGTTTAACATACTGGATTACATGCCATCTAGGGAATAGAGTGAGGAGAAGGGGGGAAAATTGGATCATAAGATTTTTTGTGGTCAATGCTGAAACAATTATACTTGCATATGCTTTGAAAATTTAAAAAAAAAAAACCAACCTTCAATTAAAAAAAAACCCTCAAAAAAATAGCCAAGAAGATAATTATAGCATATATGCAAATATGTTCTAGACAACTAGAAAGTAATGAATAGGTATCAATAATATAGCATAATTATAGCATATATGCAATTATGTTTTAGACAACTAGAGAAAGTAATGAATAGTTATCAATAAGCTTCTCAAATTAAGCTAGCCTATACTTTAATATATGATAAAAAATCCTGGAAAAATACATTTCAGAAATAAGGCCAATGGCTTGTAAATCACATACAAACCAAATACTGATTATGTTATGAAACTTTCAAGAAAATAATTGGATGGTCCAGAAAGTGGCAAAAAAAACCAAGTAACACTCTGAAAAATCCTTTTCACACATAGACAATGGATGATTTACTGATCTGATAGTCTCTAAATTGACCTATCTCTAGGAGACTATGCTGGGGTTTTGCATTCAGCTTTGGCTTAAATATTTTTATCCCAACTTAGAAAAAGGCATACCTTATATTCTTTTCAAATTTTGAAGATGAAACAAAACTGGGAGAGAAATAATATATTCATAAAGAGGATGCCTAGAGATCTTGGCAGGACAAAACAACAGGCCAAATCAAATAAGATGAAATTTAACAGAGATTCTTGTAAATTCTTATACATAAGATTTAAAATTTAATTTCATGAGTAGAACCAAGAGAACATTGTACACAGCAACAAGATTATGTGATGATCAACTAGGATGATCGTGGCTCTTTTCAACAATGAGGAGATTTAGGGAAATTCCAATAGTCTTGTGATGAAGAGAGCCATCTGCACCCAGAGAGAGGACTGAATGTGGATCAAAACATAATACTTTCACCTTTTGTTGTTGTTGTTTGCTTGGATTTTTTTCCTCTCAATTTTTTCCCCTTTTGATCTGATTTTTCTTGTACAGCATGATAAATATGAAAATATGTTTGAAAGAAAAAAAATTTAAATCACAAGAGTAAGATGAGAGAAGTCTGACTATACAGTGGTTTATCTAAAAGAAGATTTAATTTTAAATGGACTAAAAGCTTGATCTTTATCAACACAGAAATATGGAAAGCTAAAAAGCTAATGCATTGAGAAGCATAGTGTAAAGGAAGGAAAAGGTAATGCTGTAACCTGTTCCAGTCAGATACCATGTAGTATATAGTATGTAAAAACTTCATTTTAGGAAGGACACAAATAAGCTATAAAAGGTATAGAAGAAGGAAACCAGGATGGCCTTGAGTTAAAAAAGACACTGTAGATTCTTAGCCTGGAGAAAAGAATATTCTGAGGAAACATTATAATTGTCTTCAAGCATTTCAAGGGCTGCCATGTAGAAAAGGGATTGGACTTGTTTTGTTCGTCATCCATTGCAAACCAGGCCATCACTAGTCATGCTGACTTTTGAACTGCCACTGGACTTCCGTGACTCTAGAAATGAGTGAGGCTAGCAACTTTGTGCAACTTTGCTTCCTTAAATCCAATTTATGCACAAGTCAGGACATCACCCCATAATGTCCTTGATCCTCTGAAAACAAAGGATCATAATCATCAAAACAGAAATAATACCACCAGCAGCATGGGCAAGGCTAGGAACAATACACAGAGACTGCAAATGAGGCAAAAATCAATCTTAAAGGAAAAATTTCCTAAAAATTTAGAGTTAGTAATTGAATGGATTGTTACCTCTGTTTGTAGATCTTTACTCTAGGTCTTTAAGCTAAGGATAAATAACCTTTACTCTGATATGGTGGTAAATTCTTTTTCAAATATAGAAGTAGATCTTTATCATTTGGGTAAATGTCAAAAGCAACACCAAAATTGAAAAAAAAAAAAAAAAAAAAAAGAGAAAAGGTAAACACGAAAAGACGAGGCACCTGCACCTTATGCCATTTAAATTAGTTTCTGATGCTAAAAACTAGGAAATGGATAAAGAAACATGCTCTATCAAAATCTTGTAAAAGATTTTAACCTATGAAATTAGTCACCTATATTAGGTAGCACAAATTTCATTTCCTTGCAATGTGGAAAGCAGGTAAGGGTAATACTGGTTTAGAACAAAAACTCATTAAAAAAATCTTACTGTGGAGGGCACTGCTGAGATTATGAACAACAGTCTCACAAATAGTAATAACACAGAGGACAAGTTTTTAGAAATTTTGTTTAAAGTATCAATTAAGATAACTCATCCTAAGCATTCAGAGACAAAATCAAAAAGAGACCAACAAGTGATAAGCAAGATTTGTCAAGATTTCTATAATGCACTTTCCCCCCCCAATGGCTTTCCATTTCCCACAAAAAAAAGCTCTTTCATGCTTAGAATGCATTGCATCATCATCTCTACCTCTTCTCATTCCTGGCTTTTCTCAAGGCTCATCTCAGGATCCATTGACTACAACAGACATTTTTTGATCACTCCAGTAATTTGTGTAGTCTTCCTCCTCAAATTATTCTGCACAGTGCACCAAAAGTGGAGCAGTAGTGCTGAACTCCCTCCTCTTTCACACTATCCTTTTCTTTATAAAGAGAGGTAAAAGTATAAGGGAATAGAATGAAGAGAAACACATAATTTACAATAATAACTGTGAACATGAATGGGATAAATTCACCAGCAAAATGGAAAAGAATAGTAGTAGAATCAAACAATATTTTGTTTGCAAGAAGGAGATGTACATAGTTACAATAAGGGAATGGAGAAAAATCTATTATGCTTCAGCTAAAATAAAAAAGTTAGGGATGACAATCATGATTGTAGACAAAATAATGACAAAAGCATTAAAAGGTATAAGCAGAAAAACTACAATTTTCTGAAAGTTATTATAGACAAAGAATTGAATTGAACTAAATAGCATACCATCTAAATTCTTAAAGGAAGTACAAATTTAATTCCTTGGATATTATATTATTATATGCCATGGAATAAAAATATAGATGTTAAAAAGATATTGTTTTTGTGACAAGCTTAGGTCATCAAAAGCACTGTGTAATTTCTCAAATGCAACCCAGTCTTTTCTTCTATTTCATCCCAGTTCATTATCAAACCACAGTTTCTGTTTACAGCACATGTGTGTATAATGCATAAATGCCAATGTAACAGTTGTGTTTTCCATTCAATTGTATACCATGTCCCCCTTTCTATTTCTACTCGGTATTTTCTATAAATCTATTATTCTTACTTTTCTGAAATTATATTCAGGTCCTTCATTTATTTGGGATCAATAGAAAATAGTCACTAGGATCTGGATTGGGTGATAAATATAGCTAATATGATCCTAAGAAAAGAGGTTGCTTGATGAAGGTTATTTACAAGTGAAAGAAGGGCAAATAGTGTAGGATGGCTTAGAGTTAGAGTGAATGAAAAGGAATTTACATTTAAAAATGCAAGATGAGAATGGAGTTAAATAGGAGAAGGCCTTTAACAAGTTCAGGTGTTTAAATTTTATTTCAAACAAAATGGAGAGAAGTTTTTTGAGTGGAGAAATTCAATTCAATAAATATTTATTAATTGTTTTATCATGTGTAAAGCATTGTGTTAAGTGCTGGGGATACAAATAAGAAAAAGAAAAATAGTCCCTCAAGGGGGCTTACAAAAGAGAGGAAGAACTAGGCTGAGTCAAGGTATCTTGTTTCATGGAACTGAAACCAAGCAGAGCCTCAGACAGAAAGTGGAATGATATCATAAGCATCTTATGAGAAGGATGAAATGTATAGGAGGCAGAAGGAACTGTTTTAATTAGAATGATAAAGAGGTAGTGCCCATGGAAGCGGAAAGGAGCAGTCAGATGCCAAAAAAAGTTAAAACAAAATCACAAAGACTTGACAACTGACTAAATATGGTCTTCTTGTTCTCAATGGTTCTTTCCAGTCCTGCCCATATAATGTTAAGTGTTATCTTTCTAAATTAAAGGATTAAAGAAAGGTTCCAAAGAAGATGAGACAGAGATGTGGGAGTTAGCTCTGTCAAGGAAAATGGAAAAAAAAATGATAAAGAGGAACACAAAAGGGGAGTGAGGGAAATTCAAAATACTTGGGCTTAAAAAAATTTTTTTTAAAGAAAAGTAGGATGTCAGGTAATTTAGTAGTAGGTGATCTGAGGAGAGTAACAGATTGAAGCAGAGAGACAATTAAAAAGCCGCAAGGGTCCAGTTGAGGTTAGAAAGTTAAATATGTATTGTGCTCAGTCAGCATTGATTTGTAGCTTCCTTTAGCAGTGCTCAGGGGCTTCCGAGGAGGAAGAGGAAAGGCAGATGGTGGGAATTAATCAGAGCTTGCTAATAATTAGGGAAGGAACACTGAAAGGACAAGAGCAAAAGGGTCAAGCAGAGTAAACCATTAATGTATGTTTAGAGTCCACTGAATCTTGTATAACTAATGCATCCTTTGCTGAAAGCATAGGTCCTTGGATTTGGCAAATGTAAAGTAAGACTGTGGTCTTAACTCCATAAGTGAAGATACCTAAGAGAACACAGAGCATGAAAAGATAACACGGGAAGCTTAAAGAGTATTTATCCCTCTAGAGCAGACAGCAGCAGACCTTTAAATTATAAGCTTTTCCATTAGATCATAAGCTCACTGAGGACAGGGGCTGCCTTTTTCTTATTTGCATCTCTAGTGCTTAGCACAGTACCTGGCAAATAGTGGGCAATTAATAAATATTTACTGATTGATTGCCTGTAGTTTAGAGCTGAATCCTTGAAATAGGGCAGCTTGATGATACCCAACATCAGTGTTATCAAACTGAAATAGAAATGAAGGCCACAAAATCTTACATAAGGATTTCTATGGATGCATATTGACTTAGAAATCCATTGTTAATATTATCTGTATTCTAATGCATTTTTATTTTGTTTAATATTTCCCAAATAGGTTTGAATCTGGTTGGAGGGCACTTGAGGAACATTTAGGAGTGTCTTTGTTTCCCCTTTGATACCTGTGCTCTACTTTGTTTTGCTCCACAATGTGGTTGGAACTGATTGATACCCCCCAAAATGAGAAGGGATCAAATGGGGATGTCACCAGGGAGCTTTAGACGTGATGATCCTTCAAGCCATGATTTGAGAAGAAAGTCCATGATGATCTTAACCTCTGTGAGATAATGTCATGACAATGTACATTACCAAGTTCTTGTTAGTTTGATGGATATGACTCTTCTTTCTTTTAAGGAAAGCTAGGCAGTATTTAGTATTTAGAGGGAATCAAGAAGTGCTTTTTGTAGGTGGGATTTTAGCTGGGACCTGAAGGCAAAAAAAAAAGTATAAGGAGATGAAGGTATATGCTCAAGTAGCTGGGAAAGAGTTCCTGCCTAGGGTAGTATTTATAGATTCCAGAGATTAAGGAAACAATGCAGTTAGCATTTTAAAGGAAGGAATGTAAATGTTAACATCTGCAGTGAATTTATCCTCTGAAGTCCAAACTATATAGGCAATTGATACAAATATAAATACCCTACAACATTCATTTTCCTTTTTTTATCATCTTTTCCTGTCTTATGGATGTGAGATAGAACTTTAAAATTGCCTTAATTATTATTTCTCTAATTATTAGAGATTTAAAACATTTTTCCAAATGGCTGATAAAGAGTTCTTTTGAAAACTGACTTCATTACTTTTTTTTTTCTTTTTTTTTTTGCTTTTTGCTGAGGCAATTGGGGTTAAGTGACTTGCCCAGGGTCACACAGCTAGGGAATATTAAGTGTCTGAGACCAGATTTGAACTCAGGTCCTCCTGACTTCAGGGCTGGTGCTCTAACCACTGCGCCACCTAGCTGCCCCTGACTTCATTACTTTTGACCATTTATTTATTAAGAAACGATGTTTAGTCTTATAAATGTGAATCAGTTCTTTCTCAATTTTGGATATAAAGTCTATATTAGAGAAACCAGATATTTTTAAAAAATTTCCTTTTCCTATTTTCCTTTCTAATTTTCATTATAATAGAATCATTCCTGCAAAATCTTTTTAATCTTATGCTTCCAAAGAAATCATCCTTTTTCTCTTCTTTAATCCTATTGCTTAGTCATGAGCTGCTCTGCAATCAAAAGATAATTTCTTCCATACTCTCTTCTTCTTTTTTTTAATGAATAACCTTTCAGATCTTGGTCTTGTATCCATTTAGACCTTATTTTAATTTTGGTCGGACTGCTATAACAGGTTGTCCAGGACTTTTTGTCACATTAGTAAGCTCAGGGAAGGAAGGGGTGGGAGTGAAATGGGAAGGGGCTTCAGATTTACTGGACACTGTGCTGCTATATTTGTTTGATTTTGTTGTTGTACCTAATCTGTTACATTCTCTATTTTTTAATTAGTACAAAATCATTTTAATAATTATTGTTTTGAAAAATAGTTTGAGATCTGGCGCTGATAGAGCCCCTTCCTTCCTAATAGATATTTTTCACTATTACCTTTGAAATCCTAGACTTTTCATTTTACTATCTTATTTTCTAATATTTCTTTTTAATTACTTTGGCATTTTATATATTATTTAGCAATTTTCATTAAGGAGCCCTTAAGATTATGCCCATTGAGGTCTTCTGGGATTTGAATGTTACCCATGGATAAAAAGAGTGAAAAAGAATAAGGATAGTGCAATAATAAGACTAAGTGAAAAACAGGAGAGAATGACATTTGGTTACACAGAAAAATCTAGGAGGAGATGGTAGAGAATGATAATAAAGAGATTCTATGGTTTAGATAGGTATCAAATTCATGTTTACATATGGGTAAATGCATGTATATATATGTAGTTATGTATGCATGTTGCTCTATGTATATAGATTATGTATATGAGTGCGGGCATGAATGTATATATGGAATATATATATATTTATATATACTTTATAAATATACGTTCTATAGCCTGCTTGGCAGAGATGGAGAGGATGAAAGGGGAAAAAAGAATAAAGTAAAAAAACCCAAAAGAACAACCTACAAAGAAGCAAAGATGGACACTCATGAATATAATTTCTTCTGCTATTACATAGCTTTTCTTGAACTGAAAATATTATATATTTTGAATCCTTTCTGATGTTCTGCTGGGTACATGACAATGTCCTATTCTGTTTTGTTGCATTTTCCTTTTCTATCTTTTTAAAATTCTTAAAAAAAAAATAAACAACACAGACAGCTATCAGAATAGTCCCACTGAATTGATGAATTCTTAGAATATAGACTGAAGAATACTTTTTTCACTGTTATTTTTCTTGTTTGGTCTTTTTTTTTTTCTTTCTTGGCAACATGGCTAATATAGAAACACATCTTGCATGATGTCATATATGTAATTGATATATTGCTTGCCTTCGCAATAGGTAGGGGAGGGGCGGAATAGGGGGAGCGAAATTAGAATTCAAAATTTTAAAAATTGAATGTTAAAAAGAATATTCCTATTGCAAAGATGTCACATTTGAAGACTTTGTAATGAGAGCATCCCTTAAGCTACTCCTCCCCTTTTCAGCAACTAGCCTGATGTGTATGTACAGTGACTTTTCATGACTTAGAAAAAATTTTTCTTTACTCAACAAGTTAAAATGATTCAGCTACTGAAGAATACCAACTCTGATTATACTACAAGTTAGAACAGTGCAATATAATTCCCAAGAAAGTTAATTCAGTTTCTGCATAAATTAAAAGAAATCTATATAGAACAATGGAGATAATAGTTTCACTATTTCTTGTCCTTGGTTATATCATGATTAAGGTATTGTGAGTTCAGTTCAAGGTGCCAATTTAAATGACAAAGTGGAAGGTATATAGATGACTATGACTTAGGATAGTGAAGTGTGAAAGGCAGATGAAAATCATGAGAAGGAAGTAGTTATGTAATCTAAAAGGATCACACATAAAGGAGATAAAAGATAATAGATTTAGAACAGAAAAAGATAGCGAGTTTAATTATCTCATTTTATAGATGAGAAAACTGAGGCCCAGAGCAGGCCTACATAAGTAGTAAATGGATAACTCAGGATTTGAATAGAGATCCTCTGAATCAAAAGAATGAAGTTCTTTTAAACTGTGCTGATACCTACTGAATATATTTAAAGGCTATCACATATAGGAGAAATTAGACTTATTTCACATGGCTCTAAAGAGCAGTAACTCCTGTATGGTCCAAACCTTCTTCTCTGCCCAGTTTTAATTCTATGTTACGCAACTTAAATAATGTTCTTTCCTCTGATTTTGAAATCCTGACGCTTCTTTCCTTTATTCCTGACCTACTAAAACCCTTAATCCTGAGTAACATATCATTATAAGCCTCTTGATATAGACATGTCTGCCAGTTCCTGAATTCCTGGAAGACCGTTAAAATGCTAATAATCTCTGGTTCTTTGAATTTTACAAGATCCTCTACTGATCAAGAAGAATAGGGTAGGTAAAGAGGCCAAAGCACTTCCCTAACCCCAAGAAATTACTTCTCAGGAGCTTCCTGGAGGCGTCTATCACTAAACTTCCAGATGCTAGAATACTTCATTCCAAACTAATTTCCTGATTTTATAATAGCTAGGCCCATAGCACATGTTCAAATCCCTCAGTCAATTCAAACACATTTCTAGTCACACTTAGTTGAAATGCCTCAATTGAAAGGATGATCAGTGAGACTGTGTCACTGAAGGAAAGGCCAGGTTTCAGTAATGGCTAGAAGATGGAAAGAATGGGATAGGGAAAGATTTAGGATGAAGGAAATTGGTTGCCTATGGAATAGGCATTTCAGAGAGCATAGCAGAAAAGAGAAAACTTTGGTGTTGGAGAAAACTTTGAGGTTAGAGGGTTGAAGGGAGGTGGGGATAAGGAACTAGATGGTGTGGGGAGGGTAAGAGAGTTTGGTTGTTTGAGTTCAGAATCACTGGAATAGGTAGTCCATGACTAGGTAAGAGGCTATTATCACTGAGAGTAAGGTGCAGCTCCTCAGAGGAGGTTGGAGATTGGACTAGAAATAGGCTCTGTTTCACTATTCCTCTGAAGGCTGGAGATTAGGCAGGAAACTGCAGCAAGAGATTGTACTAGTAACTAACTTTCCTCTTTTTTTTCCCCCTCAAGGAATAAACAACAGGAATTGGAAGGCCTGAGATTAAAGGGGAGTTGCTCCTCTTTGGCAGGAGGTTCTCCACAAACCAACTAAAACATTAGGTTGGCATCAGAAAGTAGAAGTTGCCTTGGCCAGACTGGATGGAAAATGCTCCAGTGGCCTTTACTAGCCTTCCCTCAGGGAATATGCACAGAAGATATAAATCTGATAGTCAAGGAAAAGTCTCATTTCTCTTTTCATCTGAGGCTGTAGATCAGGCAGATACACAGATGACAGTTACTCAGACCAGGCTTCTTCCCTTAGGAGGTGATTCAAGGGTGAAGCTTTAAAAGAAGATGAAGATTCTAAGAAGTAAAGCTGATGAAAAACTGCATTCTAAGCACAGACAGGAATGGAAGGTTGAGCTCAGAGAGAGCCAGAAAAGCAGTATAGATGGAACACAAAGAACAATTAGAGAAAAAATACAAAATAAACTCAGACAAATGTTTGTGCTAATCTATAATGGGTCTTAAATACCAAGCAGAGAAAATCTCATTTTATTTTAGAGGCAACAAAAAACCACCAAAAGGTATTGTAGAAAAGGCAACAAACTTCCATTCATTTTATCACTTCCAGGAGCAAATACAAAATCTTGTTTGGCTTTTCAAGTTGTTCGTAACCCATCCTCCTCTTTTCCACCTTTCTAGTCTTCTTAATCCCTATTACATACCTTTTAATCCACTAATCCTGCCTCCAGGCTATTCCAGACAAGACTTCCCATCTCTCAGCTCCAAGCATTTTTCTTGGTTGTCTCCAGTGCCTGGAAGGTTTCCCCTCCAAATTTCTGCTTCCTGGTTTCCTTAAAGTTCCAACTAAAATCTCATCTTCTATGGGAAAGCTTTCCCAATCCCTCTTAATTCTAGTACCTTTCCTCTTTTACACAGTCCCTCTTACTTGTAACTTGTTTGTGCATATTTGTTTGCTTGTCCAGTCTCCCACTGGACTGCAAGCTCTTGAGAGCAGGGACTGTCTTTTGCCTCTTTTTGTATTCCCACAGTTTAGCAGAGTATTTGGTACACAGGAGGTAATTAATAAATATTTCTTGACTGACTGGGAAGTGACAAAGTCACAGTAGTATTTTCTTTTCTTTTCTTTTCTTTTTTTTGCTTTTTGCTGAGGCAATTGGGGTTAAGTGACTTGCCCAGAGTCACACAGCTAGGAAGTGTCTGAGTTTGAACTCAGCTCCTCCTGACTTCAGGGCTGGTGCTCTAACTGCTGCGCCACCTAGCTGCCCCCTACAGTAGTATTTTCACTGTCATCATATACATCTGTTTGAAAACTTTAAATGTTCCATAGTTCCTAGTCAACCAACGTGATATAATTCTGGATGGATGTTAAAGGCTTCCATATTCTAGTCCTATATCACATTTAATCTTATTACTTAATATTCCTGCCAGCTCTAAAGAGGGTAGCTTTCTATAAGTATTTCTTCATAATTTCACCTTAATCTATTCCCTCTTCCTTTTATACTTAGGTAAATGCTTTCTATCCTTTAAGGTCTAGCCTTGCATCCCATACCTTCTCTTTGAAGTTTTCTCCCAATACTTCAGATCACTGATTTTTCTCTCCTGTACTTGTATTCTCCTATAATACTTCAGTCTGTACCATAAAATACATAACTTCATATTAACAGCTATTATTTCCAATTCTTATTAGCTATTACTTACTGTTTTACTGCTTGAACTAATAAAACAAATTTCTTCAGAATAGGGAAATAAACCTTTTCTACATCTTCCTTATTTAAATGACTTAATACTTTCCCAATTTACTCTTATTGCTGGAAATTGCTTTAGAGGAATTTGTTTACTGCTTTTTAAAAATCATTGCACCAATTTCTGAGGTGAGAACAGTGTCACTTTTTTTTTTTCCCCAAATCACTAACAATTTACAAATAATTACATTCCAATCATGGCAGTATATCAATAAATGCAGAAAAAACTTTTAAAATGTAATTCTCATTTCTTAAAAAAAAAAACCCTAAAATACATAAGATTACATATATTTTTCCTTAATAATGTCCATAGTTGGTCCATGTTAATATTTAAAAAAAGGTATTACAACCTAACCTAATTTGCTTATTAAATGTCACATCAGAGGTATCACAATGTTAATTGTTATATTCATTATACTTGACTATCTGACAACTAATTCACTGACTAAGCTAATGAAGTTGGTCTTTTAAAAGAAGGACATAGAAGAGTTTCTGAAAAGAAATGTAGAGGAAATAGTGCCATGCAAAAAAAACCTGGTCAAATCACTCTGGAGGGCAGTATGGAACTATGCCTTAAAAATCACTGAACTCTACATATTCTTTGACCCAGCAACATTATAACACTACTTGTACAAAAATTCATGACAATTCTTTTCATGGTAGCCAAAAAGTGGAAACCAAGAAGAAGCCTATCAAATTGGGGGTAGAGTGGCTAAACAAAGTATTGTTTATAAAATGAAATAAAATATTATTAAGCCATAAGAAATTATAAATTAGATAATTTTAGAAGAAACTGGGAAGACTTAAAAATTCATGAAGAGTAAAGCGAGCAAAACTAGAATAATTTATACAATGACAAAATTATAAAGAATAATTTTGAAAAACTTTAGAATTGATCAATACAATAGAAATGATCAATACATAATTTCGGATGACTAAAGATGAAGCATGCTACTGACCCCATGCCATTGAGGAAAAAGAATTAAATGAAAAATGAGATTATATATTTCTGGATGGGCCAGAGTATTAATGTGTTATGGCTATTTTTATGAAAGTTTTCTTTTTCTTTTTTTAAAGTTTATTGTTCACTGGGGAGGAAAGGAAATAAAAGCTTGCTAATTAAATTAAAAGAATCAAGAGCCAATGAGAAGTAACCAAATCAGTTATGAAAGACTTGCCCTTCATTGATATTATGAGCTGTATGGATTGATGCAGGTAAAATGGTCTCTTTACTTACCTCAAGTTCTTTCCCGTAGAAAAGTGTTATAAGCTCAAGGCCTACAATAGTTTTTGACTCAATAGCAGAGACTCTTAACCTAGAATCCAAGGAATCCCCATGAATAGAGGGGAATATTTAGGGAATTTCTGAAGTTGGAGAAAAAAATTTACATCGGTATTTTCACTAACCTGTAAGTGAAATTCAAGATTTCCTTCAACTATAAATATACATACAAAACAAACCACAGTAGTATTAGGCTTCAATAGACTGCTAAAGGGATTCAAGACCTCCTTCTTTTCCCCTCAAAAAAATTAATCCCTATTCTATAGTGATCTTGAGTGCTTTCTTTAGGATGTGGCTTCAGAAAGAAATGGCAAGATCCAATGAATTTTATTTCCTTTTCTGAGGTTACTAAACTGGTAAATTAGGAAAATGTTATAAATATATAGATAGCTTGCTTAGATTTTATCCAAGTTTTTCACATTAATCTTGTGGAACACAGAGTTGTGAATTAGATGATAATAATAATAATGATATATTCAAATGGATTCAGAATTGGTTGAATGGCCTAATTCAAGGAATAGTCAATAATGAATGAATATAATTGGAACAGAATGTCTCCAGTGGGGTTTCCCAAGGACCTGTGTTCAGTCAAAAAAAGGTAATGCAATCTTGCATCGTATGAATAAGATTCCAGCCTCAAGAAACAAAGGGGTGATAATGTCTTTGCACTGTGCTCTGGTCAAACATCTGAAATACTATATTTAATCCAGTTCACGCAGCTTTTCTATCTGCAATGCAACTTCACTCTCTGGACCACTGGATTTACCATCTTACTTGCTGTAGAGCTACCTTTATGCCAGAGCACACCTTCAATTAAACCCTCCTACATGTGTTTTTATCCCCTTTTAAAGTGTGAATCCTGAAAGCAAGGAGTTCTTTTCTATTTGTATCCCCAGCACTTTAGAGGTCATATAATTGAGAGATTAGGCCTTGGAGATAGCAAGACCTGCATTCAAGTCCTGTCCATGCCATGTAATCACTGTGACTCTCAGCAAGTAATTTAACTTTTCAGTGCCTCAGATGATTTTCTAAGTTGCAGAACAATCTGTGATTTTCTTTTTTACTCAGCTTCATCTATAGAACAATGCCTATTATGTTTTCATATAAGTCACTGGTAAAAATGTTAAATGTTATAAAGAGTCTATAGGCAGCATACTAGAGACTTGCCTCAAAGGTAACACGGAACTATGATTGGTTCTCTTTGGGTTAGGTGCTCCATCATCCATCATGCCATCATAGTGTAGCATCGTGGTCCCAAACCCTGTACCTTATTTGTAATGACAGAAATAGTCTTTGTCAAACGCTTTGCAGAAATAAACATTTACAACATTTCCTAAAACACTGGATAAATTGAGTCGCTATTAGTAAAACAATAGTTATGAAAAATTTGCAAGATTCTTTTTTCCCTTTTAGGTATATAATATAAATGGTGCATAATTAGGTGTTTTATTTAAAGGAGAATAATATAATCATAGACCTGAGAATATACTTTTTTGTGATAGTGATAATCTGTGGCAACCACAACAAAGCACTATTGGTATGAATCTTCTCTGACAAAGCACTATTAATATAAATCTTCATATCCTAGGACAGGAAAATAACTTGATTATTCAGAATGATTTTTTTTTCTTTGCACAAATACAGAGAGCAATGAAATTTTATCTGTATGTACAGAAACTATGAAAATGAATATGTTTGGGGAAAGAACTGCTTAGAACTTAGTGACTAAAATTGTGTCCAAGACCAACTGCTACCTAGTAATTTTGTTTGTTACTTTAATTCTCTGATACTTATAGATCAAAATTCAAAGAAGTACAACCCATTAAAAATGAAAGTTTGTATTTACATCAGTTCCTATACACTAAAACTATAGTATCACAGTGTAACTGTGGGGCATTATTTTCACCTGTTATTACTCAAATAAGATAATTTAGTTAAATAAATGCTACACTTGAACACTATTCTTCAGATGTGTTTTCCTAATGTTATAAGACTTATTAGTAGGTATTATTTTATGTTGCTATGAGAGTTTGACAATTATTCACAATTCTATACTTGCTTTTTACATATAAGTTATTATCTAACAATTTGGTATAATATTAATTTTCCTATATTGTTGCTTCAATTTCTTTCTTAGTTCTTAACTCTTTCTTAAAAGTAGTTCTTTCTCCTTTTTACCTATATACCATTTTCATTCCCCTCCTCTGTCTTGAAGACCATGGTTTTCCATTAAATTTTAAGAAATTTTAATGTGTTTTCTCTCTACCTATAGTAACAAGACAATGTAGTAATTAGAGATGGTCTACCCATTAAGGTTAGAGAGTTATAAAAGTATTAATTATAAAATGGAATAATATAATGGAATAACTAACTTCATAATTCCCCAAATTAGTGAACACTTGAAAGGCTGTTAATTTCCTAATTCTAACTAATATACTTTTTTGACTACTTTATTCATCAGTTTCTATACCTGGTATAAGGCTTCAAAGAAGTTTTAGTCAAGCTTCAAAAAAGTGAATTTCTAGTCAGTAGCAATGATCATTTTAGAATCTATATTACAGGACTTTTTCAGTGCCTCATGCTTCAGTGTCTTTAATGACTACGGCTCTGATGCAGAACCCTTAGCATTACTTAGGCTGTTAATTCATATAATGAGAGCTTGGGCATTTTCACTGGCAAACCTCCATCATACTCATTGCTTTAGCTCACTGACTCATATAAGATGGAAGTTAAATGCTGTATCCCAATCTGATGAAGAAACTAATGCTCCAACTCTGGAATTTTACCAAAAAATAAAAGCTGTCTTTTAAAAAAGACTATCTTATACAGGATACACCTATCAAGTTGTCACCTAAGCATTTCATCCAGATTTTCAATATCCTTATAAACTGTTATTAGATATTATTTCTTTGGATTAACATTAAAAATCACTTAATAAGCAGTAAGACATGTGTTATAGTTCTTCTAGTTATCCACAAAGAGAATTTTTAAAACGAAAAAAGAAACATTCCCTATCCTTAAAGGAGCTTATAATATGTGATGAAAGTATGCTGGATTCCTCAATTTGAGTAGAGTAATGAGGTAGAATCAAGTGATTTCATTCCTTTCAAGGAAATAAAAAGGAATTAATTTAATGTAGAATTTTTTTATTGAAAATAAAAAGAAAATTTAAAAGCTGTGTAAAAAAAATCAGCAGTTGTTTTTTAAAGAGATTTTTCTACAGAACTATTAAACCTCTGCAAACACAGTAAGTCTGACAAACATAGTAAGATGATATTTTGGTTTAAGGAAAAGATGACATAACATTTTATCGTGCTTTATTAAATCAAGAAGGTACAAAATTAGCACATACAAAAACATTATCAATTTTCATGCTTTGTTAAATCAAGAAGGCACAAAATTAGCACATACTAAAACATTATCAATTTTAACATTAACAAATGTTCTTTTACATGCTTTTTAGAGGGGGAAAAATGTTGAAAATATTTATGCAAACTTTGCAAAAGGAAAATACTACTGGTTTCAACCAGATGTAAATGCAAATTCCTCTAAATCAGTGTCCTGTATTTTTCACATTTTCTGGCTCTCATCCCTTCTACGAAATCTGCATAATTGCATTCTAAGAGCATAGCAAAGGAGGTGAAATATCTTGTTGAAGTAGGCGTGAGTTATTTTGGAACTAAACTGAGCTAGTGCTAGAGATCTTCAAATTCTAACATGTCTCCTTGAGCTTGACTGAACACAAAATATTAAAATGGCTGAATCTCCTAACTTCTAAATGGGTTCTATCCTCTTCATTTTGCATGTAAAAAATGTATTTGCTGATGAAAGAAAAAATACTAATTTTCCCAACACTATTAACTTATGAAAGGAAAAAGTGAATAGTCACTATATTGTTAGGGTTTGTCAATCTAGTCAGGAACCAGAAATCTTTATGTACTGTCATAGTTAGCAATTATCATGTCCCTTTAAATGTAAGGAGCACTTTCAAAAAGGTCTGAAACAAATTTGAAAAAAATACCTGAAACAATTGAAAAAAATAAAGAACAATATGGAACTATTTCTGAGTTTTAGGGTGAAAGGAGCAGGCAAGAAAAGAGTTCTGAAATATAAGAAACAAAATGTTTAGAAGACATTAACAAACTGGCAAAAAGAAATATGACATTAATAATACCTTTAATTTTATAGTGTTATATAATTTTCAATACTTCATTGACTACAATACTCCAAAACTACTCTTGAAAAAATTCCCTTTATACAAGTAAGTAAACTGAGGTTCAGAAAGGCCAAATGCCTAATTGGTAGATTCAAGATATAATCCTGGGTATTATGATACTTTCCTTCCCCAATTCCTTCTCCTTCCACAGGACAGAGGTACTTGGCAGCTCTTATGTTCCCTGTGTTATAGCACAAAGTCTTAAAGAGATGTTCACTGGTCTTAAAGAAGAACTGAGTGTGAGCTCTGGCCTTGACATTTTATAGCCATGTGATAAGTAATAAGCTTTTTGAATCTTAATTTTCTCATTTGGAAAAGGGAAATTATTTAAATTCCTTATGTTACAAGGATGTTGCAAGATATTCTTTTGTGTGATCTGTATTATAAACCAAGAGTTATATTGTTATATAGACGTAAAGCTCAAACATCTAATATGATGTAAGGTTTTTTTTTTAAAGAATGAAAAAACTAAAATGTTTCTAATTTAAATACAAAGATTTAAAAAAAATTAAGTATGTTTAGGTTTACTTGTATTTTATGTTACAAAGTATATCACTGTACATTAAAACATGGAACTTCATAGGTTTTTGTTACTGTAAGTAGAATAAACATCTACAGAACATTTTAAAAAATAAAAATAAAAAATTTAGTTGTAAGCTGGGAGTTCAAAACTCAATTCAATGCAGCAATACTAAAGCAGGAGCGATTAGGGCATAAGCTTTGTGCTAAATGCTGAGAATAAGACAAAGATGGAAAAACAACATAATTCATAATCTCAAAATTGGGGAATGTGTCATAACTGAAGATAAGGAAGGACAGACAGCTCCAGGGAGGGTGTGAAGGGGGAAAAGAAAGGTGGATAAAGACCTTGAGAGAAAGTTGAGGAAAAAGAAAATATTATTTGGGGAGAAGATCAAGAGGCGCCTGAATTGAAATGTGAAGGAAGAGAAGGATTCTGAAGGGTAGTAATGCAGAGAGAATACATTCTAGGAATGCATGAAGGCTAGAGATAAGGAACTTGGAGAACCTAGAAAAATTCAGAGCAGAATGAAGGGTTCTGAAACACTGTGTGGGAATAGCAGTAAGATGACATAAAACTGAAAGGGTAGGCTGGAGCAAGGCTGAGGAGGGCCTTAATTACTGGACAGAGTTTACAATTTAACTTTAACACACCACAGAATCACAATTTTGAGCAAACACATCTCTGTACCTTAGGAAGATCACTCTGGTACTGGGAAGAATGGACTGATGAGGGGAGAGACTAGCTACAGGTAAATACTTTTCACCACAGAAATAATGTTGCCTTGGGTTTGGCCACTGTACCTTGAAAATAGTCCATATGCTCTATCTCCCATTAGAAAGTGAGCTCCTTGGGAAAAGTGGCTTACTTTTCCATTTATATCCTCAATGTTTAGAATAATGTTCTGCATATAGTAAGCACTTAGCAGGTGATTTTTAAAAAAAAATAATAGCTAGCATTTATAGAGTATTTATCGTGTGGCAAGTATTGTGCCAAAATTGCATCCTCAAAACAATCCTAGAGAATAGGTGCTATTATTATCTTGATTTTTCAGGTCATGAAAGCAGTTGCTCAGAATCACACAGCTGCTAAGTGTCTGAAATGGGATTTACACTTAAGTCTTTCTGACTCCAGGCTCTCTGCTCTCTGCACTGTGTCACTGAGCTGTCCATTAGGCAGCACAGATTCTGCATTCTAGGGATTTAAAATAATTTAATGATGGGAGCGAGGAAGGAGAATGGGAGAAATGCAAGTGGTTGCCTTAAAAAAAAGGTAGAGAAAAATTTTATCATATTCTGCTGAAGGTCAAAGAAGGCTTCCCAGAACAGTTGGGATCTGAACTGATGAAGCTTAAAGAAATAGAGACTTGAATGTGCAGAGAAGAGAAAATCATGCACCTGTTCCAACTGGGTCCACGACAACATTCATGCTATACAAATGGGTCCTCCTTGCTGCTGGGCAATCCTTTTATACCTCTCTTAACTTACTACCCCGACAACACTCTTCTTCCTCTTTTTCTTTCTTCAAACCTATCATGGTTTCCTCTCCCCTTACATTATGAATTTTTTGCCTCATATTTCACTGAGAAAAAAAAAAAGGCTATTCACTTAGATCTCTCTCTTCTCATCTCCCATTTTCCAGATGCTTTCTACCTCCAAGGGGCAGCTAATGTTGCACAATGGTTACAGCATCAGGCTTAGAGTCAAGAAGATCTAAGTTCAAATCCAGCATCAGATACTAGATGTGTGACTCTAGGCAAATCACTTAATTTCTACTTCAGTTTCCTAATCTATAAAACAAAGATAATAATAGCACTTGAAGATCAAATGGGACAATTACTATAAAGTTCTTAGCTCAGTGCCATTAGGAGAGAACACGAGTGTTAACTTCACATGAAGAGATGGCCATCTTCCTTAACAAAGTCCATTCCTCCACCTGCACTAGTGATCTCATTCCAACTCTTCTCCTCCAACAGAATGTGTACCTTGTCATCCTTACTCTATGACTTATCCTTTTTTCCTTTAACATTTAATTTCTCTTATAATTAAAAAAAAACTGTCCTTTTTATTTATTTCTTTGACCCTGTTTCTTCAATACCTTCACAATAACTTTCTGCTCCTCAATCACTTTTCCCTGTTACATACACACATGGAGCTACCATAAACTCTGCCGACATGCTTTTGGTCTTTGATAATTTCATAAGGACTTTGTCTTAGTGTACAAATACCTTGAAATCTTTCTGGACATGATGATTTTGGTGCTTTTTCCAAGTTTCTTGGTATAAAGGCACACAATTCTGTTACCTGGGACATGTGACAACTGAGTTTTGTTGGAAGCTAAATTGTAAGGCAACATATGGTGATATGTCAGATTTGAACTATTTTAAATTTCTATTAGTTTTGTCACCAGAAAAGGGAAAAGTTTTCATTTATCTTCAATGTCTCCCTGTCTACTGGCTCAGTTCCTACTGCCTACAAGTATGCCCATGTCTTCCTCATCCTCAAAAACACCAACATTTATTGCTATCAATTCTGCTATCATCCTTTCTCTCTCCCGCCTTTTGTTTTAACCTCCTGGAGAAGATTTCTTCTCCTCTCATCCTCCTCCTAATTCTACAGCAGCAGCTCTGATCGCATCATTCAATGGAAATTGTTTTCTCCAAAGTTACCAATGATCTTTTAATGCTCAAATTTAACAGCCTTTTTTTCAATCTTCATTCTTCTTGAACTCTCTAAAGCCTCTGACACGGTTAATGATCTTCTTTTCCTTGCTCTCTTTAAGTTTTGAGGGCACCACTCTCTCCTGGTTTTTTTGGTAATTGCTTCCACTCAGTCACTGAAATTTCACCCATGTCACAATCACTAGTCATGGGTATTTCACAGTCCTCACTCCTGTTTCCTCTTCTCTTCTTCCTCTAGACTATTTCACTTGGATGATCTCATCAGTTCTCATAGGTCCAATTATCACTGCCATGGAGAATGAAGATCTATTTTTTTCTAATCTGAAGTAAGAAAACTAACAAGATCTAAATGAATCAGAAGAAATCTCACTGGCAGCAATAATGACGTTTCTAGGTGGTATTTTGAACACAGGGACACCAGAGATAAAAATGCAACTACCATTTTAGAATATAAGTGGGCAAATAGATTGCTAAATGTTACAATCATCTTTTTAGCAAGATGCTGTAATGCTATACCTATCATATCCTACAATGGGAAAGAAGAACAAATTATAGTTTTTTCTTATTTCTAATTCATGAGTTTTTTAAAATTTCATACTTGGCCTAAGTAGAAAATACCCAAAGTTTTGAGTTAAAAACTGCATTCCCGTTTATGTAAAATAAATAAATAAATAAATGAATAAACCAAGTAAGTAACTCGCAAAGTTCTTTTAAGAATCAAGTGAATAATACATGAAAAGTGCTTTGCAAACCTTAAAATACTATGTAAATATTAGCTATCATTACCTTAATAAAAATTTGAAGTTTACTAATTACTGAACACATGGTACTCCATCTACATGTAATATATGATATAAATATATTTGTAAAATTGAATAGGCTCTAATAGTTAATTTTACCACAAAAGCAATCTAGAGTTATGTAGATGCATAACTATCATCTAGAAAATTAAATATTTTACATATACAATTACTGAATATACAAATTATACTGTTATTTAAAACAGTTCACTTAAAACTTTTCCTTTTAAAGGTAAATAATACCTATAGATTACTGCAGAAAGACAGAAATTTTTAAAAAATTAGTCATAGTTATCAGTTTTAATTATAATTAGTCAGTTTAAAAAACTTATTAGTCATAGTTATTCAATTTGCAGGAATTAAGACTGGCATTTTCTCAAATTTCATAATCCAAAAGATTAAGATTATATTCTTAGTAATACATGTATGGTAGGAGAAGAATTAAATCACTTTATTGTTCTAGGAGATAGTTATAATCCCCCCCCCTCCAAGAGGAACCTCTCCCCTCACAGAATAAACTTAAAAACCAGAAAATTGCTCCTTTAACCCCTTCTCCTTCAACATTCTTATCAGTTTTTTTTTTTCATGGAAACTGATATAACTTCAAGAAAGTTACATTCTGAAGTTAAGAGATTTATCTCTCCCCCCCCCCCCCTTATCCTTATACCTACCTTATAGGGATGATGTAGGAAAATAGCAGAAGGAACCGGAAAAGGTTACGGTACCATGGGCCTACAAATCCTTGCAATGTTACCATAACAACTGAAAGGGCAACAAGGGCCAAAAACAATGCTTTGGTCAGCTGATTCAGTTCAAGGTCCAACAATCCCACCTGAAAGAAATAATAAAAGGTTTATTTGTACAGATTACTAAAACATTACAATAAATTTTGAATTGATATATTACAATCTACAATATGAAAGCTCTTTATGGTTCAAAAATTCATTTATTAGATGTTTTTCATTAAAAAAACATTTACATCAATGGTAGAATGAAATGGAAAAAATGTTTTAATCTAAATAGTTTCGCCATATTTCACCATATTTATTGGTATGGAAAGAATTTCTCAAATTGGGTCAAAATCAAAACAATTTTTTCTAAAACTTTACAAAATGAGTAAAAAAAAATGCAAAGAAAATAAATATAAGTGCTATGATCAGACGTTAAGAGTTAGAATAGTTTACCAGGGCAAAACCTGAAATATTGGTGGGAATAGTCATTTGCTTATAGGTAAGGTTCAAATGCAAACTAAGAACTTGAATTTTGGTTTCTCTCAAACACTGACATGCAACTTCTACTGTGTCAGAGATCTGAATTATATTTATTCAGAACTATTTATTGCACAGGAGAGTTATCAAAAGATAAATGAATTGAAGAGAACTTGCCTGCTCTTTCCCCAAAGCAGCACAAAAAGCATTCTTATACCACTTAAATATTATATACTTCTAGTTTTTTTTCTCAAGCTCAAAGGAATTTGTACATAAGTAGTATATAGTTTCATAAATCTCTGAGTTTCATGCAGTCCAAACTGGCAAATACTATTTAGCACCTCCTCTGTCTCTGAACTTAGAATCAGATTGATAATGGCGAAATTATATCAATATTGGTGACATCTCTGCCACAGTAGGATGATTTTGAAAGGGATGAATGGAAATGGATAATTGTTAATTATGTCCTACCATGAAAAAGCTTGAGAATTGTTCTAAGTTCACTTTGTAATAATGTCAACATTCTTAAAATGAGCTTTAAATTAAAAAATGAGATTTTTATCTTATTATTCTCACACATGATTAACTCTAGGCCTGCTTTTAGCTAAGGTTTGCAACTGAATCTACTGAAAATTTTAGATTCAATAGTTATAACATCAAAAATGGAGTGTATCTGGGGAGAGCAATTTTTCCTAGGGTAAAATTTTCAGTTAAAAAATAATTTCTGCTACACTAACTTGGTAAGACCCAACAATATATTTTCTGAAGCAACAGAGGAAGTAGCATTCATGGCTTCCTTAAGATTCTCTGCTTAAAGCATATATATTTCCAGTTTTAATGGGAGAATTACTTACTTGCAGCTGATATTCCTGTAAGTAGATTTTAAAGATTATAGAAAAGAAAAGTAATATGTTTACAAAGACATAGGGCTAGGCACAGCTGGTTCCATCTGCACCTCCAGATAGGGCTACATGACCTAAAGAATTTATAATCCAAGTGCCCATTTGTATTGCTAGCCACCCCACTGGTGCGCAAGCCAGCAAGATGCTCATTTCCTGCATAAATTTAGGGACAACATTCCTCAGCATACTTTCCAAAGTATGCTCACTTTGGAAACTGTGTGTTGGTGAATCAGGCTTAATGTTTCTGAAATCTGACCTCATTTTACTTCTTTATATCTTATGATATGCAATGCATCTAACTAAGGAAACTTTAAATAATGAATAAGCTAACAGATAAGTATCAATTTCAAGTGGAATATCTGCTTATTTTTAATTTAACATATTGAATAAGAGCCCAGGCTTTCCACAAGAAGAAAACCACTTTTCCTATTGTACCCTTCAATAGAACAAGCAAGAGACCTAGTAATTAACTTCTGAATAGAAACTTTTCAAAGCAGCAGAAATCTCAAACTTCCTATTTTCCTAATATGTATAATATACAGGAATTCACTTTAGTGAAACAACTTTTAGCCAAGTAAAATGTGTGGGAAAATTATATCAACAAGAACTTCTCTGAGCTCTACCACAGAAGCTCTTTTATCTCTAGGCACTACCAGCAGGATCAGTAAAACATAACATTTCCCTAGATAACAAATAGTCTGAAAAGGAACTATATTTAAATAGTTCTGAAAAATTCCAACATTCTTGCTTCTGTATAGGCTTGTCCCTTCCCTTGAGAACTAGGCAGCTGAAGACCACAGCGGCTGATTTATCAGCTGCATTTAAAAAGCAGCACAAGGAGGACAAATATCTTGCAATTTCCGCTGCTTCAACTACTACATAGTTTATGCTTGAATTATTGAGAAAAATAGGTTTTTGGATTAAAATGAAGAAAAATTAAGCCAGGGAAGTAGAGCATGTTTCAAAGCCCAGATCTTTTTGCGTTGACAAAGGCGGTCTAAGTTTCAGGCCTCGCTGAGGATCAGATGAAGTCATTATTCATTCAGTCAGGGAAAAAAGACTCAATTACCTCAACCTAAAGATGCTATCAATGAATGCAAAGTGCATATTTTACTCTATTCATCCAAATCCCATTAAAAAGTGAAAGGAATGATTTAATCTGGCCTTCTAGAGTTGGTCTTTTTTTTTGTAATAAAATAAAGAATCTCTGTCCAGCAAAATGCATAACCACTACCTCACCCCCCCCCCCATCATAGCAGTGAAAGACTGTAAAAGCAGAGACAAAAACAGTTAGAAATGAATACAAAGTTTCCTTTGAAAAAAAACAAAACACCACATATAGGATCGAAACATTAAATGTAACCCACTGCATATTGATATGTAGTAATTCAAGCATTAATACCTTTCTAATTGATGAAGACAGATGTGGTCAATTGCCTTATTGGTGAATATAGGAGTCAAGAGACCAAATAAAATGCTGTCCAAATGGTTTTTAGAACAAATTAAAGAAAAACTTAATTTTCTCCCAGGTAAAAAATTATCTTTTAAAAAACCTAAACAAACAAACAAAAACCCAAACCAAAAAGATTACATCCAGCTTTCTTTCAGGTATACTTAAGTACATCTAATCTTCCTACAATCTAATGGTAATCTGACCACAATACATAGTAGTAGGTTGGATTTCTTCTTAAAGTGAAGTTGACTTATTAAATCTTAACAGAGGAAATCTCTAAAGAGGAATAAATTAAAAATATACCTCTTATTTTAAAAACTTGCATCAAAAAAGAGAACACAAAAACACAAACACCAACAAGAATAAATATTTAATAACAGCTTTCTGGCTATCCATAGTAATATTTAAAATTAACCTAAAGGACATTTATAAGCCTATCTGGAATCCTATATGTTCCAAGTCACATTCTAGTTAAAAACCCACTTAAATGATAAATTTAGAAGTGTTACTGTTTTCCAACTAGGAACTTCTAATATCTTGAAGAACCTCTCTGTCCTTTGCCAAAGCTGCAACCTTTTCACTAATAGAATATTCTTAATCATTTGAGGTAATTATGACTACATAAGAAAAAGGTGAATTAAGCAGACTACAGAGTAATTTTCAACATTTATTGTAATTTCCCATATTTGTAAAGCAAATTTTCTTCTACTTGTCATAATATTTGTTCTGTTTGAAACAACTGTGATAACAAAATTAAATACGCCACTGGAAATTTTAATCTCCAAGGGAAAATTTGTGCATAATGTCTAAGACAACCACAATAGTTTTGCAAAGGGGCTGTTCTAGGATAATGAACACAATAATTGCCTGTATAATCTAAAATGCTACTAATGGCAACAATCACAAATCCATTTAGCTCCTCTTTAATTTATGTACCAAGTTTTAAATAGCTAATGGTTCTCAGTAAAATAATGGTTTATACCAACAATAAAGGGTAAGTACGGTATTCTCCTGCTTAAACAAGAAAATATCAGTCAGAGTTGGTCTTGTTTTTTTTTTTTTTAATGAATGAATGAATGAACAAGAATAAGGTCTTATCTTTGTAACACAGTACTATGCTGATATATTTCAAAGTTAAAATCCTTACATACTATTAAGTTCTTTTGAAATCAACTCACTCTAAATTCAAATAAAGGTTTGAGGTTATAAAAACTTTAGGTCTGGCCATTGATTAATGAAGTAGAAGATTAAAAAGCATGACCACCAGGGAAACAAACTCTTCTACTGTTGATCTTATGATATTATTCTTCGATTGCCATGATGCCAAGATGCCATTCTTTTTAAATTTAAGTATACTTTCCAGGCTGACCAGGAATTTTGTCAAGATAGTAAATATTAGATTGGGGAATTTTAAATGTTCAATTTAAATTTCTGTCAGAGGTTAATAAACTGTTTCAATTTATTCCTCTTACCTCCTCCATTTTCCATGTAACTATAGCATAGTATAAAAATATAAAAAGATGTAATATATCTTTCTTCATTTGCCCAAAGTTGTTTGCATAAACTCGATTATGAAAGCATCGAACTTATTGACAGATACACTTAAAAAGAAAAAAGGCTAGTAAATACAATGTAGCAAAATTGTACCATTGTGTTTTAATTATCCTCTACACATTAGAAATTTCTATTTTGACCTTTAAAATAAAGAAAGGACTAACCTAGAAATAGCATCTCTTCTTATAATGTATACCTTTAGCACATATCTTTAAATTTTTTATAACAGAGACTTAAAGTAGAAACTAGAAATATTCGTCCTTTTATACACGTTTTTTCCTCTTACCAAAGATCTTTTCTGGGGGGAGGAGGGAAAGAAAAAAGGTAGAGTAGGGTGAGGTGTAGGAGTGGGAAAAGGAATATGAACTACTCAGTCTTAAGTGTTTCCCAGTACATTCAGGCCAGGCATATACTGTAGAAATGTCTAGGCTATTATTGTTTATCGCGTCAGTGATCTGCGAAATAAGAAGGGTTTCTTTTGGTCATTATAGCCTATTGGCTCAATAATCTGTGTTTTAAAAGCTCCCTAAATAGGTATTAGAACATCAATTCTTAATGTTACAATATATCACCTTAATCATTTTTTAAGATCTTTAAAATCTATATTTACACAACATGAGTTTGAAAAGTCAATTAATATGTACTTTCATACCCCATTATTTTATCAGCTAACATATATAGTTTAACCTACGCAATTATGGCATTACATATTATTTGGAGGGTTTTGATTTTGTTCAAGATTTTGTTACCTAAAGTAGTATTTGTTAGGTATTTGAAACACCATTTTGCAAATCTCACAGAAGAAATTTCAGAGGTCATCTAGCTTACATTTGAACAAGAATCTCCTTTAGAATTTAACTAATAAGTAGTCATTTAATTTGATGCTTCTCTAGTGGTGGGGAAATCCACTATCATCTGAGGCAGCTAGTTCCATTTTTGGATAGTTTTAATTGTTTAAAAAAAAAGTTTCCTTATATCAAGCATAAATCAGCCTTTCTGCATCTTATATTCATTGACTTAGTTCTGAAAGACAAGCAGAATAATTCATGCCCATCACCCCCAAGTCTATTTGCAACCTGTTTTATCATTTAACGAATGGCATGACCTCTAGGACCATCACCATTCTGGTTGCTATCTTGGATATGCTCCAGTTCAGCAATGTCCTTTATTCCCCTAATTAAATAAACCACCAGCTCTCTATGATTTACAGAACCAAATATAAATTCCTCTGCTAAGCATGTAAGGCCTTTTACAAGTCTTACTAGTTTATTTCAGTTAGTCTACCTACTATCGTGGGCCAAAAACAGCCAAATTGCTATTCTTCATACATGAAGAATACATTCTCTCTCTCATCTCTGTACCTTTTTAAGGCTATTCCTAAAGTGCATTTCATCCACATCTTCATCCCTACTTTTCCTTAAACTTTCAAAGCTCAAATCAAATGTTACTTTCTACCACTGATCTTTTTCTGGTATCTCTCCTTTCCTCCTTTAGTATCCTTCATTACACGATGTTTGTTATATATACTTATATATGTGCATGCTGTATGAGAGAATATTGAGATCCATTTTGGTTTTTATAACCCCACTATCTAGTTGAATGTCTTGCACACAGGAGATATATTTAATAAATGTTCTGATTATTTCCTAAAATTTGATATCCAAAAGTTAATTAGAGATTATGCTAGATGTGTATATTATAATTTTTAATATATGAGATTTCAACAACTTTTTAAAGTCACATCATATTGTTGCCTTTACATTAAACACCAAAACATTTTCAGACACACTCTTGCCTGTTCTATTAAGATGACTAAAATAAAACACAGAAATATAAGATTTAGAAAACCTAGGCTTGAATTCTGCCTCAAACAAACTTAATTTCTGTGAGTCTCAGTTCTTCTATATGCAAAACAAGTATATTGTAATGACATCTGAGGTTCCTTTCCAGCTCTATATTTATTATCCTAGTATATTAGTTATTTTATGTCTACTCCTATTGAATTTCAGCTTATCATACTTAATCTATTCTTCTAACTTGTCAAGATCTTTTTTATTCTTATGTATGTTATCCAGGTGTTTGTAATCCCCCCTTAGTCTTGAATCATCTGTAAACCTGCTAAGTATGAAATCTATGCCATTAATCAAATCACTGGGAAAAAAAAAAGAAAAAGAAAAATAGCACTGAACCACTTGGGGGCTCAACTAGCAACTTCCAAGTCAAACCTTTCCTTTCAGTTCTATTATTTTAATTCAGTTGTTTAAAGTATTTCTTAATCAGCCCAAAAGTTATGACCTTCCCCACGACTGACTTTGTTAAATGCATTAAAACAAAGTCATATAAAAACTGTTCTGAGAAATAAACAAAAATATTTGATTTATTCAAATTTCTGAATATTGCTGCTAGAGAGAAAGGAAACAATTACCTTGGATATAAGAATAGAAACTAATAGCAAACCAAGACAGTGTGATAAAATATTAATGTAAAACTGAAAAATACGGTGCTTTGCCCCATCAACATTGTTAAAAATAATACAGAATACACTAGATTTTTTTTCTTATTTATATATCCTTAAAAAATCATCAGAGACAGACATTTCTGTAGTGACAAAAATGACTATTATCAAATCTGCAAATATATCAGAATTGTTTATTAAATATGAAGTGATAATAATGATTATATAATGTAAATTACCTTGGATATAAGAATAGAAACTAATAACAAACCAAGAGGGTGACAAATACTAATGCAAACTTGAAAAACATTGTGCTTTGCCCCATCAATATTGTTAAAAATAATAGATTTTTTTCTTATTTATATAATTTTCAAAAATCATCAGAGACAGACATTTCTGTTCTACAAAGTACACAGTAACAGAAATGACTTATCAAATCTGCAAATATTTCAGAATTATTTATTAAATATAAAGTGATAATAATGACTTCATAATGCAAATTATCTTCTTTAAGCGCTGACCTTCTTACTTTCTTTTAAAGAATATTATCTGTCTATCTTTAGTGAAGAATTCTCATTGCTCCAAAAATTAATTTTTCCCCCAAATTAAAATTGGTTGAAACTATCATTAGATTCCTAGATATTTTATGTAAATTTTCTTACATTTTATTATTTTCTAATATGCTAAGTCCATTAGATTTCTGAAATTGACAAACAGCAACAAATATAAGCATTAGAAGATTCAAAAAATTTCAAAAAAGATTTTCTCTGAAATCACAAATGTCTACTTTTTAAAGATTAAAAAAATAAAATATATTCAATACCTTAATTTCAAAGCTGTCCTGTTTCTGTGTATATATTCTCTAAATGGTCTATTGGCTCTGTTTTCCTTTCCTTTTTTGTTTTGATAGCATTACTTTATATAACACACACACATACACATATAGTTTTATATATATACAAATAAAACTATATATATAACTTATCCTCTTCATTCTAGACCACTAGTCCCTTTCCAGTCTCTTCTCAAGAGATGGGTAGCATGTTCATTATTGGGCCTTTGCAGTCAGGGTTCGTCATTGTATTGATCAAAGTTCTTAAATGTTTTCAATTTATTTATCTTTAGAATATCATAGCAATTGTATAAACTATTCCCTGGTTCTGCTCACTTCACTTTGCATTAATTTTGCACTTCACATAAGTCTTCCCAGGTTTTTCTGAACCTATTCCTTTTATAATTTTTTCACTGTGCAATATAATAAAGAAAAATTATATTACATTCACATAAGATAATTTGTTTAGCCATTCCCCAAATGTATATCCCCTTTGTTTTCAGCTCTTTGTTATAATAAAATGTGCTGCTATAAATATTTTTGTTAAATATGGATCTATTCCTACTGTCTTTGTTCTATTTGAGGTCTAGGACTAGTAGTGGTACTACTGGATTAAAGGGCTTGAACAATTCAGTGATTTTTTTTTTTGAGCTCCAAATTGTCTAACCATTCCAGTTCACAGCTCCTCCACATTGCATTAATTCTCCCACAGCTCTCCAACATTTGTCATTTTCCTTATATGCCTTATCTTTGCCAATCTGTTTATTGTGAGGAGGACCACAAAGGACCTCTTTTTTTTTTTTTTTAATGTGCATTTTTCTTACTATTAGTAATCTGGAACATTTTTATATATGGTTATTTATTGAGGGTTTAAACTTCTCCTGAGAACTCCTCTTTAATATCTTTAAAAGCATTTCTTATTTTGATCTTTAGTTTTCTTAGAGAACTTATATGTATGTTTTTAATCAGTGTTAACTGTAATATTTAAAAATTTTAAAACTATTTTATGTTTATAGTAATGTAGACAACTTTAACTGGATAAAGATATAAAACCCACCATTACATATCAAGAATAACTAATAATTTGTAACACACAAACTGTTTTTAGGGGAAAAAGTTAGATAATTTTAAAATTAGACATTTAAGGAGAATTTTCAAAAAATATTATATTTTGTGAATGATAATGTTAATTGTATTATTCTTTGAAAATGACTTGGTAATTAGTGCTGCTCTTGTAATGATTCAATCTTATTTGAGAGAATGACTTTCATTCTTAATTCATTTTAATATTTTAGGCTGTGTTTAAAATATCTTAAAGGGGGAAGGAGAAATGGAGAGATGGAAAAGTCAAAGGCTAAAAAAGCAATGTTATGATTTGACCAGAAGAGGGAGCCCAAGATTGCTCTTTATCAGTTCTTGTTTAAGCCTACATTGGGAATTCAAGTAACAACTGTAAACCTGAATCACAGATAATCCCGCACAAGGTAAAGTTAATCAATTTTTTTTAAAGCAAAACTATTTAAAATATATTTTTGTTATATAGAATATAGTATTGCATTTATAGAATTTCATATGCTAACAGTTAATGTTTGAAAAACTGTTTCTGAAAGAAAAATGCTTTCATGAAATGAACGTCAGGAAGTGGCTTCACATAGCAAAAAAATAAAAAAAAATTAAAAAAAGAGAGGAACTACCTTGCATCCAGCGCCCAAGTAGGTAATTAGGCTACAGTGTAAGACTAATCCCCAAACTAAGTCAATAAAAGTGTACTGATAGACTAAGTTAATGGTTTCATGATCCTTGTTACTTTCCTAACATAGGAAGCTATCA